>CM022299.1:581634165-582002748 GCA_011799875.1 Thinopyrum elongatum
CCACTTCCCCCCCCCGGTCGCCCCCCCCCCCCCCTCCCTCGGCGGATCTGGATCGGGGCGATCCCCCGATCCCGTCCGCCCCGTCGCCAGCGCCCGCGCCGCCGCCCGGAGCCCGCGCGCTCCCCGCCTGGCCTGCACCTCGTCTCCGTCGCCGTCGTCGCCGACGACCTCGTCCCCGACGTGCCTCGCTCGGGCCGAGCGGCCCGCGCGCTCGCCCCGACGCGCCCCGTCTCCGCCTCGTCTCCGACGCCGTCGCGAACCGCCGTCGCCCTTGGACCTCGCCGCCTCGCCGGACTCCACCGACGCCGGCCTCCCCGTCGACCCGTCGTCTCCGGCCTCCACCCGAGCCCCTCCTCGCGCTCGACGCCGACGCCCGCCTCGACCCCGTCCGCCGACCTCCTCACACGAGCTCGAGCCCGCTGCCCCGTCCCTGCGAATTCGGTGATGGCCCAGGCCTCCCCTCCCCTGCCCGCCTTCGCGCGGCCCTCGCCGAGCGGCGCCGCCCAGCCGCACGCCGCACGCCGGGCGCCGGCCCCCAGCGCACTCCTCCCGCGGCCGCCCTCCATCGGCCACGGACGGCGCGCCCCGCTCACGGCCTTGGCCGCCTCCCGCCATCCCTGGCCGGCCACCGCACCCTGGCCTCGGCAGTGCGTGCGCTGCGCGCGCGCGCGTTGACCTCCCCCTCACCGCGCGGACACGTCCGGCTCTGGACGGGCACAGCGCGGACGAGTCCGGTGTGCCACTGTCCAGTGGGCCCCCCCCCCCCAGAACGTTTTAATAAAAGAAAAGAAAGAAATAAAAATAAATAAATTAATAATAATTAATTAATTAATTAATTGTTAGTATCCTGATTAGGTTAATCTAATTAACTAATTAGTGTTAATTAAACAGTAATCAGTAATTAAATTAATTACCTAATTAACCTAACAGCCTATGACAGGTGGGACCCACCCTGTCAGGTGGCTGCTGACGTCAGCATGATGTCATGTGACGTCATCAATTACTGTTCGGATAATGTTGAATTAAATAATTAATTAAAATTTCAGAAATTAATAAAAACTTTAGAAAATCATATCTTTTAAACCGTAACTCCGATGAAAATATTTTATACATGAAACTGCTCAGAACGACGATACGAACCCGGATACGCCCTCGGTATTCCGTCAGACGCCCGCAGCTATGAGACAGTTGAACAATTAGACCGATTCCGATAAATGAATAGTGTCCAACCCTAATTAAATAAATCCGGATAAATTCCTAAATTAACTAAATCGCTTAGTTAGGCTGTATATCACCCCCGGCATATCATTTAGACATGTCATGCATCCTGTTGATTATTGCCGTGTGTTTACTGTTTCTTCCCCCTCTTCTCTCGGTAGAATACGAGACCGACGCAGCTGCTGGTTTGCCCGACCGACTACGTTTTGACGACCCTACTTGCCAGAGCAACCAGCAAGCCCCCCCTTGCACCAGATATCGCCTATTCTCCTCTATACTGCTTGCATTAGAGTAGTGTAGCATGTTACTGCTTTCCGTTAATCCTAGTCTGATGCATAGCCTGACACTGTTGCTACATCTGTTGATACCTTACTGCAATCCTAAATGCCTAGTGTAGGATGCTAGTTTATCATCATTGGCCCTGCATTCTTGTCAGTCTGCCTTGCTATACTATCGGGCGTGATCACTCGGGAGGTGCTACGGGTTATACTATACAAATACATACTATAAAAATGGTGACTAAAGTCGGGTCGGCTCGAAGAGTACCGCGAGTGATTCACGGATTGGGGGCTGAAAGGACCTTGTCCAACGGCCCTTTGAGTGGATCTTTGTGGCGGAGCGACAGGGCAGGTTGAGACCACCTAGGAGACAGGTGGGCCAGGCCCTGGTCGGCGTTCGCGTTTACTTCATAATAACACGTTTAACGAGATTGGATATTTGATCTTGAGTCTGGCCACTGGCCTATACGCACTACCAACTACGCGGGAGTAGGTTTTCTGTTTCTTTTTTCCTTTTCTTTATTCTCTTTTCTCTACTGTTAAATGTTTAGGCCCCAAATGGTTTTTGTAAAAAGTGTGACCTATTTCATAAATACCAGTGCATTATTCCTTAACACCTAAAATTAGTTTGGACAAAACATAATTCCATATTTATTTCAGATTTAATAAATGGTTATTAAATATTACCTTTATCCACTGTTTGAGGTTGTTCGAGTCACTTATCCAATTCCAATGATGTTGGTTTCAATTTTAGAATAGCCTCTGGAATATTTGTTATTTATCTGACATTTTAGTTTCTATGTTGGACAACTTTTATATCCCACTTTCATTTAAATTTGAATTTGACTTAGGAGTTGAAATGCAATATGATGCTAATGATGATTGTGCACTATTAATCATGATGACATGGCCTCATCAAAAGGGTGATCTCTGTAGCTTAATACAGGGGGTGTTACAGCTGTAGGTAGGGTTGCGGTGTGTCGTTTGACCGAGGCCGGGCATGACCCAGGAAAGTGTGTCCGGCCGGAGTTAATCGAGCGTGTTGGGTAAGTTGGTGCACCCCTGCAAGGAAGAACACTTCTATCGATAGCCGGTCCTACGGTAAAGGACACTCGGAGTTGTATCCTGATCGATGCAACTAGAACTGGATACCTGTGATGAGACCTGTATGTATGGCTCTGGGATTGCTTCTCGCAGGGAGTCGAGAAGGGATCTCAGGACGAGGTTGATGACTGTATGGCTCTGGGATTGCTTTCTCGCAGGGAGTTGAGAAAGGATCTCTGGGTGAGGATGAGACTTAATGATACTGCTACATTATATTGTATTGTTCTTCTCTCTTCTATTGCTGCAAGACCTCTGAAGATGCTAGTCTTCGATAGGACTAGGCCTTCTCTCTATTCTTGCATTTCTGCAGCCCAGTCCACATACACAGCCTCCCTTTGAAAATGTTGCATATGTAGTGTAGATCCTTGCTTGCTGAGTACTTCTGAGTACTCACGGTTGCTTTGTTTTCCTTTTCTCCCCTTATCAGTTTGACGTGACCAAGATGACGGAGCCCCTGAGACCGATGCCCCGTCGATCGACTACTACTACTACCCAGAGGATGGATACTACTACGAGTTGACTGACGACCAAGAGTAGGATCGGAGGGTCCCAGGCAGGAGGCCTGCGCCTTTCAATCATAGTGTTTTATTTTGCCCCGCCTTCCTAAGGGCCTTTCTGTTTCTCTTTTATATCTGTACTCAGATATCTGATGCTTCCGCTGACGCTTGTATGCCATCGAGCTATGTATTCGAGCCCTCGAGGCCCTGGCTTGTAATATAAAGCTTGTATGACTTTATTTATGTTTTAGAGTTGTGTTGTGATATCTTCCCGTGAGTCCTTAGGCTTGATCGTGTGCATTTGCGTGTATGATTAGTGCACGGTCGGGCCGGGGGCGTCACAAGTTGGTATCAGAGCCGACTGACTGTAGGAACCCCCTTTCCTACTCCTTGGCCGAAGTTGAGTCTAATAACCGAAAAACTAATTTACTAACTTGGCTGTGTGGCTTACGGGCCCACGTCGCCAATTGGGTGGTATTAGTATCTTTTATTCCTCGTCTATACTTTGGGACTCTGACCTCTCTTCTATTCGGGTTAAATGATTTTACTAACTCTAAACTCTAGGTTCTCGTAAATACTTCCTCCCGGAGAGCCCCGACATTACCGATGCTCGCTTGCTTCGCCAGAAGATTCTACGAATACTCCTCGATGTTTTCTCGAAACCCTGTGCCCACTGCTTTGCAGTTCCTGACCACCGATAAACTCCAATGGAAAACTACTTCCCCCTGTCGTTCATATAATCGTTCAAATTACTCTCGGGTTCTATCCGACATATCAAAATACTATTCGACATTTCGAGAATTCTCTGAACCTACTGCCTTGCGGTTCCTTTCCGCCTGAATACACTTACGAATAATTCCTCACATTACCGGGGATCCGTTCATCCCCAGTTATTCAAGTGCTTTCCAGAACACATTGAATGGCTATCTGATCTCCCGAAAATCCTGTGCAGCCCATTGCTCTTGATTTTCCTTGCCTGCTTGCACTATGGTTAATTCCACATGTCTAGCAATATTTACTAAACTCCTTTGTGACTGTCATTCTGTTCCTATGGATTCAATGTGTGTGCGAATAATCGCAATCATCACTTAATCCTTAGAAATTTTCTTTTCGGCTCAAACATCGTCCCGAACATGAGCTGGATTCTCGACCAATCTATTTGCCGTCGCTTGTACCCCTAAGTCTATTCAATTAACCATCCTTAATAAGAGCGATTGCTTCTGATCCCTTGCTTTGGAAATCATAACTCCTTTGCATTTGAGCTTTGAATTAATGCCTTTGCATTGATTCTTCTTCTGGTTGTGTGTCTATGCTCACGTCAGCTCCGTTATGGACCCTCAGATCCTTTGATGAGTTATCATCCGATATTGTCCTTAACATCCAAAGTCTTGTGAGTTTTCCCCTGATACATATTGCCTTTGGTAAATTGTATTCTCTGCTTTGCCAACCTTGCTCCGCTCTCGAGCTTGAGTTATTTACTCCTGAAGTTCGTGGTATACGTTCCTAAGATGCCCCAATGGGTTGAACCTATGCTTTTCCCCCAGAATATGTGAACCCAAAAGTTATGCGGGTTATACTCTACTGGTGTTTCGTCAGATAAATTTTTAACCCTACAATTTCTTCGAAGGCGAGGAGTGAATGGAAGGTTATGCATTGAAGAAGTGGGAGTCGACCTTGAACCTTTGAGTTCATGCCCAGGGAAATGATGTAGATCCTATCGTGGAAGCTTCTTGTAATAATAATTATTCCCTTGTTATAAATTCATCTTTTATCTGTGAATTGACCCCTTGCAATCGTGGTTCCAACCATGATTGTTCTTCTTTGATCCCATTCCTCAGACAGGTTAAAATAATTGTCCTCTGCAAATCATTTCACCTGTCCAACCTCTATTCTGCTCTACCTTCGAGTTTTACCCTCTAGTATCTCGAGAATATCAAGGCACTGTATTGCTTCCTATGGGTCTTCTTCTAGTATTGCTTCTCACCAATTCCAATTCTCCCGGGTTCTAAGTTGTTAGTCACTCAAGAACACCGATAAGTGAATCGCTTACGCACTCCGATTCAATAACTCTAAGTAATTTTTGTTGCTTACGAGATTAATAATTCTTTAAGTCATTCCTAGCCTGAACAGCTACATCATTATTGTGCTAATACTAACAGTGCTACCTGGTCCTTATTCCCGGAGCACAACTTCAGACGATGAGCTAAGCTTACGTTGATCTTCCTCATCTTATCATTTCACCTCGAACAACAAACTTGACTTTGAGTTTGTGTCGTAACCGTGGTTCCAATAATCTTTCGCTTCGTCATTCCTTTTTCCTGATGTCTTTGCTGCTCGATGGATCCTCAAAGAGCCTCTCGACAAATTAGTCATGATCACCATCAATATACTAACTTGCTCTAAGATATCAATCGAATTATTGAAGTGAAATACTGTCCTGGCCCTCGATGATTTGCGATAATCATCGGCCACTTTATTGCCCTTCCCCCTCCCCAACACAAACTTGTTCATATTTTGTGTTGTACCTTGAGTTCCTTGCTATCCAGCATTTGTTCTTCTTTACCTTGGAAAATTACCACCCTTTATGTCAAGGATGTCATGGGAATTTCACCACCTCTTGAGAATTCTTGATACAAGTGTTACTTCTCACCATCACCATTCCTTCTTGGTCCTCGTGTTGTTTATGACCGTAATGCCGGCAAATGAACTATGATGTGTGAATTCGAAACTTCTAGCAACCCTATTGTCTCTTGATGGATCCTTTGTGTATCCAAAGTCTGACCTTTACTGAAAGACCATGTCAATTTTATCTCGAAGCATGCCTGTGGTACTCCGATCTTCAATGAGAACATTTGAAGCATAATGCCAAAAATTTCTTTTACAATTATCCAAATACCGTTGTATGGATAATGCCATGAAATTTTTCTCCCCTCACCTAAAGGGGTTTCTACTTTTATCCTGTCATGGATATCATGCTCTGCTTGTCCTTGCGAAGGATATACCCCTGAAATATGTGTTTAAACACATTTTCCTTTCCATTGTTTTGTTTAACCTTTCTTGTGATCTATACGATCTAAGCAGTAACAATTCACTGCTTAGGTAAGCACCTCGTTGTACCACTCGATCAGTAAAACCCTGTTACTATTGTTGATGACATTTCGGTAACCACCGATGGACGAGAACTTTGCCTATTGGTCCGCCTCGTTCAACGAGCAGGAAAATAGTTCTCTTCGTCCCTCGCCCTTGGTACCGATGTTGTCGCCGACATAGATGACAGGCTATCCTCTGACATACCTTGCTACCATGACCGTGCAGTACGTCAATGTCCTTCCTACTTTTGAACCACATGGTGGGCCCATAACCCACAGGTCCGCTGGATCGAAACCTGACTCTCCTGTTCAACCCTGATTCTAATGTGTCCTTTGCACGTGGCCTCGTATGTAATTCACGGGCCACCATCCTAGTGATCTATTCTGGTACCAGACACAATACTTATTCTCGTTGCTCTCGACCCTTTTCACACCTTGTTCAGACATCGAATGATTATTTATCTGTTTGAAACTTCTTATTGTCCCTTCCTACTTTGCTCTCGATGTTTTTCATTTGTTCAACTCGAGAGATACTCTTATGCCTTCGATCCCATATAAATTGGAGTTGCCGCCGCAGTTCTCTCATATCCACGACGTCTTCTATGTGTCGCAACTTCGTAAATGCTTCAAGGAATCTCCGCACCGAGCAGTGGATCACGAGGTGCTCGAATTGCAAGATGATCTATCTTATAAGGAGCATCCGATCCGCATTCTCGATGAAGCTGAACGCCGGACCCGTCAGAAGGTTACCAAGTTCCTCAAAGTGTAGTGGTCAGATCATACCGAAGATGAAGCCACTTGGGAACGCGAGGATAATCTTCGTGCGGAATACCCCGAACTTTTTCCTTCTACCTCTTAATTCTCGGGACGAGAATTCTTGTTAGTAGAGGAGATTTGTAACACCCCCGGTGGTTAACTACAGTAACCACCCTTTTGATTATGCCATGTCATCATGTTTAACAGTGCATGATCATCATTAACATCATATTGCATTTCAACTCCTAAGTCAAAATCCAAATTTAAATGAAAGTGGAAAATAAAAGTTGTCCAACATAGAAACTAAATTGTTCATTAAATAGCAAATAAATCAGAGACAATTCTAAAATTGAAACCAACATCATTGGAGTTGGGTAAGTGACTCAAACATCACCAAACAGTGACTAAAGACAATATTTAATTACCTTTTATTTAATCTAAAATAGATATGAAAAGATATTTACCCCAACCTAGTTTTTGGTGGTAGGATATATTGTACTGTGATTTGTGGGCCAGCTCTCATATTTTACAAAACTCTAATGGGGGCCACACATTTTGCAAAACAGTAAAGAAAAAGAAAAGGCAAAAGAAAAACAAAACAGAAAAAGAAAAAGAGAAACACCCCCCTCCCCCCCGGCCCAACTGGGCCCCAGCCCAGCTGGCCCATGCCGGCCCACCCCCACTCTCCCTTATCCCCCTGGACCCCGAACCGACCCTAACCCCACCCCGATCCTTCCCCCCCCCCTATCCCCTCCCGAGGCCCTGGCTTGTAATATAAAGCTTGTATGACTTTATTTATGTTTTAGAGTTGTGTTTTGTGAATTCTTCCCGTGAGTCCTTAGTGCTTATCGTGTGCATTTGGCGTGTATGTTGTGCACGGTCGGGGCCGGGGGCGTCACATAGTTGGTATCAGAAGCCGGACTGTAGACAGTCAGCCAACCCCCTTTCCTATTCCTTGGCCCGAAGTTTGAGTCTAATAACCGAAAAACTAATTTACTAACTGTGCTGTGTGGCTTACGGGCCACACGTCCGCAATTGGTTGGTATAGTATCTTTTATTCCTCGTCTATACTTTGGGACTCTGACCTCTCTTCTATTCGGGTTAAATGATTTTACACTCTAAACTCTAGGTTCTCGTAAATACTTCCTCCCGGAGAGCCCCGACATTACCGATGCTCGCCTTGCTTCGCCAGAAGTTCTACACGAATACTCCTCGATGTTTTCTCGAAAACCCTGTGCCCACTGCTTTGCAGTTCCTGACCACCGATAACTCCAATGAAACTACTTCCCCTGTCGTTCATATAAATCGTTCAAAATTACTCTCTTTTCTATCCGACATATAAACAATATCGATGAAATATAATTTATTCGTCGAATATCTGAACCTACTGCCCTAGCGGTTCCTTTCCGCCTAATACACTTACGAATAATTCCTCACATTACCGGGGATACCGTTCATCCCCAGTTATACAAGTGCTTTCCAGAACACATTGAATGGCTATCTGATCTCCCGAAAATCCTGTGCACCCATTGCTCTTGATTTCCTTGCCTGCTTGCACTATGGTTAATTCCACATGTCTAGCATATTTACTAAACTCCTTTGTGACTGTCATTCTGTCCTATGGATTCAATGTGTGTGCGAATATCGCAATCATCACTTAATCCTTAGAATTTTCTTTCGGCTCAAACATCGTCCCGAACATACTGGATCTCGACCAATCTATTTGGCCGTCGCTGTACCACCTAATCTATTCAATTAACCATCCTTAATAAGAGCGATCTTCTGATCCCTTGCTTTGAAATCATAACTCCTTTGCATTTGAGCTTTGAATAAATGCTTTGCATTGTTCTTCTTCTGTTGTTTGTCTATGCTCACGTCAGCTCCGTTATGGACCCTCAGATCCTTTGATGAGTTATCATCCGATATTGTCCTTAACATCCAATTCTTGTGAGTTTTCCCCTGATACATATTGCCTTGGTAAATTGTATTCTCTGCTTTGCCAACCTTGCTCCGCTCTCGAGCTTGAGTTATTTACTCCTGAAGTTCGTGGTATACGTTCCTAAGATGCCCCAATGGGTTGAACCTATGCTTTTCCCCCAGAATAGGTGAACCCAAAGTTTATGCGGGTATACTCTACTGGTGTTTCGTCAGATAAATTTTTAACCCTACAATTTCTCGAAGCGAGGAGTGAATGGAAGGTTATGCATTGAAGAAGTGGGAGTCGACCTTGAACCTTTGAGTTCATGCCCAGGGAAATGATGTAGATCCTATCGTGGAAGCTTCTTGTATAATAATTATTCCCTTGTTATAATTCATCTTTTATCTGTGAATTGACCCCTTGCAATCGTGGTTCCAACCATGATTTCTTCTTTGATCCCATCCTCAGACAGGTTAAAATAATTGTCCTCGCAAATCATTTCACCTGTCCCCCTCTATTCTTCTATCTACCTTCGAGTTTTTACCCTCTAGATCTCGAGAATATCAAGGCCATGTATTGCTTCCTATGGGTCTTCTTCTAGTATTGCTTCTCACCAATTCCAATTCTCCCGGGTTCTAAGTTGTTAGTCACTCAAGAACACCGATAAGTGAATCGCTTACGCACTCCGATTCAATAACTCTAAGTAATTTTGTTGCTTACGAGATTAATAATTCTTTAAGTCTTCCTAGCCTGAACAGCTACATCATTATTGTGCTAATACTACACAGTCTACCTGTCCTTATTCCCGAGCACAACTTCAACGATGAGCTAAGCTTAACGTTGATCTTCCTCATCTATCATTTCACCTCTCGAACAACAAACTTGACTTTGAGTTTGTGTCGTAACCGTGGTTCCAATAATCTTTCGCTTCGTCATTCCTTTTTCCTGATGTCTTGCTGCTCGATGGATCCTCAAAGACCTCTCGACAAATTAGTCATGATCACCATCAATATACTAACTTGCCTAAGATATCAATCGATTATTGAAGTGAAATACTGTCCTGGCCCCTCGATGATTTGCGATAATCATCGGCCACTTTATTGCCCTTCCCCCTCCCAACACAAACTTGTTCATATTTTGTGTTTACCTTGAGTTCCTTGCTATCCACATTGTTCTTCTTTACCTTGGAAAATTACCACCCTTTTGTCAAGGATGTTCATGGGAATTTCACCACCTTCTTGAGAATTCTTGATACAAGTGTTACTTCTCACCATCACCATTCCTTCTTGGTCCTCGTTTTGTTTATGACCGTAATGCCGGCAAATGAACTATGATGTGTGAATTCGAAACTTCTAGCACCTATTGTCTTTGATGGATCCTTTGTGTATCCAAAGTCTGACCTTTACTGAAAGACCATGTCAATTTTATCTCGAAGCATGCCTGTGGTACTCCGATCTTCAATGAGAACATTTGAAGCATAATGCCAAAAATTTCTTTTACAATATCCAAATACCGTTGTATGGATAATGCCATGAAATTTTTCTCTCCCTCACCAAAGGGGTTTCTACTTTTACCTGTCATGATATCATGCTCTGCTTGCCTTGCGAAGGATATACCCCTGAAATATGTGTTTAAACACATTTTCCTTTCCATTGTTTTGTTTAACCTTTCTTGTGATCTATACGATCTAAGCATGTAACAATTCACGCTTAGTAAGCACCTCGTTGACCACTCGATCAGTAAAACCCTGTTACTATTGTTGATGACATTTCGGTAACCACCGTGGACGAGAACTTTGCCTATTGGTCGCGCCTCGTTCAACGAGCAGGAAATGTTCTCTTCGTCCCTCGCCCTTGGTACCGATGTTGTCGCCGACATAGATGACAGGCTATCCTCGACATACCTTGCTACCATGACCGTGCAGTACGTCAATGTCCTTCCTACTTTTGACCCACATGGTGGGCCATAACCCACAGGTCCGCTGGATCGAAACCTGACTCTCCTGTTCAACCCTATTCTAATGTGTCCTTTGCACGTGCCTCGTAGGTAATTCACGGGCCACCATCCAGTGATCTATTCTGGTACCAACACAATACCTTATTCTCGTTGCTCCGACCTTTTCACACCTTGTTCAGACATCGATGAATTATTTTCTGTTGAAACTTCTTATTGTCCCTTCTACTTTGCTCTCGATGTTTTTCATTTGTTCAACTCGAGAGATACTCTTATGCCTTCGATCCCATATAAATTGGAGTGCTGCCGCCGCAGTTCTCTCATATCCACACGACGTCTTCTATGTGTCGCAACTTCGTAAATGCTTCAAGGAATCTCCGCACCGAGCAGTGGATCACGAGGTGCTCGAATTGCAGATGATCTATCTTATAAGAGACATCCGATCCGCATTCTCGATGAAGCTGAACGCCGGACCCGTCAGAAGGTTACCAGTTCCTCAAAGTGTAGTGGTCAGATCATACCGAAGATGAAGCCACTTGGGAACGCAGGGATAATCTTCGTGCGGAATCACCCGACTTTTTCCTTCTACCTCTTAATCTCGGGACGAGAATTCTTGTTAGTAGAGGAGATTGTAAACCCCCGGTGGTTAACTACAGTAACCACCCTTTTGATTATGCCATGTCATCATGTTTAACAGTGCATGACATCATTAACATCATATTGGCATTTCAACTCCTAGTCAAAATCCAAATTTAAATGAAAGTGGAAAATAAAAGTTGTCCAACATAGAAACTAAATTGTTCATTAAATAGCAAATAAATCAGAGACAATTCTAAAATTGAAACCAACATCATTGGAGTTGTGTAAGTAACTCAAACATCACCAAACAGTGACTAAGACAATATTTAATTACCTTTTATTAATCTAAAATAGATATGAAAAGATATTTACCCCAACCTAGTTTTTGGGTGTTAGATATTGTACTGTGATTTGTGGGGCCAGCTCTCATATTTTACAAAACTCTAATGGGGGCCACACATTTTGCAAAACAGTAAAGAAAAAGAAAGGCAAAAGAAGAAAAAACAGAAAAAGAAACAGAGAAACAAAGAACCCACCCTCACCCCCTCCCCCCCGCCCACTGGGCCCCAGCCCCTGGCCCATTGCCGGCCACCCCCACTCTCCCTTATCCCCCTGGAGACCCCGAACCTACACAACCCCAACCCCGATCCTTCCCCCCCCCTGATCCCCTCCTCCCTCCTCCCCGGCGCCCGTCTGCCGTCGCCCGCCGGCCGCGCCCCCCCAGCGCCCCCGCCGCCCGCTCATCACCGAGCTGCCCCGCGCTCGCCCTCCGACGGCCGCGCCTGCAGCCCCCCTCGACGCCCCCGCCGCCTCGCCGTCCTCGACCACCGTCGCCTCGTCCCCGTCGTCCTCCTACCCCCCCCCCCCACTGCCCCGTGCCCTATGTAAGGGAACGCGACAGAAAACGAAAATTTCGGTATAGCGAGCACGCCAGGACCACTATGGAGACTGCATACAAGTTTGATCTGATCCGTACCGACTCGAAGCGCAGCGGAAGAAAGTCGGTGGAGAGTCGTTGGTGCAGATCCCCCGCAGTGAGGATTTACACCTCCCAACCGCGAGGATGTACTCCCTCGTCGGACAGCCCTTCGGAGGCGGTCGGACAGCTCCCCCGACGTTGTCGGCGAACAGAAGCCCTTCGGGAGGACCCTCGAAACTCGAACGAGACTCGGCAGCCCTTCGGGAGGACACACTCGAACAGCCCCTCGGCAAAAACCGAACTACGACCTCTCTCTCTACGGGTTGACCCATACGGTGTCAGCTATCCCAGGGCTTCGCCGTCCAGAACTAGTTCCTGCCGGAACCCAGACGCCTTTCGGCTCTACGAAACTCTTTTCGTGGGAGGGAGAGAAGAAGCCAGATAATGCTGGCATGTGTATGAGAGCAAGGATGAAGAGAATGGCAGCCCCCATCTCCTCTATTTATAGGAAACCCAAGGGGTGGGTGGTTTTATACAAGAAAACCCAAAATGCACATGATGAAGTCCTTCCACAGACCCAAGTGAGAAATCAAGGGACAAGTGGGGGCTCCAAGGAGGAGCCCCATGTGGCCGGCATCACTCGTTGTGGGGGCCCCCAAGGTGCCTCATCCATCCATTCACCCCCAAAAATACTTAGGACAAATCCAAAATAATGGCTTTCCAAAAAATAACCATAAAGCTGATTTTCACTATTCACGATGACATTTTTCAGCGTCCGTCGAACTGAAAATATTTATGTGGGCTTAGAACATTTCCAGTACCCACTAAAATAATTTTCAACGCGTTCTGGAACAATTCAGTTAGTGATTTCACATCTGCGAAAGCATCTGAGTGTGCCGGCGCTCCGGAACATTTCCGGTTTTTCTTCCAGAAAATTCCCAGAAGTTTCCAGAATGACTGGTCACCCCCCCAAGAATTATCAGGCATGTGCCGAAACCATTTTGACTTAATGGTATTCCCTGAAACAACTTTTCAGTTTCACCGAAACTCACCCGGTGTTCTCTCTGCGGAACTTTTCCGCTGTTCGAAACTTTTTTGGTGTCCGAAATTTTTTTCGGTGATTTTCTCTCAGACTCCCTGTCTAGTATTCAGCAGATAGATGACCCTTAAGCGTGTGACCCTATAGGTTCGGTGAAGCATAGACATGACCTGGAACCCCTTCCGATCAATGATCAACATCGGAGCCGTGGACACCCATATTGACCCCTATACCCACACGAATGAATATTCGAGTGAACCTCCAGTTGCCGTGAGCTATTCCTGTTGCTTCGCGATATGTCACAAAACACCCGAGGTGAGATTTACTGCACCCCCGTGGATCAACAATTTGTCCACTATGCAAGTTACCTCGTTACCGGTTTTGTTCTCTTTTCTCGTTTCCGTGTTTCGGTATCCCAGTGATCAAATCACAAGTTGTCTGGCCAGACGATGATGGATACCGTTTCACCGAGAGGGCCTGAGTATATCTCTCCATCGTCGGAGGAGCAAATCCCAATCTTGAGCTATCTCGTTACTTGCCATACTTTTCCGTGAACCCGTAAGCCGCCGTAATAGCCACCCAGTTACGGATGACGTTTAACAAACCCCAAAGTTCACGAAGCAAGTACGAAGGAACTCGATACTCTCATGGTCTAAGGAATTATGCAAACATTAACTTCCCTGTGTAAAATACCATTAACTTGTGATGAATGTATCTCATAGCATAACATCAATTTGGGTCGATTCAACACAAGTGTTCTACCAACAATTTGTGCCCTCAAAATTGCCGGCATAGACATGCCCATGATCAGGAAAACAGGATCATCATGCAATACTCGAGCCAGTCATAGAGGCTTGACCAGGAATACATTTTTCTGTTTATTATCCCACAAGTGCACATGAGTTTCCCTCCAAGCCTCGTTTTATTGTAGACTCGAGAATCATTGCAGTTATAGCATGGAACATAAACTTTCATTACAAACCAGGAGATACAAAATAACTGATATTACTGCCTCTAGGGCATATCTCCTACAGACTCCCACTTGCACTAGAGTTATAATCCAGTTACATGGCTTCCCTAACACCAATGGCTATTCGGTGTTGCTCATGCTTTGCTCGTGGTAGAGGCTTTGTCATCGGGTCTGACACATTCAAATCCGTGTGAACTTTGCGTACTTTCACTAAACCCTCTTCGACATGATGTCGAATGAGTTTATATTTCCGTTGAATATGTCTTGTCTTATGGTGCGAACTTGGCTCCCTTGCCTGAGCCACGGCGCCACTATTATCACAATAGATCTCCACCGGGTCCAGAGCACTTGGAACCACACCAAGGTCTTCAAGAAATTGCTTGATCCATACCGCCTCCTTGGAGGCTTCTGAAGCTGCAACATACTCTGCCTCCGTCGTAGAATCCGCCACAGTCTTTTGCTTGGAACTTTTCCAATCAACTGCGCCACCGTTCAACATGAAAACATAGCCTGGTTGAGATTTGAAGTCATCTGGGTCAGTCATGAAGCCTGCATCAGTGTAACCACTTACAATGAGCTCTTCATCACCTCCGTACACAAGGAGTAAATCCTTGGTCCGTCTGAGGTACTTAAGAATACCCTTGACTGCGGCCCAGTGTTCCAATCCAGGATCACTTTGGTACCGGCTGCTAACACTTAGCGCATAGGAAACATCCGGTCTTGTACATAGCATGGCATACATAATAGAACCAACTACCGAGGCATATGGAACATCATTCATTTGTACTCGCTCATCGATAGTTCGAGGACTCTGATTCTTGCAAAGCACTGTGCCAGGTGACATGGGGAGTAGGCCTTTCTTGGAGTTCTCCATGTTGAACCTTTTCAACACCTTGTCAATGTACGTGCTTTGGCTAAGCGCTATCAGGCGTTTTGATCTATCTCTATAGATTCTGATGCCCAATACATATGCCGCTTCGCCTAAGTCTTTCACTGAAAACCTTTTCTTCAATGAGTCTTTTATTTCACTAAGAAAATTCACGTCATTTCCAATCAACAATATGTCATCCACATACAAGATTAGAAATGCTTTTGCGCTCCCACTAAACTTCTTGTAAACACAAGATTCTTCGTCATTTCTGATGAAGCCAAACTCTTTGACCACTTCATCAAAATGAATGTTCCAGCTCCTTGGCGCTTGCTTCAGACCATAAATGGCTTTCTGAAGTTTGCATACCTTTCCAGCATCCTCATGAATGACAAAACCTTCTGGCTGTATCATGTATACATCCTCTTTGAGGTTTCCATTTAGGAAAGCCATTTTGACATCCATCTGCCATATTTCATAATCGAAATAAGCAGCAATTGCTAGTAATATCCGAACAGACCTAAGCATAGCTACAGGCGAGAAAGTCTCGTCGTAGTCCACTCCTGGAACTTGCGTGAACCCTTTCGCGACAAGTCTAGCTTTGTGGATAGTAATGTTACCATCCGCGTCCGTCTTCCTTTTGAAAATCCATTTACAACCAATCGGCTTTACGCCTTCTGGAAGTTCTTCCAAGTTCCAAACTTGGTTTTCGTACATGGATTCCATTTTGGATCTCATGGCTTTGTGCCATTCTTTTGAGCTGGGCCCCGCCATCGCTTCCTTGTAGTGCGCAGGTTCATCGTCTTCAAGAATGAAGATTTCGTTATGAAACCATTCAGGTGGCTGGATAGCCCTACCTGATCTGCGCGGTTCAGTTACAACATTGTCTGAAGTCTTCGCATCATATGCGACAACTTCCGGCTCAGTTGTAGGGATAATTAGCGGAATTTCTTCCGGTTCCTTAGCCATATCAACGGTCACCGAAGATTCACTAATCTCATTAAGTTGCACTGTCCTCCCACTTAATTCTTTGGCGAGAAACTCTTTCTCGAGAAAGTGTCCAACTTTTGCGACAAACGTTTTGCCCTCGGACTGGTGGTAGAAGGAATACCCAATGGTGTTTTTGGGATAACCTACAAAGTAACATTTGTCTGCTCTGGGGTCGAGTTTGCTTGGTTGTAAACGTTTTACATAAGCTTCACAACCCCAAACCTTGAGATGTGACACATTGGGTTTCTTCCCATACCATAATCCAAATGGCGTCGTTTCAACAGACTTAGACGGTGCTCTGTTTAGTGTATAAGCGGCAGTAAGTAGTGCGTGACCCCAAAAAGATATCGGTAGATCTGTAAGAGACATCATCGACCTTACCATGTCCAACAAGGTTCGGTTACGTCGTTCCGATACTCCATTTCTCTGTGGAGTTCCGGGAGGCGTAAGCTGTGAAACGATTCCACGGTCACTCAGATGTTGGCCAAACTCATGACTAAGATACTCGCCTCCGCGATCAAACCGCAGAAACTTAATCTTTATGTCACGATGATTTTCTACCTCATTCTGAAATTCTTTGAACTTTTCAAAGGTTTCCGACTTATGCTTCATCAAGTAGATATAGCCATACCGACTTAAATCATCAGTAAAAGTCACGAAGTAAAAATACCCACCCCGTGCGGCTGTGTTCATTGGACCACATACATCACTATGTATTATTTCCAACAATTCACCCGCCTGTTCAGGATGACCCGTGAACGGTGTCTTGGTCATTTTCCCCATCAAGCAAGCTTCACATGTGTCAAATGATTGAAAATCAAGGGACGGTAAAACTCCATCTTTATGGAGTCTTTGCATGCGTTTCTTTCCGATGTGGCCAAGCCGACAGTGCCACAAGAAAGTGGTGGTGGTATCAGCCTTCTTAAGGCGTTTAGCATTCACGTTAAAGACATCATTTCCACATTCAAGATTTATTATGAAAAGGCCCCCAACAATGGGTGCAAATCCATAAAACATATCCTTACAATAAAGTGAACAACCATTGTTCTCAGACTTGTACGAATACCCATCGTGTACTAAACATGATCCGGAGATAATGTTTCTACACAACAGTGGAACAAAATAACAGTTACTTAGTTCTAAGATAAATCCTGAAGGGAGACGTAGAGGCATAATGCCGACGGCTTGAGCGGCGATCCCACCGCCGTTCCCGACACGCATCACGACTTCATTCTTTGCCAGCTTGCGCACCTTCTGAAGTCCCTGTATCGAGTTGCAAATGTGAGCAACCGATCCGGTATCAAATACCCAAGACTTAGAATTTTCGCTAGCAAGCAAAACGTCAATGACATTAACTTGTATAACAATTATACCTTTTCCGGTTTTCCCGGACTTCTTATCTTCCAGATACTTCTTGCAGTTTCTTTTCCAGTGTCCTGTGCCTTTGCAGTAGAAGCACTCAGTTTCATTCTTGGCTCCACCCTTAGAGTTGCTTTGGGAGCCAGTCTTACCGGCGCCCTTGCCCTTCTTTGGCTTGCCTTTCTTCTTTTTGAAACTGGCGGTTTTATTCACAAGCAACACTTGCTTGCGATTTTCCGCAGTCCTCCTTCTGCAGTTTTCAGCATGGCGAGCACCTCTTCCGGTTCCTTCTCCATCCCACTCATGTTGTAGTTTAATACAAAACCGTCGTAAGACGGGGGGGAGTGAAGAAAGCAACATGTCCATCGTATGGCCAGGTGGAAGTGGAAATTCCAGGGTTTTAAGCCTTTCAGCATAGCCAATCATTTTGACCACGTGTTCGCCAACTGAACTACCCTCAGCCATCTTGCATTCCATCAAAGCCTTCATGATATCAAATCGTTCAGACTTTGCGGTTTCCTTGTACAGAGCATCCAATTCCCGGATCATATCACGGGGTTTATGGAATTCAAAACGTTTTTGAAGGTCTGTACACATGCAAGCTAGCATGAGGCACTGCACTAAGTTGTGATCATCATCCTTAGTGGCCCAGACATTTTGTTCATCTTCCGGGGCCTCTGCCGCCGGTTTAGCTGGAAGAGCATTTTCAAGCACATACAGTTTCTTATCGCTCCTGAGGACAATCCTCAGGTTGCGGACCCAGTCCGCATAGTTGTTTCCAGTCGCAGTTAACTTCTCTTTCTCTAACAACGGGCCTAAGTTGAACGCGGTGTTGCGAGCCATTTGATCTACAACGGAAAACACAGGTTTCACTTAGACTTTGTTTATAAAGAAATTTGCACTAGTGAATAAACAGTTTTATTCTAAAGTGCGCTCCCACTCAAATCAATATCTCTCAAAATTGATTATGAGTGATACAAGACCCGCATATCCATTCAACGCCATTGAACGAGATGAACACTGATGGCGCGAACTTCAATCGGTAGGCAAACTTGCCGATCACATCTCTATGTGACTCTTGTTCATCTTTCGATGGGCGTGTTCCGAGCTCAGGGAGATCCTTCCAGAACGTCAAGACAACCAGGTGATCTTGCTGTGAGGTCTCAACTCACCCGCCTCACACATCCCTAATCGTTCGTACCCAGGGAGATCCTGTGATACCGCGAAAAGTTAGGTGCCGTGACGGTGCTACACTTGGGAGAACACTAACTACTTGATATTTTAAGTGAGAGATCACCCTAATAAAAAGCGACTACCGCGCAATCAAGAAGGGTGCATCAAGAGGGATAAACATCTCAGGCAATTCATAGTAGCATGATATGGTATAGCCTCTTCTGACGGAGAAGTCTTTCATTTCTTCGTCTTCGGCATTCGCGTCGGTGTTCACCTTCGCGAAGATTGCCACCACCTTGTCGATGCACCAGACAATATTGCTATCTCCATAGCAAGATAAAATAAATGCATTACTTAAGGTTGACACGCAGGTCATTAAAGTGCAATCATATGGCTCCAGCCATCATGCCAAATCATGACACGCAGGTCATGTTAATTACATCATATAGTCATCTCATACATAATCAAATTGAATATGAGCATTGCTATACCACATCACATGCAAAACATCCTGCAAAACCAAGTTAGACGCCTCTAATCGGTTTATGCAAAATTTTATTTTACGTGGCTTCTTAGGTTTTTAC
This sequence comes from Thinopyrum elongatum, assembly GCA_011799875.1. Taxonomy (NCBI): domain Eukaryota; kingdom Viridiplantae; phylum Streptophyta; class Magnoliopsida; order Poales; family Poaceae; genus Thinopyrum; species Thinopyrum elongatum. Next base: position 581,653,460 of record CM022299.1, read on the forward strand.
TCAAACCACAGCTACCAACGTTTTATCATCAAGTATGATTATTCAAGTTGCTAGATTAACATCTCGGGGTGTATGAAACACGAGATAATTAAATCTCGAGCCCCATACTAAACTTCGTCATATGCATGACCCCCATGCAGATCATATCTGCAATGCCCTTTCATCTGCGAATTTCATCTTTCTTTTGACTATGGCAGAACCCAAAGAACTGATAGCACTTCCATGATCAATCAGGATCACGGATTGCCAGAACTTTGTCAAATTCCACCATGCTGTCTCGAGATTGAGCAAACGCAAATTCTAGGGAAGCAACAAGAACGTCGGGTAACAGATTTCATCTGTCACCCGCATAAATAATTTTCAGCAATAGATCTCATCTACTCCAAAATTATATTATGCAATACCCATACATCTCCATGTATTCTAGATCGTAACCTGCATCTACGCATAGCACGGCTCTTGATGCCACTGTAAGGGAACGCGACAGAAAACGAAAATTTTCGGTATAGCGAGCACGCCCAGGACCACTATGGAGACTGCATACAAGGTTTGATCTGATCCGTACCGACTCGAAGCGCAGCGGAAGAAGAGTCGGTGGAGATCGTTGGTGCAGATCCCCGCAGCTAGGATTTACAACCTCCCAACCGCGAGGATGTACTCCCTCGTCGGACAGCCCTTCGGGAGGCGGTCGGACAGTCCCCCGGACGATGTCGCGGACAGCCCTTCGGGAGGACCCTCGAAACTCGAACGAAGACTCGGACAGCCCTTCGGGAGGACACTCGAATAGCCCCTCGGGCAAAAGACCGAAACTACGACCTCTCTACGGGGTTGCACACATACGGTGTCAGCTATCCGGCAGGGCTTCGCCGTCCAGAACTAGTTCCTGCCGGAACCCAGACAGCCTTTCGGCTCTACGAAACTCTTTTCGTGGGAGGGAGAGAAGAAGCCAGATAATGCATGGCATGTGTATGAGAGCAAGGGATGAAGAGATGGCAGCCCCCATCTCCTCTATTTATAGGAAACCCAAGGGGTAGGGTGGTTTTACAAGAAAACCCAAAATGCACATGGATGAAGTCCTTCCACAAGGACCCAAGTGAGAAATCAAGGGACAAGTGGGGGCTCCAAGGAGGAGCCCCATGTGGCCGGCCATCTCCTTGTGGGGGGCCCCCAAGGGGGCCTCATCCATCCATGTCACCCCCAAAAATATCTTGGGACAAATCCCAAAAATAATGGCTTTCCAAAAAATAACCATAAAGCTGATTTTCACTATTCACGACGACATTTTTCAGCGTCCGTTCGAACTGAAAATATTTATGTGGGCTTAGAACATTTCCAGTACCCACTAAAATAATTTTCAACGCGTTCTGGAACAATTCCAGTTTAGTGATTTTCATCTGCGAAAAGCATCTGAAGTGGTTCCGGCAGCTCCGGAACATTTCCGGTTTTTCTTCCAGAAAATTCCCAGAAGTTTCCAGAATGATTCTGGCACCCTCCAAGAATTATCAGGCATGTGCCGAAACCATTTTGACTTAATGGTATTCCCTGAAACAACTTTTCAGTTTCACCGAAACTCACCCGGTGTTCTCTCTGCGGAACTTTTCCGCTGTTCGAAACTTTTTTGGTGTCCGAAATTTTTTTCGGTGATTTTCTCTCAGACTCCCTGTCTAGTATTCAGCAGATAGATGACCCTTAAGCGTGTGACCCTATAGGTTCGGTGAAGCATAGACATGACCTGGAACCCCTTCCGATCAATGATCAACATCGGAGCCGTGGACACCCATATTGACCCCTATACCCACACGAATGAATATTCGAGTGAACCTCCAGTTGCCGTGAGCTATTCCTGTTGCTTCGCGATATGTCACAAAACACCCGAGGTGAGATTTACTGCATCCCCGTGGATCAACAATTTGTCCACTATGCAAGTTACCTCGTTACCGGTTTTGTTCTCTTTTCTCGTTTCTGTGTTTCGGTATCCCAGTGATCAAATCACAAGTTGTCTGGCCAGACGATGATGGATACCGTTTCACCGAGAGGGCCCGAGTATATCTCTCCATCGTCGGAGGAGCAAATCCCAATCTTGAGCTATCTCGTTACTTGCCATACTTTTCCGCGAACCCGTAAGGCGCCGTAATAGCCACCCAGTTACGGATGACGTTTAACAAACCCCAAAGTTCACGAAGCAAGTACGAAGGAACTCGATACTCTCATGGTCTAAGGAATTATGCAAACATTAACTTCCCTGTGTAAAATACCATTAACTTGTGACGAATGTATCTCATAGCATAACATCAATTTGGGTCGATTCAACACAAGTGTTCTACCAACAATTTGTGCCCTCAAAATTGCCGGCATAGACATGCCCATGATCAGGAAAACAGGATCATCATGCAATACTCGAGCCAGTCATAGAGGCTTGACCAGGAATACATTTTTCCGTTTATTATCCCACACGTGCACTTGAGTTTCCCTCCAAGCCTCGTTTTATTGTAGACTCGAGAATCATTGCAGTTATAGCATGGAACATAAACTTTCATTACAAACCAGGAGATACAAAATAACTGATATTACTGCCTCTAGGGCATATCTCCCACACCCTACGCCTCGATGTGAGCCGCGCCCCTCCTCGCTCCCTCCCTCTCCCTCGCGCGCTCGCGCTCGTCACCGCCGCCCGTGCGCCCGACGCCACGCTCCCCGCCGCGCCTGGCCCCGCACCGCGCCCATCGCCCGCTCGCCGCGCCTGCCGCTGCTGCCGCTCGCCCGCGCTCCGCTCGCGCCCCGCACCGCCCGCTCGCGCGCCTCGCCACGCCGCCGCCGCGCGCACGCGCCCGCGCGCCCGTCGCCGCGCCCACCCCCGCGTCGCCGCGCCCCTGCATCGCGCCCGCGCGCACGCGCCGCACGCCGCGCTCGCGCATGCGTCCGTGGCCCTGGGCCACTAACCGGAGGGGCCCAGTGCCCCAGTGCCACTTTCGCTGGGCCCGAAACCCCCCTGGCCACTGACAGCGGGCCCGGCCCAAAAACGTTTTAGGAAAATAAAAAAAATAAAAAAATAATTAAAATAATTAAAATTAGTTAATTAATCCTGATTAGGTTAGTCTAATTAACTAGTTAGTGTTAATTAAACAGTAATTTAATTTGTTAACTCTAATTAACCTAACAGTCTATTACAGGTGGGACCCACCCTGTCAGGACGCCTGCTGACGTCAGCATGATGTCATGCTGATGTCATCGAAACACTATTTCGGATAATGTTGATTTAATAAATTAAATAAATTCCAGAAATTAATAAAAACTTTAGAAAATCATATAAAATAATCCGTAACTCAGATCGAAAAACTTTGTACATGAAAGTTGCTCAGAACGACGAGACGAATCCGAACACGCGGTCCGTTCGTCCGTCACACGTCCCTAACTATCCGAACATGCAACCGTTCCTCTCCGGTCATCTGTCTGACAAATGTCCGGAACCGGGAAAACATTCCCGGATGAATCCCACCTTCGCCAGTATCACCCGGCACTGCGTTAGATCACCTCCGTCACCGCGTACTGCCATGTTATGCTTTGTACTGCACTTGTTCGCTGAGTATTTATACTGTTTCCTTCCCTTCTTCTCTCTCGGTAGCTCCCCGACACCGACGTCGTTCCTGAGGCCGACGCAGCTCCGGAGCCCGAAGACACCATTGACAACCTTGCCCTTGCCGCCGAGCAACCAGGCAAGCCCCCCCTTTGATCATCCCGATATCGCCCATTCTATTTCTCATGCTTGCATTAGAATTGCTGCTGCTACTGCTTTACCTATTCTGATGCATAGCCTGTTTATTGTAATCTGCTATTGATACCTTACCTGCTTATCCTAAACTGCTTAGTATAGGCTGGGTAGAGACCTATCAGTGACCCCACTTATCCCGACTGCCACGCTGGATTGTCAGAAGACCCGATCAACGGGAATTGAAGACCAGGCCCCGACACCGCACATCACCCCCCCCTTAGTTATAACGACACTGCAGCGTTACTATCGAGTGCCGAGGGTGATACCTCGTGTAGCACTTCTGATGTTAACTCTGTAGAGTAGCTATTCAGTCGTGGTCATCGAGGGTGATTCCTCCTTCACCGCTTCCGATAACGACGCCGTCGTACAACACCTTAAGTGTGAACCAAGTGAGGGTGATTCCTCCGAGTTCACCTTGATGATTACATCGAGTAGGAATCCAACGAGGGTGATACCTCAGATTCCCCTGATGTTATGGACACACGGATACTTGGACTTTACACTGTTACTTAGAAAGGCGGGTCGACCCTGAGGGGTACCCGCGTGCGCCTGAGAGGCGAGTGTTGTGAAGACGGGTGTCAGTGTGGTGCCCGAGTGGTGAATACGAGGCGTGGCCGGGCATTCATGGCCCTTGCCGCAAGTCCTCGAGACGGGGCGACGGGGTCACATCTTTCGTGAGTCTCTGCTCGTTTTCCGCAAGCCCCTAGTCCACTACGATTTGGATATTTGATCCGAGCAGGCCTCTGGCCTGATAGCACTAACCATCACGTGTGCATAGTATGGGCGTTCTGCATCGTATGCATCAGCCGAAAGTTCTGTCAGACGTCCAGTTCAGCACTGCGGCCGGGCTGGGCCGGCGCCATCCTGAGGGGTGGTACCGAGATTCGCTCTGCTCGCAACGACCCGGAGTGCACAGGGCGATGGCCCATGAACCCTGAGCGCTTAGGATATAGACCGACGGGGACCTCTCTGCTGAGCTGTAGGTAGGGCTGCGGTGTGTCGTTTGACCGAGACCGGGCATGACCCAGGAAAGTGTGTCCGGCCGGAGTTAATCGAGCGTGTTGGGTAAGTTGGTGCACCCCTGCAGGGAAGAACACTTCTATCGATAGCCGGTCCTACGGTAAAGGACACTCGGAGTTGTATCCTGATCGATACAAATAGAACTGGATACCTGTGATGAGACCTGTATGTATGGCTCTGGGATTGCTTCTCGCAGGGAGTCGAGAAGAGATCTCAGGACGAGGTTGATGACTGTATGGCTCTGGGATTGCTTTCTCGCAGGGAGTCGAGAAAGGATCTCTGGGTGAGGATGAGACTTAATGATACTGCTACATTATATTGTACTGTTCTTCTCTCTTCTATTGCTGCAAGACCTATGAAGATGCTAGTCTTCGATAGGACTAGGCCTTCTCTCTATTCTTGCATTTCTGCAGCCCAGTCCACATACACAGCTTTCCTTTGAAAATGTTGCATATGTAGTGTAGATCCTTGCTTGCTGAGTACTTCTGAGTACTCACGGTTGCTTTGTTTTCCTTTTCTCCCCTTATCAGTTTGACGTGACCAAGATGACGGAGCCCCTGAGACCGATGCCCCGTCGATCGACTACTACTACTACCCAGAGGATGGATACTACTACGAGTTGACTGACAACCAGGAGTAGGATCGGAGGGTCCTAGGCAGGAGGCCTGCGCCTTTCGATCGTAGTGTTTTATTTTGCCCCGCCTTCCTAAGGGCCTTTCTGTTTCTCTTTTATATCTGTACTCAGATATCTGATGCTTCCGCTGACGCTTGTATGCCATCGAGCTATGTATTCGAGCCCTCGAGGCCCTTGCTTGTAATATAAAGCTTGTATGACTTTATTTATGTTTTAGAGTTGTGTTGTGATATCTTCCCGTGAGTCCTTAGGCTTGATCGTGTGCATTTGCGTGTATGATTAGTGCACGGTCGGGCCAGGGGCGTCACAGTTTCCCTTATTACTCGAAGTTATAGTAATGTAATTGATGAGTTATGCATGCGTGCGCAGCTTCCACTTTATTCTCCTAGAGATTAAGCTTGAGCAGGGACTAGTAACCATCTTAGACTCAAGACGAAAAGATCCCAAGGAGTATGCGGCCATGACTGAAATGCTCCAGAAGTAAGTTCAATCGATCATTATCGCACCATATCGGCAACTTTGGTCATTTTCTAATATCAAGTAATTATTTTCTTTGTCTCGCAGGGTTTGGAAAGTGTTCACCACAGAAGCACCGGGACTGCCGGGGGAGCTGCGATTTACACACCCGAAAGTAAGTACTACTAGCTAGTTCCGCGCATCTCCCATTGATTCTAGCTAGTTTCATCAATACCATTTATAATGCTTGATTATCAGTTTGATTGATCTTTATTTCTCGTAAAGTGGTTGTGGCAGGAAGGCGGGAATAATTTTTGTGAATACTACATTTGCGAGTACATCTACAACGCGACGACCTCTAAGCGGGGCTACTCTGAAAAACAATATGAAGTGCGTAAGCAATAATATTCAAAATTTTATTTTATTACCATCATTTGTGTTGAGTTTCATTCATATATATGTATTGACCCCCTTCTTCAAATTAGATTTGGCAGATGCGGGATGAACTTCTACCACAAGATCGCATAAAAGCAATTCAAGAGGAATTGGCGGGATTCTTTCTTGACCACGTCATCAATCCAGCCGGAGAATACCATGTGGAACTTGACATCAAATGTTAGGGATTGTAAGAGATCTTATATTGTATATATGTAGCTAGTAGCGTCGGATAGATATACGAAAACTTGTTGTTCGACCAATCTCTCGGAGAAGGAGGTGGTCGATCACTTCTCTTTGTATATGTTCATGACGATCTTATGTACTTAATGGTTTCCTTCATTTGCTTCCTAGCTAGCGTGTCGAGTCCTCTCTATACGTATAGTACGTAGCGTCGACCAAGCACGGAGATAAGAGAGGACACTTCTCTCTAGCTATTAGCTAGCTAACACAATATATGAAACCCCTAAATTAACCCTACAAAACCCCAAACCCCCCCCCCCCCCCCCCCCCCATTTCAAAAAAATAAAAAATAAAAACCCCAGCTCCTAAGCTGCTGACACGTGGATGATCTTTGGTCCCGATTGGTGTTACCAACCGGGACTAAAGGCCCTCCTCTCTGGGCTCGCCGCAGCGGCCACGTGGAGCCCCATCTGTCCCGGTTCGTATAAGAACCGGGACTAAAGGTGTTGGGCTTTAGTCCCGACCCTTTAGTCCCGGTTCCCGAACCGGGACAAATGGGCCTTATGAACCGGGACAAATGGGCCTTTTTCTACTAGTGTTACTTGACACCAGAAGTACTCCCTCCTTTCCGGTTTATAGGGCTTATCTCAAAATTTTAGATTTCCCGTTTTATAATCTTAATTTGATTGTTCCCCATCACATGTTCAGATTTCAAGCTGTATTAAATCATTGCATGCAAGAATTAAGAGAAAATTGACCAATGCATGTACTTCATGCATACATGCATTGGTAAACACTTTTTTTTTGAGAAAACAAGTGCATTAATTGAGTGCTTTGGCAAACTATACAAATTATTCCATCACTTACCATCTACCTTGGTTGGTGAGATTTTTGAATTAGGCCCTATAAATCGGAAAGGAGGTAGTAGTAATCATCCAACGAGATGAATGTTTTTTTTTTTACCTAGTCAGCTGGTACCAGTTCTTATTTGGCGGCTCTACTTTGTATACCTTTGCATTTCACAGGCCAGCATGTGGATTGTGGAATCAACTATATCCTCGTACTAGTTCACAAACCGACACCAACCAGGTCAATAATGCAGAAAACTGTACTGAATGCTCAGGCAGACAAATGGTAGTAACCTCCATATACCTGTTAAAATATGACGTTGCACATGGAAAAACAAATTTAACAGCATACATTTTTTATGTGTGTATAGAGTGACTTACAAAAGACAAGCTGCCAAGGTAGTATACTCTGTACAGTGAACGGTGACCAGAAGCAGCATCCTGACCATACACAGTTACACGACTACACATGTAGTTATTCAATGATAAAAAAGCTCATTGCAAACAAGCTTGATTTTACAATTAATAGGTAGCTCCAATTTAGCTAAGCCACATGATGCACTAGTCGTTTTCCCAGAAAGTAAAGAGATGGAAGAGATAAGGCAGGTGAAAGTAGAACAACATACAATCAACTATCAGGTTTTTGATTCGCTTGGTTTTCTGCAGTTCCATCAAAGTATTGTAGCTACCGTAAAGAGAAACTTCTCCTGTTCTTCAGCACTTACGATATGACGGGGGACAGTGAGAGAAACACTCTTGAACTTGTATTTCCTTGTGTTCATCATAATTCATGCTTCTGACACGTTTTATCGGTTAGTTTTTATTTTCCTCAGATTAGTAGGAGCTATCTATCCGGATATGGTCATGCAGGGTTGAGTTTGAACCGCTTATACCAGGGCTCGGAGAACGTTACAGTCTGAAAGAAGTTAGTATCAACATCTGTCTCCTCCGTTACATTACATCATGCTGAATTTCCAATGCATCCAGCTCGGCAGTTCACGGACCAAGTTACAACGGCGGCCTTGGCCGGAGAGCTTGAGGTGCTCCTCAGAATGGTTCAAGATATCTACACTGGTACTGGAGTTCCCTGTGGGGATGTGACCGTTCTGTACACGGTCAATCACTGCGACGTCATCTTCTGACTCTGCTCCTCCTAACCTGAGTTCAACCCAACGGACTTCCCAGACAAAACGTCCTGCTGATTAGAGTTCAAGTCAACAGATTCTGCTGGATGTTGCTGAGTTTAGGTGGTAGAGAGTTACATTGGGGTAGCCATAGCCCATAGGATACACGTAGTTGTGCATTGGCACACACAGCAGGTGTCGATGGATTGATCAGTACATGCTCTCTTTACCAGGTCACCTGAAACTCTAAATTGTGTGTATTAAACATAGAAAAGAAAACTGAAGGGGAAATGATGTTAAAAAAAATGAGTTTTATGTGGAAGGTCGTGGTTCCCGTTCGAATCTCTGATACTTCGCAGGAGAGTATACAGTTTGTACACGAATAACACCAAGTTTTCATGTAACTCTCTCAAAAAATTTGCCGCACCCTATAGGGGTCATATAATGACACTATGCCAAATTTTATCCTTTTCCGACCTTGTTTGCATGTTATTTTGAATCGAAGAGCATCTTACCCTTTTTAATGGCTAGAAAATATATTAATGCTTTAAAAATACCAAACCAACTTAAAAACTGGCCAAATTTGAGCATGACCTTTTTAATGGATTAAATATATAAAAGATCTGAAGGCAAAATAATGTAAAAGAAAGTAGTTCTATGTAGAAGGCAACGGTTTTCGTTTGAACCCTGATACTTCTTGCGGGAGTGTTTAGTTTGTACATGAGGTGCGTCAAGTTTTTCACGTAACTCTCTCAAATTTTTACCACACCCTATAAGGGTCATATAATGACACACCATGCCAAGTTTCATTTTTTCCGACATTGTTTGCCTGTTATTTTTAACCGAAGAGCGTTTGGCCCTTTTTAATAGCTAGAAAATCAATTAATACTTTAAAAATAGCAAACCAACCCAAAAAGTGGCCATAGTTTGACATGCCTATACTTACGAACTAAATTCAATCCCACAAAAAATGGGAACAAAAAATATGCATAAAACAACAAAATACTAGGATAACACAAAAAATGAAAAGAAAATAGTGGCAGCTGTCTGAGAACGCCCACAACCGCTAGCTCGTTTCCTGTGGCGGGCTCTTTTCCGTGCCCGTCATTGTTGAAGCCCACGCGGACATAGCTGATCCTGCCCCCCTCCCCTCAAAAAAACTCAAATAGGTGTCACTTATGTCTCCCCCAAATCGCAAATCCGCCTCCGATCGCCGTCGACTCCTCCCGCATGTGCCTCCTCGTCCTGCCATCGTGCCCGTCCGCGCATCTTGTCGCAGCAGCTCCGGTGGTCATTGCCTCCGCTCCCGCCATGGCCTCCTCCTCCAACGAAGCGTGGCCTCCTCCTCCTCCAAGCCAGACGTCACTGCCGCTCCCTCCGCCTCATGTCGCTTTAGGGGGCTAAATCTCCCGCTAAGCGTCTTGAGATAAGTATGGAAGTGTTTGTGTTTTTGCTTGAAGGTAAGGGTGGAAGTGTTTGTGTTTGTGCTTGAACATAAGTATGGAAGTGTTTATGTTCGTGCTTGAACATAAGCATGGAAGTGTTTGTGTTTGTGCTCGAACATAAGTACGGAAGTGTTTGTGTTTTGAGATTTTGTGCATATTGTGCAACATAAAACATAAAGTAAAAAAAGAATGATAATTCATTTAGAAGTAAAAAAAGTTTGGATAGTTGAAGTATACAAGATTATAGAACCCCGCAAAAAAAAAATTATAGAAAAAAATTAAAGTACTTTAAGGTTCGTGCATATTGTGCAATATAAAGCATAAAGTAAACTTTCATGAATTATGATAGGGAAACACTTGTCTGATTTACTTCCTTCGTCAGACCAATCATATACCATTGATTCTTTTGCATCATATGGCCGAGAACCTCTCCCTCTCTCTCTCTCTCCAATCCATGTGCCCATTAATCAAGGACGGAAGTGGCCCACCACCCGTTAATCATGCACCCACGGTTTGGGAAATCAAAACCTATCCATAACTAATCGCTCCACCGCTGTTCTCACCTTGCTCGGCGAACGGCGATCCCTCCGATCTGCCTGTCGCCTAGCTCGGCCCATCGTGGTGGAGCGCAGCGCCGACGTCCTCTCCGAAAGGCGAGCATGGTGGCCTTAATGGTGAGCTCCTCTTCGATCTAGGCATGATTTCGCTCCTCCGTCCCTATCTCGCTGCAGCGCCTTTACTAACCTAGCCATCTGTTCAACATTGGCGCACCAAAGTGGCCGGGAGCCTCACCAACGCTGAAGAGGAGGTCGACGTTGCCGGTGTCTAGCTCGGACGTCCCTTCGCAACGACGACATGCTACATACGAAAGTACCGTGCATCTCTGGTCCATACATGTGACGTGCTTTTGCATTTTCAGTGCGTATAGATTGCTTTTTAATACACTGTGTTTAGCTTCATGTCGTCTCCATGCTTCCTGCGTGTATGTACTATGTAGTCATCCTGTTTTTAGTTAATCAACAACCAATTCTTGCTTCCTAATTTCACATATATTATGGACAAGCTGCCGATCACCCCCCCCCCCCCCCCCCACACACACACACATGATCTGAGTTTGAATGACTACCTAGAAATATTTTGTTATTCCAACTTTTAAAAATTTGTGCTTCCACTATGCATATTATGTTGGAATGCATGATATGATGCTTCCAAAATTCCGTGCTTCATACGTTTAGTTTGCTTCATAAGCACCCTATGTGTGTTTCTTCAACAATTAGCTTCATATGTTTCACGATTGTGCTTCTACATTGTGTTTAGTTTGCTTCATAAGCACCATAGATGTGTTTCTTCAACAATTTGCTTCACATTCACGCTTGTGCTTCTACATTGTGTTCAGTTTGCTTCATCTTCATATTGTTTAGTATGCATTCCATTTGTAGTCAAATCAAACAATTCATGCTACATAAATTTCTGCAATGCCAGCGGGACCAGAAGAAAGTGCTTTGCCAAGCATGGAGCGGTGGTCGATGGTGGGCATGAAGTTTGGAATGAAATCAAGCATCTCAGTTGCTATTGTTCTCGTCATCGTCCTGGAAGCAAACTAGCAAGATGCGAACCTGGCTATCGCGGGCTAAGAGTGTTGCCCCCTCTATGGTGCTATCTTCGCTGCTCATCACTGGACTCTTGTGTGGCTCAACGACACCAACACCCGGTGACTTATAGGGGGGACAAACTTTATTGAGACTAGGTCGAACACAATGGATGTAGCAAAGTGAGGAAGGATGGGGATGGGGTCGCAACTTCTATGAAATTGCTAGCAAACTAACTATATGAAAAATAAAGAAAGCACATCATGTGCCAGTGCTTGGAGATTTTTTTTCTATGGATTATAAAGCATACTTTGTAGTGTTGGAAGCATTACTTCCATATAATTGAGATTAATACGAAATAAAAATGAAGCATTGTTTGTGGATAATACAAGTTGTGCCGCCTAGAAATAAGTTTTTCTCCCGACGGAAGCAAATATTGCCTTGCACATGGAAAATAATTTTTACGTTGATGCAAATCCAATTGCATTAGAAGCAAAATTTGTAGTCAATGGAAACATTTTTTTTTGTTGCGGAGGAAACATAATAAATTTGTTACTATGTTGGATTTAGTTGATTTTTTTTGTTAGACAAAAGCACTAGCATTGGAAGCAAATTTTAGTAGCACTGGAAAATAAGCAGGATGATAATAAAACAGAAGAATTGAGATTAAATGGAATAGTAATTTTATACTAGCGTGATTGTAGGAAGCAATTAAGAGTAGGATGCAATGATTTGTATATGGAAGCAAAGATACGTACTTGAGAGACCTACGTTGGAAGGACTAACTAACTTGCTGGACAATAGCTAATTCAACGGTGGTATCGCACGTAATCTGCATTAATTGGTTCCCGTTTTGGAAAAAATCCCAACATCCAACGGCTGTGCAGAATCCAATCCAACGGCTTGCTACTGATCTGATAAAATACTAAGCATCAGTAGTCCGATGCCTAGTGCTGTGATATGCATATCTTCAAACTTTGCATATCTTTGATGAACTGTGATGTGCATTGTAAACTAAATTATGATAAAATAAATGTATGTATTTGTGTTACACTATATACTGTGAAGTGCATATCTTCAAACTTTGCAGAGCTTCAAAATGAATGCCAAAATTCTGGCAAAATGATGATTAATTTTCATTTTGCCACATTTATGCCACTCGATATTTTGATTTTAGCAAAAGTCATGTCCAATTATTCTGCCGATCCATAATTTTAATGCTTATTTTACAGTGTGCTGATCGTACTATATTGTATAAATGATGCCATGAACTACGATGCTTTCTATTTAGTTTCTCAATAGTCACCACACTACTATGAATGTAGGCAATGAACGAATATGGCCATATATATTAGTCATATACATTAGTCGATTAATATATTGTCTAACACTAATGACTCGAGCTTGCATGCCTAGGCTAGCAAAATTAATTATTATCACCACACTGCTTATACTACACGTTTTGACGGCTTCGATTCAGCGTGAGATTTGAAACCCGTCGTGTCTACAAGCAAACAGAGGATCGAGCGGTAAGGTCCCTGGTGGCAGGGAGATCGATCGAGCGATGGGCCTCTATGTCCCTAGTGCCTTCCACTGCCGTGTAACTAATGACGTGCTACGTTGTCTATACATGAGAGATATATATGGGTACCGTTGCCATGTTTACAAAGTACATGCTTGAGAGATATATATGTGTACGTTTGCTCGCCCATGCCTCGGCGCCGGTGGCTGCAGCCGCTTCACCGTTGCTGTCACACGCTCATACCGATGCGCTTCATTCCACCTCTCATGTGTTGCTCTGTTGCTGGTGGTTTTTGCGGTTTTTCACATGTTAGCATCCATATTGTTTGTTGCAAAAAAATGGTAAGTTGTTGCGCATATAGGAGCTAGGAAGACGATCGAAGTCCGCAATTGATCCACACACAACATTGACCGGGTGGATTCTTCTGTTGGCTCCTGTCACATGGGAGGGTCCTCACCGCTGATAGGCTAATCAGACTAGGATGGCAGGGGAGCATGATCTATTCGATGTGTGGATCCAATGAGGAATCGGCTGAGCATTTTCTCCTTAATTGATATTTTGCTAGAGAGGTTTGGAGGAGGGTTGTGACCTGGTATGATTTCGAGAGCTTATGCGTGGAGATGGACTGGTGAAGGGTACAATATACTCTTGGTGGCTCCATCGGGGTTGCTGAATCCCCAAGGCGAATAGGAGAAAGTTTGATACGGTTGCTTACACCATTGCAGGCAGTGGCGGACCCAGGAATTGTTGACGCCCCAGGCGAACAACTAAGGGCTAAAAGCTACCCAGAAAAAACTTCAGTTTCAACGCATACAAGAATCAATCTATGTTTTGCATAACTAATAAGAAACCAAACATGATATTCAATGGCAGCATTTGTTCCATGATGGGTCAACTAATAAAGCAAAACAAATCAAAAGACAATATGTGGCATAGATAATTGATACAGAAGATTGATACCAAATCAAAGGATTGGTTGATCTGAGCCTCCCATGACTACATCTTCAATAGCAGAAGAAGCTAAACCTTCAATCATCAATTTTGAAATGCGAATCAGTGCATAATATAGCAGGCAAAACTAATTAACAATAGATGCAAAATGTGAAAACTTACGTGTAGGACGAGGCAAAACACCTTTACGTGTGCGATAACCTTGAAATCGCTCGATGATCTTGGATTCTTCAATACTAACAAATACATCTCTCTCAATGTAACATACCATTCTATGATTCATCCAATCATCACCCATTTTGGTCCTCAATCCGGTCTTGATAATGCTCATTGCTGAGAATGCCCTTTCCACGGTTGCGGTTGCAACAGGTAAAATCAATGCTAACTCAACCAGACGGTAAACCAAGGGAAAAGTTGTGTGCATATCACTTTTAACCATATTCATGGCAAGATGACCAAGATCATTGCAATTCATCAAATGTGGATCACCTCTTGCTTCCCGAATGAATGAGTCTAGTTGGTTTCTAAGGACAAAAGTAACTTCATATGTAGAGAAGTCAGCAGCATACATATTAGCAAGATCTACTAGCTTGTCTTCATTATAATTGGCAAATGAATTCTTGGGATCAAGACAAGCAATGCATCTCAACAATTGAGTAGACCTTTCAGCAAACCGGTTGTTCAACTCCCACAATAAGTTGATCATGCAACACATTGAATATTTCAATTTTGAAATGATGGTTGCAAGTTACCAATTGCCCACCCCAAGACATTGAACGTCCATTAGCAGTTCTTGTATCTTCCATATTTGGCACTACAATGTTGTATTTGACACAAAAGTCTGTTGCCTCTTTGAAGAGCTCATCCCAACCATTCTGCCTTATCTCTTGAATATCCTCCAATGTGGTTTTAATCAATCCCACAACACGTACAATATGTTGATTTTTCAATTGCAAGCATTGTGACAGATTGTTAGTCTTGCCCAATAATCTAATCATAAGATGCAATATGAGAACAAATTCAAAAGACTCCATGTGCTTTATCAACCCCGCGGCTGTGGTTCTTTGGGCAACATTATCTGCATCATTGTGTAAATTTTCTAATACCTTTAGAACTGGTTTCCACATCTCAACAAGACGACACAATGTTTTATGATGTGATCCCCACCGTGTATCACCAGGTCTTGCAAGGTTAGTTAATTGGTTTTTCCCTTTTCCCTCCAGAAGTTCCCCGGCCTCTATTTGGCGCACTATTTCATCATGTTGCTCTTGGGCTAACTGATCATGTCTTTTACAAGAAGCATTAACAATGTTAACAACCATGCTTGTGTACTCAAAAAAATCCCTTATTGATGAACAACACTTGGCAACAGCAACAACCACTAATTGTAACTGGTGGGCAAAACAATGTATGTAATGAGCATAAGGATTTTCCTTCAAGATCAATCTTTGCAACCCACGAAATTCCCCTCTCATGTTTGAAGCCCCATCATAACCCTGCCCTCTCAAATTAGACATAGATAAGCCAAGATTACCAAACATACCATCCAAAGCTACCTTCAGTGAAGTTGCTTTCGTGTCAGGAACATGCTCAACTGCCATGAATCTCTCAATCACCTCCCCTCGTTTGCCGAGATACCTACATAAGACAAAGGAGCATGATTAATAAATAAGAACTTTAAGAAAATACACCTATAAGGCTACAATAACACACACAAGCAAAAGGTACTGACCTCAAACACATAGCCATTTGCTCCTTCATAGATGCATCTCTCGACTCATCAACAAGTAATGCAAATTTACTATCTCCAATCTCCTCAAGAATGACACTGGTGGTCTCTTTTGCACAAGCCTTGCATAAATCCAATTGTATCTTATGTGATGTCAGCTTATGGTTATCTCCCGCATCCCCAAATAATGTCGCCACCTTTGGGTCTTTCTTTATGAACAAGTCCAACAACTCTTTAAAGTTACCCTTATTCATTGAGCTAGTTGACTCATCATGACCACGGAAAGCAAGAACTTGTAGTATCAAAAATTTGACAATACCCAATATAATCAAGAGACGGGCTTTGTATTCTTCTTCTTGCTTCTGAGAACCCCTATCAAAGACATGTGGCAGATTTTGTCTTTGATTTTTGAAATCCTCATAATGTTGCCTAGATTTATTATGAGCACTATCATGCTTGCCAACATGCTGATTAAAAACTTTAGGCCCATCCTTCCAAGATTTGAATCCATTTTTTGTGAATGCTTCAATACCATAGTTTTCAGCTCTTGGTTGCTTAAACAGGAAACAATAAAAGCAAAAGGCTGATTTTTTTTTCAATGCTATATTCCAACCAACCGCGATGATCATTGAACTAATAGTCATGAAAGCTTCTACCATTTCTCCGTTCATATGTATGATCAGTTGGTTGGCATGGACCCATACTAATATACTCCCTTCTAGCAAGATCTCTAATGTCTGCATCTAAATCCTCAATTGCTATTCTTTTACCGGGGTCTGATTCTACATCACCGGGTTTGAGTTCACCTCTAACACTTGTTTGAGTTGAAGGACCAGTTTCCGCAGTTCCAGTGGTTCGAGCTTGAAAAAATGAATTCAGTGTCTTGTTTCTTTTACTCATCTTGCCTTTTTGTAGAATTTTATACTAACAAAAATTAATCAATGTCTAAATTAGTTTCTACATCTAACAAATCAGTTTGCAGTGGTTAGAAACAGGCATCCAGCAACTAAAATCATCATCAAACCAAAAAATATATGGCATCAAGCTGTACCTGATTTCACAATTCAGTATTCAGACTTCAGAGGACCACCTCGAATCCTCGATGGCTGGCCTGCAGGCAGCTCGCACCCTTGATGGCTGGCCAGCAGGATGCAGCCTCGCGCGGTCGCCGCCTCGCGCCCTTCCGGACAGGGCAGCAGCCGGCAACGGCGCAACCGGGGGGCGCTAGAACGGGGGTCGAGGCCTCGAGGTCGAGGGGGAGTCGGGGGATGGGGGGCGCAGCTGGATGGAGCCGACGGGCGCTGCCGATGCCGGACGACGGTGGTAGACCGGCGGTGGCCAGTGGCGACGGGCGGCGCCGACGGCACGCCCTGGTTTAGGGTTCGTCAGATGCAGTGGCTGGCGATGTGTGGGGACGAGGATGGAGGTTCAGTTGCGGTGCGGCTGGCGATTTCCTCTATGCGGGGCGGCTGGACCTTGGCTGCCTGGGCTTCTTAGTGGGCTACACCCCCAGGCCAACTTTTTTTTTTTAAATATAGGCCTAGGAAAAATCCCACGCCCCAGGCAATGGCCTGGGCTGCCTGGGGCCCAAATCCGCCCATGATTGCAGACATGAAAGATAGGAACTTGAGGGGTTTTTTATGATAATAATTATGTAGGGGTCCATGACACCTTTTTAGAGTTAAGGAAAATGATCAAAACAAGAGAATTGGCCTTACCAGAGTTGTACAGGGATGATGGAGGGTAATCCATACTCATCCACATTGCAATCGGGCCTCAGCCAGACCTTTTCTTTCTCTCTAATAGATACGGCAGGGCTCCTACCAAAGTTTCAGAAAAAAAACATTGACCGAGTGCCACTGCTGCAAGCTGTATGCGTGATTCCGCAAGGCCCATGGTCGCCGCTGTAGTAGGGGTGCACGACGATGCAACCCGGAAACATACCGATGTTGCAAGCGGCCGCAACTATACTATTCTTATTTACTATTGCAAAGCCAGACAACCGTGTTGTAAGTCTGGCGGGCCGACTACCTCTACAAGCGAGATGCATGATGCTGCTAGCCGAAAGCACGCCGATGTTGCAAGCTACCGCTACTTTTTTTTTCTCTCGTAGCAAGCCAGATCCGTGACACTGCAAGCTGGATCTTCCACTGTGCATGTTTGCCATACCATGGGATTGGTTTACTTCTCCTTGTCTGGATTTAGTAATTGCCCTATATGTATAGTCATGATGTTGAATGTCATAGAACTGATGTATAGTAGTATAGCATACACATCTATAATGTTAGCCAGTTCCTAAAAAAACATAGCAGTGATTGGGGAGCGGCTGTGTGGATCAATCTAAACGATTGGCGACGGGCGCGTACCTCACGTGGAGCCTCGAGGATGTGTGAGATGAGGTCGACTAGGTTGTCTCCACAGAACTCCCTTTTTTGGATGTCACGGTCGTCGATGTTGAGCGGGGTGCACTCACGCCAGAGGCATTCACACCCTTTGGAGATGGCGTGTGTGTGGGCAGCGTCGTCGGTGGGGAGCGCGGAGATGATGGTGCCGAGGACGTCGTTGGGGAGGGCAGTGATGCGGTCCTTCTGCTTAGTACCAGCAGGAGCAGGGTCCATCGACGGCACCGCTTCTTCTCGGCCCTGCACCAGTCGCGTGGAAGACGATCCGCCGGCGAAGCGGCAGACATAGCCTTTCTTCGGGAGGCTGCAATGGCCGCAGCAGCATCTGGCACGTTTTTCCTGGGTGCCGTCAGGGCCATGGGGTAGCCGATGGGGTTTGGGTCCCGCGTCAGCCGCTGGGAAGCTATGGGCTGTAGGCTTGTGGTCGACAGAATGGGAAAATTGAGTGGGGAGATAGGGAAGGTGTGCCTGAGGAGATTAGGGGAAGAAAGCCATTGTTGGGGCTCCTCTAGCTAGGTGTTTTGGTCTGCGTCTTCTATGCGTGTGAATGTGATGCTAGCAGGATAACTCCTCCTCCTTCGCTTGCATCACATGTCACATGCATAGCAGACGCAGACCCAAACTAACACCTAGCTCGGGGAGACCCAATAATGGCTTCCTTCCCCTAATCTCTCCGGGAGCACCTTCCCCATCTCCCCGCTCAATTTCCCAATGCCGTCGACCGCAAGCCTACATCCTACAGCTTCCCAGCGGCTAACACAGGACCCAAAACCCGTCGGCTAACCCATGGCCCCGACGGCACCCAGGAAACGCGCTAGATACTGCGGCGGCCGCTGCGGCCTCCCGAAGAAAGGCCATGTCTGTCACTTCCCCCGCGGATCATCTTCCGCGCGGCTGGTGCACGACCGAGAAGAAGCGGCGCCGCCAATGGACCCTGCTCCTGCTGGTGCCAAGAAGAGAAGGACCGCATCACCGCCCTCCCCAACGACGTCCTCAGCACCATCAGCTCTGTGCTCCCCAGCGATGACGCTGCCTGCACGCACACCATCTCCAAAGGGTGGGAACGCCTCTTGCGCGAGTGCACCCCGCTCAACATCGACGACCGTGACATCCAGAAAAGGGAGGTCTGAAGAGACAACCTAGTCGACCTCATCCCAGACATCCTCGAGGCTCCACGCGAGGTACGTGCCCGTCGCCAATAGTTTAGATTGATCCACGTGGCTGCTCGTCAATCACTGCTATTTTTTTTTTGTAGGAACTGGCTAACATTATAGATGTGTATGCTATACTACTATACATCAGCTCTACGACATTCGACACCATGACTATATATATATATGCCAATTACCAAATCCAGACAAGGAAAAGTAAACCAATCCCATGTTATGGCAAACATGCACAGTGGAAGATCCAGCGTTCAGCGTCACACATCTGGGTTGCTCCGAGAGAAAAAAAAAGTAGCGGTTGCTTGCAACATCGTGCGCTTTCAGCTAGCAGCATCATGCATCTCGCTTGTAGAGGCAGTTGGCCCGCCAGCGTTACAACGCGGTTGTCTAGCTTTGCAATAGTAAATAAAAATAGTATAGTAGCGGCCGCAAGCAACATCGTTGTGCTTCCGGGTTGCATCGTCGTGCACCCCGCCTACAGCAGTGACCACGGGCCTTGCGGAATCACGCGTACGACTTGCAGCAGTGGCACCCTGCCAATGTTTTTTCTTCCTGAAACTTTGGCAGGAGCCCTGCCATATCTATTAGAGAGAAAGAAAAGGTCTGGCCGAGGCCCGGTTATAATTTGGATGAGTATGGATTGGCCTCCATCATCATGTACAAAGGCCAATACTCTTGTTTTGATCATTTTCCTGAACTCTAAAAAGGTGAATTAATTGGGTGACTTTGATCGTCTTCCTAGTTCCTATATGCGCAACAACTTCCCATTTTTTCGCAACAAACAATATGGAAGCTAGCACGTGCAAAACCGCAAAGAACCACCGGCAACAGGGCAGCACACGAGAGGCAAAACAAAGTGCATTGGCACGAGCGAGCGTGTGGCAGCAGCAGTGCGACCGCTACAGCCACCGGCGCCGAGGCATGGGCGGGCAAAGGTACCCATATATCTCTCATGCATGTACTGTATATACATGGTAATGGTACCCATATATCTCTCTCGTGTACAGACTACATAACACGTCATTAGTTACAAGGCAACGGAAGGCACTACGGACTTACCATGTTGAAATCAGAAAGCAAGCTGTATTGTGTAGTAGTGCTGGTGGGACCATAGACCGTGCAGATATCACGGGACGCATACAATACAATACGAGTGGGGTCGGGCGAACCAACATGTGGTTGGATGGTTAGAGGGACTGTGGTATCACCAGCCCACCAGGGTTCAAATCCTGATGCTCGCATTTATTCTTGGATTTATTTCAGAATTTCTGGCGATGCGCATTCAGTGGGAGGAGACGTTCCTATAGGGGTGAGTGTATGCGCATATATATGAGCGCTTGCGTCTGTACTGTGTTCAAAAAAGAGATACGAGTGGGGTGGGACAGCCAAGGTGATAATTAATAACCCTTTTCCTGCTTACCTAGTCAGAAGTAAACCGATCATTCCCTTAGTATGGCAAGGAGTTAACCAGCCAGCTTCTCTTAAAAAAAGAGTTAACCACCCAGCAAGGCTAGCCAATGCAACATCTTTCTATTTAGTCCGGTGGAAATCCCACGCCGGCCCCCAAACCCCATGACGCCAAGAAACGACCCTCCAGGAATGAAACAATTGATGCATGTCCGATGGAGAATGATACCATACGTGCCTGCCTCAGTAGTGGAGGACGGCAGCGAGGAGAGGATCCGCCCGAATTTTTTCCGACCTAGCTACTTTTTGAAGAATAATGTACGAAGTCCGCACGCTGAGGCAGCAGAGGGGTTTTTGGCCGGCAAACTAGACGACATCCTGTCCTAGACAACGGTGGATGACGATGACACGGACGTGATATGCATAGACAGAAAATAGAAAGGAGAGAGAGGCTAGCATACCACCATTGTTCCCGCTGAGGCCCACCACTCAATCGATCTCCCTCCCACCAGGGACCTTGTTGCTCGATCCTCTATTTGCTTGCAGACGAGGACGGGTCTCAAGTCTCAATGGGCATGTGTGGGGGTTCAGGCCGAATAGAAGTTGTCAAAACGTGTAGTATAAGCTATGCAGTGATAATAATTAATTGTGCTAGCCTCGGCATGCAAGCTCAAGTCATTAATATTAGGCAATGTATTAATTGACTAAGGTATATGGCGAACCACCAAATTTTTGTATATGGCGAACCACCAAATTTTTCTCAACATGAATGTAGGCAATGAACATACCCATCGTGTGGCAACACCAGGTTAGGTGCGTGCCACCGGTGCTTATCACTTGCAATGAAATCTGCATAGATCTTTAGGAGGACGTTCTGGAGAGGACGGAACATTTTAATAAAACTTGTGTTGTGGCTGATGAGTTGCTCAAGTATATACAAAAACGTCTAATTTATGTTTTCTTTTAGTTATGGTCAGTGCATCCGAGAGGCGGAGGGCGCCTAGTGTGTGACATTCGGCGATGTTGGAGCTTTCTCCCGGGTTCCCTGTGAGTGACCTCTCGGTACCGATTCAAATGATACCCTCTAACTAGTTGCTCCCAAATGTTGGCTACATGGCTTGCAGCCTTGGTCCTTATAGATGCCCAATGGCCAGGCCTACAACAATTAGTGTTAGCGGCATGGATGCATGAGAACCGGTGTTCATTCAGGTTGAAAACCAACTCCGTGGGGTATAAATCGGTTTTATTTATGGTTAACTGGTATAATACCAAACTGAACGAACTTAATTTGGTTGATAGAACCCAATTTATCTGCAGTAGCAACACAAACTGAAAATTCAGTTATTTTGGTTTTGGTATCAATTCAACGTTCGGTCCATCAGTTTTCCTTACCATCCTTAGAGGAGAGGAGAGGGAGCGAGCCAAAACCATCCAGACCAGAGGAGAGAAGATGGTTACGGGAGAGAAAGGAGTTAATGGAGATAAATATATAATGCGGTGCGGCAGCGTTAGAATGGGTCAAGGCCCATGGTGGTGGATTGGGTACTTTCATTCCAATAGTATTTTTTATGTTATTAGCAGCTGAATAAGTTCATAGTCGCTTGCCTCTAGGGGTTCTCAAGCCTCCAGCCGGTGCCGCCGTCGGTCTACCTCTTCTTTTGTGGTCTTAGGGCCATGGCAGCGTGGTGGATCCCATCCCTTGCCGGTGGGAGGGCTTCGTTTTCTCATGTTTCTTTTTGAGTTTTCTTAGGGCTTGTGTCCTACTGAGAGAGGCGAGGCGGCGGCGGCTCCCTAAAGATCGAATAAGGTTCTCCCCGCTTAGTCCCTGTCCCGGTGGTGTTTCTAGCTTCGTCGGAGTGCGTGTGGAGGTTTGTCTCCGGCGGATCTCACGAGATTCAGTCGGCGTTTGTCTTTCGTGGATCATGTTTACGTTCGTCTGTGTCTATGTGTCTACAGTTGTTGTTCTGGTGCGCCGGTCCTATGTGGCCTTAGCACGGCAACTTCCCAACTATCTACTACAACAAGGTTTGCCCGACTCCGATGAGGGAGGGGCGAAGACGGCGGCGCGCCTTCGGCTCGTTTCAGTGCTTGAAGTTGTCGCTAGGTGGTCTATAGAATCGATGTATTTTTTTTACTTCTGGTGTTCTTTGTATTACCTTAACAGTTGATGGATAGATCAGTTGTTTTACCTCGCAAAAAAGTTCATAGTCGCTTTTTTATTAATAATGTGTGTGATTATTAATATAGGTTTGATTTTTTTTCCATGATGAAAACTGACTCTATGGGTCGACTAATGAAGATTTCTACCGGCGCAAATCTTGGAAGTTTATGTCATATACTAGATCACCTTATTCGTGGGGGATTGTGTAGTTCTAGTGCCCACGATATCATGATATCTAGCTAGGAAATTAAAGATTTGCTATAATTACCCACTGATTTTGTTGATGCTGTTATCTCCCTTCCAAATTAGTATTATGTTCTCGTTAGAAGAAAGATTAATGGGAAGATTAGTATGATGACATGGATACCACTATATGCAGTTTCACACCAACGAAATAAGCATCACATTCCTCCAAAATGCCTAACTCATAAGGGTGCAAATAAATAAGGGATAGTGGGGGTCTTACCTCCTCGAGCTGCCCGAGTGGGCAGTTGGAGCTAGGGTGCTGACAAGAACGAGAAGGAAGACATTGTTCCCCGCAGCATGTCCATGGAGCGGTGGTCACTAAGGCCCATTCTGGAGGTGCCACTGCACATCCCCGACAGTGCAAAGCTCGCGACGCAAGCGGCACACATGTAGGAGACGATTATCGAGGACATGCGAGCCCTAGGGTGCACCAGCGTGCAGATCGGGTGCATGATATGGGTGGGAGATGGGCTGCGGGCATCAGGATTTACGACTGTGGCGGCATGCTGGACTTGGAAGGAAAGGAACCAAGGGAGAGAAAGTGAGTTCCGCCATCTGGATCGGAGGAGAGAAGAGGGTTTGGGAGAGAAAGATATACGGGTGAGGTAAATATATATAGGGTGCAGTAGGGTTAGAATGGACCAAGGTCGATGGTTGTGGCCTTGGTATTTTTATTCCAAACGTATTCTTTTGTTAAGAGGATGAATAAGTTCATAGTCACTTTTATTTTATTAACGACCATGTGTAATGTAGGTTCAAATATTTTTATGGGAAAAAACCATCTTCATGGACCGACTTTAATGCTAAGATTTTTGCTAGCACAAATCTTAGAAGTTTATGTCATACCCTAGTGCACCTGATTTGTGGAAGATTTTATACCTCTAATGCCAACGATATCCCAATATCCAAATAGTAAATTGAAGATTTGCTTTAATTAGGTTATGATCCTGTTCATGGTGTTATATCGAAAAAATTCCTATGAGACCGGGTCTCATAGGCCAACATGTGAGACCCATCCCGATGATTGGCACGTGGCATTCACAATCTCAAAGCATCTAATCCCACTTTGTCCATTAATTTGCAATCCAAACTCCTATTCCCGATTCCAATTCACGTATCGTAAGGTTCGATACCAGATACGTGTAACTATCGGCGACTAGGGTTCGCTTCTTCTCTGCGGAGCTTCTTCCATGGCGGCGCCTAATGACCACGGCGTCCACGGCCACGTTGAGCGACATCGTCGCCGGCGGCTGCGTGGCTCCATGCTACCACGACTCCCCATCCATGGCCGCCATGGCGGCGCCGAACGACCTCGTCGCCGGCAGACGCGCAATGGCATCCGTGCGGCAAGATGCATCCAGCTGCTATGTGACGCCGCACTTGTCCACGACGGCGAACTCTCGTCCGTTGGTTCCAGTGTCAGGTAACGCGCCACGTCCTTCTAGGTCTCTTCCACTCCCGGTGAGTGGTCAATGTGACGAAGCTATGCTGGTTGAGTGATTACGATACTCCGCTGCTTGGACGATTTCTGATAGCTTATATTGAAACAGACGAACTCCTCGACGGTGACCAACCACCAAGACGCGCCGAACTGCTCTGTGTTCATGCACTCGTTCACGCCGGCGCCGGCGAACTCCATGACACCTGACACGATCTATCCATCTAGGCCTCCTCCGATCAGAGTGCGTGTGATATGCATGCATGACGTGCATAAGTATCAGAATATACATGTGCATATATAGTTCTGTGCTAGCTTGTTTCATTACGTGCATGCTAGCCACTGCTATATGTAGCATTCGTTGTAGAACTGATATATAGAATTAGTTGTAGAACTGGCCCACCATGGACGAGTCCGTCGAGGTCCTCTGGGGCGGCCGGTCATGGACGAGAACGTCAGAACAGCCCAGATCAGCACACACGCACGCGAGGGTGGATTCAGACTCAACTCTGAAGAACACGGACGAACAGGAAAATAGAGAGGAGACTTGAGTTTTGCGACGCGCAACTGAATGCGTCTTTTCTGCTCTTTCCTTTATTCAGTTCATAACAAACTGATCACCCACGATCCGTTATTCCCGTGCCATCCCACACATCATGGTCAATCTCTACACGATTACAGAAGTAAACCAAAAAATACTTCCTATTCCGCCGCAACGTGAAGTGAACACAGCACATTTCTGGCTTGAACTAAACTTGCGTACAGGACACTTATGAGCTAGCTAAAGTGCAGTAAAACAAACTTGTGTGATATAACATTCACCTCGTTAAACTTGCTGCACTCACTATACATGACACATGCCGATTTTCTCCTTCATCTCCTGGAACCGGAGCCAGGCCCGGCCCGGATGGGGAGGCAGGGGGGGCGGCCGCCCAGGGCCCCCGAAATCCAGGGGCCCCCTCCCAGATGTGGTACGAAGGTAGGTTATCATTTCCTGAAACGAAATTAGCTCAAACAAAGGAAAGAGGTAGCAGCCTAGGCAAGTACGCAATCAGTAATTCACTACTTTCTTCTCCCGAAACGAAATTAGCTCAAGTAAACAAAACTAGGCCCACATTGACGTACGCACGCAATCACGGCGTAACTCTTGAGACGTGAGATCGCATCCCTAATCCACTACCCTATTCTCTGTTCCCTGGTCCCGAAGTTTAGATCAAAAGTTGCAGGCCGCCGGCAGCTCGAGTAGCTGGACGCAGCCATGGAGGACTCACACGCACATCGCCAGGCCATGGCAATTGACAGCACTGAGTGCGGCCGTTATCCACTTTCTAGGTGCTGGGGGGAGTATATTGCCGGGTGCCTCCTGCCTGACGTCCATATCGCATCGTTGCTGAGCGCCTAATCACGGACGCTGATGCGATTGGTTTGAGGTACATCATTTGTACCCGCAAAAAAGAAGAGGTATATCACTCGTACTATTCCCTATTATTTATGTTGCTAATGAAGTAATTTACCTTCACATACATATAAGATGCATATCTTCCACTGCTAAATGATTTGGAATATTACACATCTATAAAAATTGTTGGATAAAATTGACATTGACCCTATGATAAGTGGATTTGTATGGATAATTATTTTAAGAGACTAGATCTTATATATATTGCTGTCCTTTGCTTGCTTAGTCATTCCGTAGCTGAGTTATTGGAATGTTTCTCAGGATAAACGGATGTCTAACATGTTTCGACTACAGAAGAATGACTGATCTCTTGACATGAATCATGGCCTTACCACTAGGTCCCGGATGGCCAGCGGGATTTTACAAGAAATTTCTAGAATAATATGTAGAAAGTATTGAACGAAAATAGTATCAAAATTGGTTGCATTAAAGTGTTATTGGTTATATATATTAGGGGGCCCCAAATTTTTGTCTTGCCCCGGGCCCCCAAAATCTCAGGACCGGCCCTGACCGGAGCCTTGGCAGTGGCTTGGTAAAAGTGTCAGCAAGCTGCGCTCCTGTTCTTACATGTTCCACTGTAATCTCTCCCTCGTCAACACAATCTCTCACAAAATGATATCTAATATCTATGTGTTTGCTTCTCTCGTGGAACACGGGATTCTTACACAAGGTTATTGCCGACTGGTTATCAATCTTCATCAGTACCTTGTCTGGCTCCTTGTTCAGTAACTCACCAAGGAGCCGGGCTAGCCAAATGGCTTGACAAGCGGCTGAAGCAGCAGCAACATACTCAGCTTCGCAAGATGACAAGGCAATAATTTTTTGCTTCTGAGTTACCCATGAAATGGGTCTTTTTCCGAGGAAGAAAATTGCCCCTGATGTGCTCTTGCGATCATCTATGTCCCCAGCCAAGTCACTATCACAGTAGCCAACTAGCTGCAGTTTTTGTTCAGAATCCTTCTTATACACACAGCCAAGATTCAGAGTTCCTTTAATATACCTTAGAATATGTTTAACTGCAGCCATGTGCTCTGTAGTTGGCTTCTCCATGAAGCGACTCACATATCCAACAGAGTAACATATGTCAAGTCGCTTGTGTAGTAAATACCTGAGACTTCCAACCACACTAGGGTACTGTGTTGCATCAAACACCCTGGGCCTTGCTTTCTTTACTGAGTTTCAGTTTCGGCTCCATCGGTGTATGAATAGGGTTGCAGTTCTTCATCCCCATCTTGTCCAAAATCCGGGCTGCATAGCCAGACTGACACACAGTAATTCCTTTCTCTGTCTGCCTCACTTCTAAACCCAGGTAATAGCTGAGCAAGCCTAAGTCACTCATGCTGAATTTGGCTTTCATTTGGGTCTTGAAATTTTCAATGTCACTGTCACAACCACCTGTTATGATAAGATCATCAACATAAACCCCAAGAACAAGGGTGGAGCTGCCTTTCTTCCTCTTGTATAGTCCAGATTCAGATGGGCATTTTGAGGAGGTCTTGTTGCCAAGGGTCTTGCTGCACATATCCCTTGGCAACAAGCCTTGCTTTATGTTTGATAACTGTACCATTTGGATCCCTTTTAAGCTTGAATACCCACTTCAAACCTATTGGTCTATGTCCTTTTGGAAGATCACAGAGCTCCCAGGTGTTGTTGGCTTCGATCGAGCTCAGCTCCTCTCTCATTGCTCTCTGCCAACAGTTTTCATTCAAAGCCTCGACATGGCTGGCAGGTTCCTCTAAACCAAACAAGCACAATTCAGAGTAAGCTGCCATAATTTCAGTGGTTTCCGTGGTTTGCTCATAGATGTCCTCCAACAACCGCTTTCCCTGTGGCCCCTGTGACGGCTCGGTGTACGGGGTCCCAGGTGTCCCTGGTGCAGGTTGAGGAGTCACTGGAGAGGCGGTGAGATCGCAAGGAATCGCCACTCCAGCGCCTACATGTCGTGTCTTGCTGTTCAACCGTGGCGCTGCCATGGCGGCTGTATTTGATCCCGTGACAACACTTTTGTCGGCCATGTCAGGAGTAGCTAGATCGTCTGTCGTGGCAGCGTTTTTCTCCACCACTGCCACTGTTTCCTCTTGTTCCATTAACTCCGGATATCTCACGACAAGCGAATCATTGTCGTTGCCTCCTGCTGATGCCGAGGAGCTCCAATCCCAGCATCGGTCCTCCTCGAACACAACATCCTGAGTGATGATCAGTTTCTTACTCTTCGGGTCACACATGCGGTACGCTTTTGAGCTGTCTCATAACCGATAAAAACCATTTGCTTGCTGCGATCTGAGAGCTTAGTCATACCAGGACCAACCATTTTGACATGTGCCACACATCCAAACGTGCGCAGATGCTCCACTGAAGGTTTCCTTTCATGCCATGCTTCATATGGAGTCACCCCTCTAACACTCTTCATGCGCGAGCAATTGAGCAGGTACACTGCTATGGCTACCGCTTCGCCCCAAAATCAGGAACTCCCGTGCACTTCAGCAGACTTCTTGCCATCCTGACCACAGTTTGATTCCTTCTCTCGACGACGCCGTTTTGCTGAGGTGTGTACGGAGCGGTAAGGAAGTGCTTAATGCCATGATCATCACAATGCTTAGCAAACTCTGCTGATGTGACCTCACCCCCTCGGTCCACCCCCTCGGTCAGTTCTGATTGCCTTGAGTTTTAGTTCCTTTTCAATTTCAGCTGCCCTCTGAATTTTCTTCAGAGCATCAAGTGCCTCGCCCTTAGATTTCAGCAGTGCTATCCACATGAACCTCGAGTAGTCATCAACCACCAGCAAGAAGTACCTTTTACCGCCGGGTGTTTCTGGGGTGATCGGCCCACACAAGTCCCCGTGCACTAGCTGCAGCTGCTGCGTAGCACGAAAACTAGAGACTGACGGGAAAGGCTGCCTCTTTTGCTTTGCAATCATACACCCATCACATATCTGATCAACATGTTCAAGCAGGGGCATTCCCTCGACCATTCCCTCTTCGGCCAAAGCACGAAGCGATCTGAAATTCACATGTCCATATCTCATAAGCCACAGCCATGACTGCTCCTTTGCATGTGCCAACAAACACACAGGTTCAGTTGGTTTGATGTTCAAGATATACATCCGGTTTTTAGTCCTCTTTACTCTAGCCAGGACATTTCTCTGTCGATCTCATACTGTCATCAGCCCATCTTCACTAGAATATTTGCACCCATTCTCATCTAGCTGCCCTAGGCTGATGATATTGTTCTTCAGACGAGGAATGAAGTAAATGTCTGGAAGAATTCGGTGCTCCCCTCTCAAACACTGTATGAGAACCGAGCACGACCACATATGTCTAGGCAGAGCCATC
This sequence comes from Thinopyrum elongatum, assembly GCA_011799875.1. Classification (NCBI taxonomy): domain Eukaryota; kingdom Viridiplantae; phylum Streptophyta; class Magnoliopsida; order Poales; family Poaceae; genus Thinopyrum; species Thinopyrum elongatum. Next base: position 581,682,776 of record CM022299.1, read on the forward strand.
ACCAAATTTCACCTTTCCATTCACTGACTTGTCCAGTTCTTCAAATTTTTCTGTATTGCCTGTCATATGGTTACTCGCTCCTGAGTCCAAGTATCAAGAGATATCCTGGGCACCAGTCAATTTCGGCACCACCTTTTCTTCATTCAAAAGCACCTGCTCCGTGGGTACATGCTCAGGAGGTGTAAGCTCACACGCCTCAAGCATGAGGAGTGCCGGGTCTTCAACTTCTTCTACCTGTGCAAAATTTGCCTGCTCGCGCTTCGGCTCCAGGCAGTCAGACTGAAAATGGCCCATCTCATTACAATTGAAACACCTGGTGGTCACCGCACCCACCACGGCCACCGCCTCGACCTCGACCACCTCCGCGGCCATGACCGGCGTTGCTGCTGTCGGCTCCCGGTGAGCCCTTTTTGCCCTTCATCAGCTGCTCAAGGGCCTGCGTCATCACCATCAGCTGGTCCTCCTTCCCGCCGGAGTGCCGGCGCCGTCCGCGCTGGCTCTCTTCGAACACGGCGAGGCGGCCAACTGCCTCTGACACTGTTATGGTAGTGAGGTCACCACACTGCTCGATGGTGTTCACGATGTCCCCAAACCGGCTAGGGACGGCGTTGAAGAGGACCTCAATCACTACCACACTGAACCCCTATGCCGACGGCCCAGGCCGTCGGCACAGGCCTGATTCCCGTCGGGATAGACCTATGCCGACGGCCACCATTGGCGTAGGGCCATCGGCAACATATACGTCGGCGTACCCCAGGCCCCCGTCGGCATAGATGCCTACCCCGATGGCGTCCGTACATCAATGCCGATGGCCCAGGCCGTCGGCAAAGTTCCACGCGAACGGCGTCTAACGGCGTCGCTGCCAAGAGCATCACAATCAGCGGCCGCCACGTGGTGAGGCTATGCCGACGGCTAGGCCGTCGGCATAGAGTCAAATCTATGCCGACGGCCTAGCCGTCGGCATAGCCTCGCCACGTGGCGGCCGCTGGCAGCTCCTGGGGCGTAGCTACCGTCGGCATAGATTTGACTCAGGAGCTGCCCCAGGAGCTACGCCCCAGGAGCTGCCAGCGGCCGCCACGTGGCACCTATGCCGACGGCCTAGCCGTCGGCATAGGTGCCACGTGGCGGCCACTGGTTACTTGCAGCTGCACTATGCCGACGGCTAAGCTATTGGCGTAGTTTTTGTCTGATTTTTTTTCTATTTTCTGTTTCATTTCAATTCAGTTCAATTCAAATAGCAGGTATATAGCAGAAATAGACATGCACAGCACCAATAGCACCACCATCGAGAGCCTCATAAATATATATGTTCTCACAACCAACACCACCACCATCACATCCTCACAACCAACAACATAAGCATATCAGAAACATAAGCATCTAGCTAAGAAGCACACAAGTCATCTGAAGTAGCATAAAAGAGCACAAGTCATCTAAAGCACACAACTATATCATCAACACCACCGTCACCCACAGGCTTAAGCGCCAGTACGTCCACCACCACCACCAAGTCCGCCAAAGCCCAGGTCGTCACTGCTACCGGCAGCGCTACCGCCAAGACTGCCACCGCCTCGGTGGATCGGAGTGACCGGGCTCCGTGAGTCGGGAGTGATGCCAAGACCGGCACCACCACCAACGGTAGATCCACTGGTTCCCTGGATGTTTGAAAAGACATGTTAAGTGGATATATGATTGTGTTGAATAAACGGTAAGCAGCACTGGTTGAATAGTTTGGTGATGTACTAACCGGCGTAGTCCCCGGGTGCTGTGCCAGAAACTCCTCATAGGTAAGCAGCACTGGAGCCGGTCCAGGAGGTGGTGGTGGTTCCATTTGAGGAACCGTGCCGGCCGCCATGCACTCAACAACGCGCTGCATGTTAATTGACCAAGCAAACACGAATGTCAGAAGAAATGCATGAGCAAATATAGAAGTGAAATGAAAGAGGCCAAACTAACCATCATCATGCGACTGTTGTGCTCCTGCGCTGCTAAAACTCTCGCGTGCCACGCCATGGTCTCCTGGCGTGTGTACTCCATGTAGGCTTACAGTATGACATGATGGAACTCATAAAACATCTCAATGCGGAAAATAAAGTGAGCAATGAAGATAAGAGGGAAAATACTTACAGAGTGCCGCTCGGCTAGGAGGGAGTGTGACTGCGCACTGGTCATGGTCGTGCTCGTGCGCTGGCTCAGGCTCGGGTCGGTAGCTCGGAGCTGTGTGTAGGAGATAGAAGGAGTGATCACAGCATCCAGAACCGGCTGCCGACCTTGAGCCTTGGGCCCCATGCCCACCACCATCCTATCATCCAGATCCGCCCTAATGGGGTCAGGTGTATCAGGATGTAACCTCAGATACCCCTCAGTGTAGGCCTTCTTCTTCTCCGCGGTCTTGTCGTAGTACTAGGCCTCGCCAGGCTTGGGCTTCCTACGCGTATGGGCGATCTCCCACACCTCCATGTGTGAGAGCGGCCGCTTCAGTTTCTCCTCCTGCACCACCAAACAGAGGTTAGTCATACATAAGAAAGTGACGGTAAATAGAAGAAGAAGATTGTTTAATGAGGTTAGTCATACATGAAGTGTCTTGTGGAGAAAGTGGTTCCGGTTTCCCTGAGCATGTACTCCCTCCTTCCCTTGGTTAGCCTTGTTTTTGATGCTCGTAGCCGCCCAGGCTCCATCCTGACCACACCACAGATCCACCAATGCCGCCCAGGACTCGTCTTTTCCATAACACCAATTTGGAAACACCTACATAATGAAAGCATAATGGCATGTCAACACGAAACGATGAAATTTACCACAAACGTCGGAATGAAAAATCTTTTATACTTACCGCCAAGTACTCGTGCCTCTCCAAGGTAATGTCCTCCCTCCGCGCTTCTTCCTTGGTCATCTTCACACCAAGAGCGTCGTGATAGTATTGTGAGATGGCCACCCAGCGCACCTCGTACTGCATCTGGCGGGCTTTCTTCTTCGCTTGGCGCACCACGATCTCGTCGGCGGTGGCCTTGTGCTCCTGAAGAACTCGATAGTATTTCTACAATCATTCATGAAACCAGAATGGAAGAATCCATGAGTTAAATCATTCATGAAACCAGAATGGACTTGTGCTTCTGAAGAGAACTCACCCAAAAATTAGTGATCACAGCCTTAGCATGGGTCTCATGGTCCGCGTGGGGGGCCGCTTCCCAGTGGTCCTAGCTCGTGGCCAAAACCCGACGGTCTGGGTGCCTGACTGGATCCTGACAGTACAGCCCCAGCCAGTGTTCCTTCAACAAGACGGTGATGACGCCGTTGGGAAGATGGGCCCCTTTAGGATATATCCAGTTGCTGTAAAAGATGTAAAGAATGAAAATATTAGCATGTGACAAGCAAAATAAAGAAAAATATAAGCATGTGACAAGCAAAAGAATTAAATTATTATTAAATGGCACTTACTCTTTCCCCGTGGGCTCAATGAGCCACTTCTGCTCCTCGGTAGCAGGAATCTGCTTTGGGAGCTTTGCATTACCATGCAGCCACCCCTTGTTGCCAACCCCCTCCCCGCCAGCAACATCATCCCTGCCACCACCATCCTCCTCACGTGCCTCCTCCTCCTCCTCGTCCCCCTCCCCAACCTCCTCCTCCTCCTCGCCCCCCTCCCGAACCTCCTCCTCCTCGTCCTCCTGAACCACCTCGCGAACCACCTCCTCCTCCTCGGCAGAGGGTACCTCACTAGAGGAGGGCCTCGAAGACAACACCCCTAAGTCGGTGAGGGTGCGCTCTTTCTGGCCATGACCCCCTCTAGTGGCTCTCCCCCACCCCCTCGCCCTCTAGGGGCTCTCCCCCCGCCCCCTCCTCCTCTAGGGGCACCTCTCCCTCGACCTCCCTGTGAGGAGTCATCCTCAAGTAGTCGGGGGGGGGGGTAAGATTACGTGGTCGACCACTCCGACTAGGAATGCCCACGACCTTGCGTAGGAAACCCGCGCCGTCGGCCTTCCCCTTGCCCATGTTCCACGAACCTGCATTAAAAAGAGAATAAACAATTAGTAAATTAATAATGAAGGAAAAAAGCATAATAATAAGGAATAAAAAACACATTAATAAATAAGAATAAAAATGCATATTCCTAAACCATAGAAAAAAAGACATGAAACGTACATCTGCTAGAACCCATATGAATCATCACTGTTGTAACCGATCTCTCGCTCGGTCTCATCATCACTATCAATCATATCATCTTCGTTGTCTGACGAAGGTGGAGGCTCTTCCTCGTCGTCAGCGTCTTCGTTTAACTTTTCTAGCATAAGTATGTCATTTTCATTAACAATGGTCTCACCATCATTCCGTGCATCATCATCGTTTGGATCCACATCATCATCACCCAATGGTCTAGGGTCATCGTTTCTGACCACATCATCATCAGGATGCTCTTGATAGAACACTCCCTCGTATGTCATGGGGTTAATGTTGTAGTAATCGTCTTCGTTCGGGTCCGGTAGCTTACCATGTGGCGACACCTTGAACACAACTTCCCAACCCTTTAGGTACTCTTTCTGGCATGGGTAAGGCAGATAATAAACTTGTGTAGCTTGGGTAGCCACAATGAAGAGATCAGCTCCGGCATAGATGGTTGATGGTTTAACTTCGACCAAACCAATGGAAGGCGTATGTTTTACCCCCTCCCGCGGATCGAACCATCGGCATTTGAACACAGACAGACTTAAGGTTTTGCGCCCTTTGCGGGATGTAATCTCATATATATTTTGTACCCTTCCGTAGTAGTCTACTGAATTTTGACCGGGGGTTTGACCGATGGATCTTTTCACCGGGTTGTCATAGCCCAGCCCATAGCTACACCCCCGAACACGGTCCCGGCCCAACCCACACAAAGATTCCCTCCGTGTCGGCCCGACGTGGCCGTTTCCCCCCTCCGTGACACGGCAGCAGCGACGCCCGTGAGGGGGGGCACACCCCGGAGCCGCGTGCCGGGTGCTTGCGCCTGCCACCACGCTTCCACATGCGTAGGAGGGCCCACCGGAAGACCTGGCGTGTTTGCTACCCCCCTAGGTACCCCGCCTGTCTAACCCTGACATAGACGACCGGCGGATCTAGCCCTTTGACTTTCGCCGGACGGGGTTTGACCGATAGACCTTTTCACCGGGTTGTCATAGCCCAGCCCATAGCTACACCCCGGAACACGGTCCCGGCCCAACCCACCCCAAGATTCCCTCCGTGTTGGCCCGACGTGGCCGTTTCCCCCCTCCGTGACATGGCGGCAGCGATGCCCGTGAGGGGGGGGCACACCACGGAGCCGCGTGCCGGGTGCTTGCACCTGCAAGCACGCTTTCAAACGCGTAGGAGGGCGCACCGCAAGACCTGGCGTGTTTGCTACCCCCTAGGTACCCCGTCCCGTCTAACCCTGACATAGACGACCGGCGGATCTAGCCCTTTGACTGTCGCCGGACAGGGTTTGACCGATTGATCTTTTCACCGGGTTGTCATAGCCCAACCCATAGCTACACCCCCGAACACGGTCCCGGCCCAACCCACCCCAAGATTCCCTCCGTGTCAGCCCGACGTGGCCGTTTCCCCCCTTCGTGACACAGCGGCAGCGACGCCCGTGAGGGGGGGCACACCCCAGAGCCACGTGCCGGGTGCTTGCGCCTGCCACCATGCTTCCACACGCGTAGGAGGGCCCACCGCAAGACCTGGAGTGTTTGCTACCCCCCTCCCCCAGGTCACCCTGGGCATAAAAACCGAAGACCGAAGACCGAACCCGAAAAGACCGAGACCGAACCCGAAAAGACCGAACTAGAAAAGACCGAATAAAATACGGTCTGCACAAACAGAAGACCGAACTAATTACGGTCTGTTTGGTCCTCCTGTCTTCCAGACCGAATAGACCATATAGACCGAACTAAAAAAGCCCATACGCAAGAGTGCAAGACCATATTTACCAAAGGCCCATCCGGCCAGCCCAAGGTCATGAGCGAGATACACACATCTCATGATTCACAGGCAACCAGCTGTTGCACTCTCGTAATTCTCAAAAAAAAAACTGCTGCACTCTCATTCCTCCTTTTCTTCACAACCATCCGAACTGCAGTTCATCACTACCTTGTCCTCTTACACGTTGGTCACTGGCTCGCTGTCTACTGTCTTCTTCCCGTACAATACAACTTCTACTTGTCTGAACTTTCTTATGTACAGATGCACATCTATACACACATGCAGTTTGTTATTGGAAATAATATGAATATGAGTTGTAGCAATTAATTTGGTCTGTTTGGTCGGGACCGAAGACCGAATAACAAGGACCGAAGACCGAATAGTGAAAAACCGAAAAGACCGAAATTATTATGGTCTTCAATTATGGAAGACCGAATTCTTGGAAGACCGAAAAGACCGGACCGAACAAACCGAAAAGACCGAACGCCCGGGCTGACCCCCAGGTACCCCGTCCCGTCTAACCCTGACACAGACGACCAGCGGATCTAGCCCTTTGACTTTCGCTGGACGGGGTTTGACCGATGGACCTTTTCACCGGGTTGTCATAGCCCAGCCCATAGCTACACCCCCGAACACGGTCCCGGCCCAACCCGCCCCAAGATTCCCTCCGTGTCGGCCCGACGTGGCTGTTTCCCCCTCCATGACACGGTGGCAGTGACGCCCGTGAGGGGGGGCAAACCCTTGGAGCTGCGTGCCGGGTGCTTGCGCCTGCCACCACGCTTCCACACGCGTAGGAGGGCCCATCGCAAGACCTGGTGGCATATCTACCCTCCAGGTACCCCGTCCTGTCTAATCAGATTCCCTCTGTGTCGACCGTTTCCCCCCTTCGTGGCACGGCGGCAGCGATGTCCGTAAGGGGGGGCAATCGATATATAATTGAGGTATGTTTTTTGTTTAGATAAGGCACATTTAAGTTAATCAAATTAGTTTTGAAAAAAATAATAAGAGAAAACAAATAAAATAGAAAAAAATTAGCACAAATATATACCGACGGCAACGCCGTCGGCATAGCTAAGCCCACGGATCGACGAAGCCTTGGATCGATGACGTGGCATAGGACGCGGATCGATGACATGGCAGAGGCCATGGGCCAGGCCTATGCCGACGGCAAGGCCGTCGGCATAACTCTGCCACCCCACGGACCGACGAGGGGCTCGGATCGATGACGTGGCACGCGTCGCGGATCGGTGACGTGGACAACTCCTACGCCGTTGGCGTAGATATGACGGCGTCAAACTCCCGTCAGAGGAAGGCTCACCGGGCCCACATCTATGCCGATAGCCCGGCTATGCCGACGACCACTGTAGGCATATATCATGATATGCCGACAGCCTATATACGCCGACGGCCACCATAGGCATACCTCTAGGTACGCCGACGGCTTTTCTGCACCGATGGATTCGCCTAGGCCGTCGGCATACCTCCGTCTATGCCGACGGGGGCCGTCAGCATAACCCAGGCCGTCAGGACTAGGGGCGATTCCAGTAGTGAATGATCAACTCATCCGACACCGTCTCGCCCAGCGATCGGATTTCTCTGAGGAGCGTCGTCAATTTCTGCGCAAACACACTGACGGACTCACCATCGTCCATCTCCATGCAGTCGAGCTGCCGCTTTAACTGCTTGACCCGCGCCTTCTTGATGTGATCCTCACCGACACGCATGCGCCGGATGGCCTCCCAGGCCTCGTGGGCGGTAGACCGGTAGTGCATTCAGCCACCGCCATCATCACCTAGTCAGGAACAGACTGAGACAGGGCAGCGAACGCTTCGCCGTCCCTGCTCTGATCAAACTCGCCCGTGCCCTCGAGCGCCGGCCACACACCGTACAGACGAAGGAGCACCTTCATCTTCACCGCCCACAGACCATAGTTTGAGTCCTGAGCATGGGGTATGGATCGGGACGCCACCGGTCCTCGTCGGCATGTGCAGCACGATCGCCACCTCCGCGGCCCTGTCGTCATCCCGGTCCTCTTCGCGGGCGGCGTGTACTTTCCGCCGCCGCTGCTCTTCAGTGAAGTATCGCCCATCACTGCTCGCCGCCGCCACAACTCCTCCTATCTCCGCTGCCGTGCTCCGCCTCCGTGAACCAACGCTCTGAATACCAAATGTCACAACAGCCCAGATCAGCGCACACACACACACGCGAGGGTGGATTCAGACTCAACTCTGAAGAACACGGACGAACAGGAAAACAGAGAGGAGACTGAGTGTTGCGACGTGCAACTGAACTGCGTCTTTTCTGCTCTTTCCTTTATTCAGTTCATAACAAACTGATCACCCACGATCCGTTATTCCCGTGCCATCCCACGGACACATCGTGGTCAATCTCTACACGATTACAGAAGTAAAACAAAAACTGCTTCCTATTCAGCCGCAACGTGAACACAGCACATTTCTGGCTTGAACTAACTTGCGTACATGACGCTTATGAGCTAGCTAAACTGCAGTAAAACAAACTTGTGCGTGCAGCTAGGTTAATATGACTGAGAAATCGCCATAAGCGGTGATCGACGAGCTCCTCTAACTCGACGGCGGGGACGAGATCCTTCGGCGCGGTCGGGGCGACCATGGACGAGTAGTCGAATACTCGTTGGTGAGTCCTGGCGCACGGCCGTCGCCGGAGTCCTTGGGCGTGGCCACCGTGGACGTGTGCGACAAAAAAAAACCTACAGCTACGTACCAGTTCGAGCCCACGAAAGAAGGTTGGGATTGCAACCGGGAATTGCTAATTGGGATTCAAAGCTAATGGAAGTGGGATTATGTGCTTTGAGATTAGAGAGGCCTCATGTCATCCATCTAACAGGGTCTCACATGTTGGCCTATGAGACCCGGTCTCATAGGATTTTTTTCCGTGTTATATCCCTTCCTCGTTAGTCTTATGTTATCGTATATCATTTTCCTATCAAGCAATTTTCATTTCCATGTGTAAAATTTTTGGGATCACCTCCAATGGGATCCTGAGAGCTATGAAGTCTTTCAACAGCTAATCTTGTTCTCAACCCAAATGAGAATTCAGATTCATCATGAAACAAGATCCAAGTGGTGTTATCTTAGAAGGTTGCCAACAAATGGAATGTGCTAAAAACTTCGTTAACGTGTATCACACCAAATTGCTCCGTATGAAAAGGGCCAGGGAGAAAACCCCTTGCCTGTTAGATCTGGAAAATTATATCAATATTGATAGACATACCATGCAATGTGGTAATTGCCTACAAAAATTAAATATGAAGAATCACTCCTACAAAAATTAAATATGAAGAGATTTACGACAATACAGAAAAAGTTACCTTTTTGTGAACATGCCATGGATGGAAGCCTTGAGCTATAGGTGATGATTAAGAGGATATTTCACAAGACGATGGTATGTTCTGGTTGATTGATAAACCATGCATCGTTTAAACCCGTCTTGGGCGGGAAATGACAATAACTGTAAGGAGTGAAGGAGCACCAAGTTCGTTGAGATGTGAGTAACTGACCAACCTTTTAGTTTTGCAACTTTATGTAGATATTTCTAAGCAACTTAGGCCACTGTTGTTTTGTTAGGCCTATGAATCTTAATTCTTGATAGCTCAAATACATATTTGCTCTATGTTTTCTAGTATGACCAATAGAATGAATACCACTGACTGAAGTTCCTACAACCTATAGGAAGTTGCCATAATTTAAAGTTCTACATAGAATTTCTCGTTCACATATAGTGCTCGAAATAGAAGATTTGCAGTGTAGTTAAATAGTCCCCCAACTAATATTGTTGACATGCTCATTTATGTTTTGGCAGCATTGTGCTATGAATATTTGGTTGATGGTTAATTGGTCAATCATGTGGTGTGCTTCGCACCCATATAGCACTTGCTATTCCATATATGCAGGGTACCACTACTACATGTTCAAATAGCACATACCAGCCATATATAGTCATCTTGATGCGCCAAAGGCCGGTCAGTGTTTCTGGATCAGCGATGACATCGCCATCAATGATGGGCCAGTTGGCATGTCTGTGATATAGGGTAAGCACAGACCGGACGGACAGTCAATGATGTGTTTTCCTTGTCGCTCGGACTATAATCAATAGTGACAAGACACGTCACTATTGCCGGTCAGTAATGACACTCGGGAAAAGCTATAGGTGAACTATAATTAGTGGCGGGCAGGGCAGGTCAGCCGCCACTATTATTATTCGAAGATAGCAGTGGCGGGTAGCAGGACACACCCGCCAGAGCTAATCACATCCCAGTGGCGGGTGCTAGCTTGCGCCCGTCACAGGTAGGCTCTTCCAAATAAGCCCGCGGAATGGAAAGTGTAGTGGCGGGCAGGAATATAGCGCCCACCACTGTTTCTCACATAGCAGTGTCGGGCGGCGCACAGCGCCCGCCGAAGTTTTGGCAAACCGCGCCAAATAAATCCAAATTTGCTCTCCACGCACAGTTACCCCTCCGCATCAGCCGAACCGTCACCAATCTATTTTTCGTTTCCCCTCCCTCCATTTCATTTCTCTCAGTCAGTTCCTCTCCTCCTCTCACCCTTCCGCACTGTCCTGCGCCTCGACCGCCGCCGTCCCTCCAACCCGCACCGCCGCCAGATCTGCTAGCCACCTCGTCTACCTCCGTGGCCATCGCCGGATCTGCTCGCCGTCTCATCATTCACCTCCGACCCGTGCCGCCGCCGAATTTGCTCGCCATCTCGCCGTCCGCCTCGACCACCGCCGCAGTCATCCACCTTGACCCCCGCCGCCATCGTCCGACTCAATCGACGCCGCCTTCCCGCCTCGCGTCCGCAGCCGGAAAAGCCGCCACCAGTATACTATTTTCGTGTTCTTCGGTGTTATCTTCTTTATTTCAAGGGATGGGGTTGCATTGGGTTGTATAATAACCTTTTTTGGTATGCCCAAGAACAACTCCTAACTCAATTTAGGATCAAATGTAGGAGCCTCATGGATAAGGATAAGGTAATGGAATTGATAGAGAAATTCATCAATTCCATTACCTAGGTAGGATAAGCAAATTGACAAAGTGGATAATTCCTTACGGGTACAACTCTTGTTTGAACGAAGTGCAAAAAATGCGATCTTCTTGCTCTAATAGAACAAAAACTAATACCTTAATTGAGTCGGTGAAGATCAAATCTATTATTAGAGTGCTTTAGGATCGGTTAGTCTCTACATATGACAAGTGGAGATGATGTTTACATTTTCTTACCTATGACAACTGCATGGGCTTATTATATTATTCACAAGGATTTGAAGAAGAGTGGCAAAGTTTTCGAGAAACGTTGATTCATTTCTGTTTCGCCAAATTTCTGTCACTCAATATGTTAACTTTTAAAGCAAGGTGCATGCCGAATTTAATTTTTGTCACTCAATATAAGTGGAATTGAGTCGAATTTTCTTACATATAACAAGTGCATGCGCTTACCATGTTATTCACACAGATTTGAAAGTGAGTGCCAACGTTTTGGTGAAACATTGATTAAGTTCCATTTCGTCAAATTTTTGGTACTCAATATGTTCAATATTAAGCAAATGTCATGCCGAATTTCTCGGACCCTTCTTAGCCGGTTCCTCGTCTCACTATTACTTTCATAATTTAGTATTCATGTCAACCATTAACAATCAATAAGTGCTTCAAAATGATTACTAGGCATCATGAGGCGCAAGATCTGCCAGCTCTGCCTAAATCCATGTATGGATAGTATTGAAACTGCAGTGCAGTTCGGGGTCTTCTTGAGGAAGAGATTTCAAAAATCAGTGGTAACGGTCTTTAACTTCAATTAGTATTCAATTCTAATCATTTGTTTAAATGTTTTACTGGCTTTATTGTTGGTTATTAACTGCTGCATAGTGTATCCCATGCAACATAAGGGTTGACTTCAACAATTTATGCGGTAACATTGTGTACTTTGAGGATGATCAGGGGCGCACATTCGAGGATGTGCGTAAACGAAAGGATAGAACCATCAGATATGATGATGGATGAGAGTAATACATTTCATAGGATAATTTTAGAGGAGGAGAGTACATAGCCTTTTCCTCAAAAGGAGAGGTTAAGAGGTTAAGGACATTGTATTTCAACAACGATGACGATGGTGATGAACAGGATGATGGAAACAACCAAGATGGCAAGGACAATCAAGATGACCAGGATGATGGAAACAACCAAGATGAAGATGAGGACAACCAAGATGAAGACGAGGACAGCCAAGATGAAGATGATTGCCCATTCCTTTATGCAATTTTCTCTCAAAGAATGAAGAAGCTTACTCGGGTTGAGACCATGAATGTCACCGCGATGTTACCATCCAGTTTGGCCTTCTTGGGGAAGCCTTTTTGCATCGTGTAACTAAAACAACGTCGTCAAAAAAAGTCATGGTGAGATGTTTTGTATTATTTCATCTTTTTTTGGTCAAAACCAAGTATGTTGAGATGTCTAACATTGTGTGCTCTCTATTTGCTCTTAATGATGGGGAGTTCAGAAGTTAGCTATGAAGATGTTTTCCATAGTGGACATCCCCGCCGTCGGCACCGCTGGAGTATGCCATGGACCAATAAGGCGTGTCACCAACGTTCAAATGCAAGATGGAATCCAACGGACGCATATCATTCTATGAGTCTAGCTGGCGGGAGTTCATGATGGGAAAGAGAGAACTAAGGGTGGACACGCTAGTGATAATCACCATAAGGAAGAGCAACCGCAACGACTTTCAGATGATGGTTGTCGCTGACCATGTTTAGAACTAAGGTCTAAGTCATGAATATATCAGCCGATGAACTGTTAGTTAATTAATTAGTATGTTAAGATGGATGTGATACATTGATGTTTGTTTCTTAAGTCGAACAACTTTGAGTGTTACTGAATTATTTGATCGTTTGTTTTCAAAATGAATTCAATCTGCTTCAGTTATATTGAGAATCATATGAGTGCGCCTTTTGCGCGTGATGCCAGCAGTTCTTGCTCTTCCCTTTCCCTCCAGTGGTGGGCACTACGGCAGAACCGCCACTGCTAACATGTCATCTGTGGCGGGCAACAAAAGCATGCTGTGGCGGGCAGGTACGAGCGCCCGCCACTAAAAGCTACGTACCCATGGCGGGCGGGCGCCCCACCATTGATGTGGCAATAGCAGTGGCCGGAGGTTGGTGGCGGGCACCCCTGGGAGGCTGGCCCACCACTGCTGTCCTTTTTGCGCCCGCCACTGCTAGGCATTCCTGCAGTGGACCTATATTGGCTTTTGCAACTTGTTCTACTCCTATTATTACAAGGACTGCTATTAGTACAATATTCATATTGTTACAAGGACGGTAATACACATTATTACACATGCACAATACACAAGAAAATAGAAACGTTGAATTTTCATAGGTCATCATATACAAATAGACATGAATTTCATACAATATCCCTTTCCAGTACAAATTGATGTGTACATATATAACACATATACACCTAATACATTCATTTCACCTACACTTAGAACATGAATGTTCGGCACAAGGGCTTCCCTTCATAGCCAAATTATTGTCAACACACCTCCTTGTGGCTCCGCCTCTTGTCTGACGAGGAATGGTGGTCTACTTAGCTCTGTCATGAAGCCCGTAGCATACTTAGTTGAGTTCTTCCTCGGCTCCGTCCTCTAGATTATCTGAATCATACTCAAGTTGATGTATTGAGAGAGGGAAGTTATTTGTACTTACTCACGTTCAGTTTTTTGTGATTGCAACAGAAATATAAACACCTCTTAAAATATGAAGGAAAATAATATTTAGAAATTGTGTTACGATTTCTTAGTTAATAGTATTTTCATAGCATCTTTCATGATATAAGTGTAACTACCGGAATTTGCTTGTTGGCACTTTGAGAGTTGACATGTGCTCCTTTAAGAGATAATCTGTTAGGATCAATGCAACCTGTCCATAAGAGGGATGCGTTTGTCTAAATCACACAAGCACGGCAACTTCATCCTTGACCCCCAACAGTTTGTCGGGTAAATCCCTTCCTTCTAGGAAGGAAATGATTCCGTTCAGAAGAACAACCTCACACATGACAATTCAAACCCGTGAAAATCCTTTTTTATAGTGCTACAAGAATATATCCATGTTCGTAAAATTAAGAGTGAATTCCGGTTTTTACCCTTTACTTTGACATTTTTGACACTAATTACCCTATTTAGTGAGATTTCATTCATTTTACCCCATTTAGCAAAAGCGTTGCCACAATTTACCCTGTTTAATATTTTGTGAGTATTCTGACCGGTGGGTCATAATTGCCAGGTCTAGCTGGCACGCCATTTCTGTGGTTTTTCCTGCTTATTTTCCTCATTGCTGAACCGGGCCGCGCAGGGCACAAAATTCTCCCGACCGGCTTGGCAGATGGAGGTCGCTCACATCACGTCCAACGCACAACGCCCGAGTCGGTCGCACGCCACGCTGGCCTCCAGTCGCTTCTAGCTTGTGTTGCCTGCCCCAATCGATTGCATCGTCTGTCCAGGCTTCCGGCCGAACGCACCTGTGAGGCTCGCTCGAACCTAGGGTTAGGTATTGTCAGTCATCGGCGACGGCGACACCGACGGCGGTAGCGGTGGGTGTTGAGGGGCCGGCCGTGCAATTTCATACCTCCACGAGCAGGGCCGTATGGGCCGCGACATCCAGGTAGGAAACGACCCCGTGGATTCCGCTGGCTCCATCAAGCTCGCCGACATCGGGCTGGGCACGTCCATGCACGTGACCCGCTGCACTGAGTTCTTCTTCTTACTTTGGCGACATAGCAGGGAGCCAATTGTTGGTTTTGAAATGTTAGATCGATTCACCAGGACCAAACGTGCAAGCTAGCTAGACAAGGAAGCTAACATAGATGGATTGATGAACAGTGCCACATGCACATGCACGCGTACGTGAACATGGGCTTTGCACTAGCGCTACATCCGATCGGTCGATCACGATGCCGTCGGCAGAACACCTGCGTAACTTGGCGATCGATGGAAGAAACTCTGATCGATAGATTGCAACAGGCTAGTCTCGAGCCTCACATTTCTTTATTGCTTTGATCTGGTGATATTAGAACGTGGCGTACAAAGATATATATAGCACCTAGCCCTAGCCAAACTAAGCCTATACGTATCCTATGTGAGGACTATTCCCTCTTTCTAGTCCCACTCTTCTCCAACAGAGCTCCCTCACTGAGCGAGCATTCGGCATTCCTAGTATGCTCCACTCATTCTACGCCTCCTGCCCTAGTCGGACATGGACATCGTGGTTTATTCCAATAACCATCAGGCTGTGCTCAGTTGATGGCAGGTCTGTGACGACGGTGCGACCATATCGGGCCTGGCCGGTCGGGAGAAGCTAGGAGGACCGGTTCAACAGGGAGAAAAATAGACAGAAAAAAACCGTCGATGTGGCATGCCAGCTAGACCTGACAATTGGGACCCGCCAATCAGAACGGATACAAAATTTTAAACAGGGTAAATTGTGACAACACTTTGGCTAAATGGGGTAACACGGATGAAATCCAGCTAAATGGGGTAATTAGTGACAAAAATGTCAAGAAGGTAAAAACTGGAATTCACTCTAAAATTAAAATTAAATGAAGTAATGAAATATACAAAAGGTTATAACTTATACTCTCTCCATCCTAAAAAGCTTGTCGTTCAAATGGATGTACCTAGCATTAACTTAGTGGTAGATAAATCCATTTGAGTGACAAGTTTTTTGGGACGGAAGGAGTATATATAAATGTAGACAACAAATGGAAATGTTTGGTCATACAGAGTAACATATACTAACCTCAGAAAACATAATGGACCTTATGAGCATACAAAAAATGTATGACTACCTTCGATGCATGAGTTAAGAAGTAGAAGTTATTCTCAACATTTGCATTGAAAGGACGGCACACATTTAATATCACAAGTAGATACGAAGTTTTATCATTCGTCTATAGACAAACCTAACAATTTCCAAGTTATATGTTGCCTCACGTAACACTTGTAACATTCATAGCAATATATTTAGATGCATTGCATAATTGTAACACAAGTAACAAAAGCTGTATTTTCATTTTTGCTTGAATCTATTAAAACATGGATTGCACGTGCATACATACTAGTTCATATAGCTACATTGTCAAATATAGCAATTGTAGGATTCATAGCAATAAAATTAGATGCATTATTGCAGATTTATAGTTCATAATTTTAAGCAAAATGGCACTCAAAGCGAAAAAAAATATAAAGCTCATAGCATAATGGTAACTAAATGGTACATAACATGCATAACTTAACTATATACAATATAATTACAAGGGATTGATCTCACCACTATGGCTATCGCTACGACCGAAGAACAAGGCAGTACATGCCGGGACTACGACCACGCATGAAGGCATGGGAGACCCGGCTGCAGGCAGAGCAACCCCAACAACACCACCACCACCATGACGGTTGTGTCTTATGACCGCACACATAGGCGTAGGAGACGCAATAGACGACAGGACAATTGAAACAGCTAGATGGAGGCGATGACACACTTGATGCAATGCATGACAAGAGAGCATTGAGGAGGCATGGTAGCAGCTGCATCGAGAAGGTTCAGATACGTTGGTCGCTGCGGGGGCGTCGAAGAGGTAATAGTTGTCGTGGATCAGTGAGGAGAGGAAGGGGTGGATAAGAGGGAGGTCGGCGAGAGGAAGAGGAGCGGCAATGTGTAGCCAAAGACAATGAAATTTAAATAGGGCGGTCGAAGTGAGGTTTTGGAATGGGGACGAGCACGATAACATGGATTATAATGCCGCCTACACAAGAATCTGCCTGACGGGAAAAGTGAAGAGTTAGTTTGAATGATCAACACCGACTGGTCAATTTGGGAGCCGGTCAGTTATGACAAGAGGTACAGTTTGAGCATCAGATCATATCATCAGTGACCGGCTAGTTTAAGGTCGGTCAGTGATAAGCCGTCAAACGAGCCCTCAAAACTATATCACTAACGTCTCATGGCTGGAGGCTTATCAGCGAGGCGTGCATCAGCCAGAAACGTCTTACCTGATGCACGCCTCGCAATGTCTTACTCCCTCCATTCCACAATGTAGTGCCTATAGATTTTTCTGAAAGTCAAACTTTGCCAAATTTGACCAAGTGTATAGAGAAAACTACCTACCTCTACAATATCAAACATGTACATTCTGAAAATATAACTCATAATGTATCCAATGATGTGCATTTGGTATTCTAGATGTACTTATTTTTCTCTATAAATATGATCAAAGTTTGTAATGTTTGATTTTTGAAATAATCTATAGGTACTATATTATGGAATGAAGAGAGTACCGTTTTGCTGCATCCTGCAAAGTTGTGGTCCAATAGAAACCTTGCCAAAAATCCTTACCGACCCCTCCGATTCCCCTCTCCCGTGCCGTTGACAGTAGCCCCCAACACCTCCTACCCCCTTTGTCCAGGATGTGCAGTGGAGGAAGGGTGGGGCCTGTTCCCGTGCGAGTGTGGCGCCAGGAGGTGGGCCCGGACCAAAGTGACGGATCAGCCGTCCGTCCCCTTGGTCCCTGCGCTCGGCAAGAAACCGTCTCCCACTAGCCCCAATCACTTCCCCAAGATGGGCACTGAGCCTCTCTCGATAAGTCTTCGAAGTAGGTCGCCAACCCCGTGTACGGCCGCCACGACCAGTATGGAGGAATATCGTGATGACGAAGGGCATAGGCATATTTGGCCCATCCCTGTCCAGCCGAGCCCACCAGTGAGTCTGACAAGAAGGACGATGGTGACGACAGAGTTGGGCGTCCATGAGAGGGCAACGTCACGCAAGATGGGGGCGCCTTGTCGGCTCAAGTTACGTTATCCGTACTGGCATCCCAGGGCGTGGCGACACGACAGCAGGAAGACGTCCATCCGCTATGACCCATCCCCTTGGGGTTGGGGCACAGGGGGTCAACCTTCTTGCTCTCGGAGGGAGCTCTATCCTCCAGCTATGTAAGGGAGGCGGTGCATCATTTGTAAGGGGTTAGAGGGACTGAAAACAAAGAGAAGACTAAATCACCACATTATAAATAAAAATAAAACACACTCTATCATCTCCCCCATCCATCAAACTAAATATTCCATCAGTTCCAAAATATAAGGGGTATTAGTTTTTTGGAAAGTCCAATTTCTTTAACTTTGACTGAGTTTAGAGAAAAAATATCGACATCTACAATATTAAACAAAAAAAGTATGAAAATTCATTTTATGATGAATCTGATCATACCGATTTGATATTATGTATTTTGGTATATTTCTCTACAAATTTAAAAGGCTTAACTTTTCAAAAAAGTAATACATCTTATATTTTGAAACAGAGTGCGTTTTTTTTAAGAAACCCAACAACACCAACGTCGTAGAAAAAGCGCACCCAACCCTTCTTGTGTTGATGATCATTCCTGTTCTTCCAATTTAAGCTTTAGTGAACATCTTGGATAATGATTGGATCTCTTTTGCTGGGACTTCTCAGATTTGTGCCTCATCGGGTGAAGGCAAGGGTAACGTTTGTGCCCCTTTGTAATTCCTCATACAAAACTTTAAAATTTCATCAACCCCCTGTTTACAAAATGTTAGCAGTTACCACTCATGCACGAAACAAACAATATAATTCACAGTTTATAAATAATAATTGAGCACAATCCTTTTTGTCTTGCATGGTTAGGAAAGTCCATCCTTACCTGGTTGTAAATTGGTGGTCAATGTTTATTTACCCCCGTTGCTTTCTTATTGCGAAGCAATTCAGATGTATTTTAAAAGTTCATCGGAAATACAAAGCAGCTCAAACGCAACAAATTTTACATCAAGGTATCTAGATCACCGAACGAACACTACCACCTCCAGAAATGGCGTCCGACGCGCCGCTGTCGCCGCTCCCCTATCCGGGCCGGCTTGACCTTGTCGATGACAGTCGAGAAGCCTTCATGCACGTGACCCTAAAACCGTTGAACCTTTGAATGTATTTGAAGCAAATGATATCAAATCTCGTTGTCGTGCACACACGACGAGAAACTATAACCTCGCCGCCCCAAGGAGATGGTAGGAATCTACGTCGTAGCTTCGTCTACTATGTCCAGATGGATGAACGACTCGAGGAGGATCGGAGCCCAGTAGACAAACTAGAAGAAGAATTAAAAAACCTAACCTAAATTACTTGCCGGAGCGAAGGCATAGGGATTCTCCTCACCGCCAGCAGCCTCGAGAGCGGCAGTGAGATGGGAGGTGAATCAACGGGCTCGTTGGTGAAGCCTGGAGGGGAGAGATTGCCCTAGTGGCCAAGGGGGAGGGGAGAAAACGGTTGGAGAAAAAAGTCGCTTCCTAAAACTTAATCCGAAAAGGTTTAAGAAGTAGGCTCTGTTGCTTATTAGTAGAATGAAATTTTGAATTTGATTTCCTTGGTTTTATCTTTTATAGTGTGTTATGAAGTGGCTTGTGCAAATGTTGTCACGCCACGGGTATTTTTTGGGCAGTTACCATTGACCTGATACTTTGGTGGGCCGCCACTAGTAACTTTATCCAATAAAGATTTCTGCACCAGTAGTCTATCAGTTAACTGAAAAATGTTTACAACATCAGTCAAATGTTGTAGCCACAAGGTCGAATTCGGACGGCTCCCAGTCATCCTTAACCTCCAGCCAAGTATTCTCCATCTTCTTCCCCAAACCACGTGATCCACCCCACCCCCAAGGTAGCGTCGCCTCAACGCCTGGCCCTTCCATCACTCTCCCCCGCCGTGCTACCACCGCCCTGGCTTCCCTAAACCTCCCGAGCATTTGACTTTCTAGCAAGTCGCACCCACACCCGTCAACTTGCTTCCTCTCCTCTGCCTGGGACGTTGTTCGTAGTGTCGTCCCCGTCTCCAGCGAGGTCCTGGCTTCTTCTCACCTCGACGCTCATCGTGACGAACCCTATGGGGCCGATCTTTCACGATTGAAGGGGGATCCCACGAAGAACACGAGAGGGAAAACACTCAATCAACAAGATCCAAATCACACATGTGCTAAATCCACATACACATAAGAGGTAGAAAGGTCCAAATCCAACACAAGAGGGTACAAAGGGTAGCTTGTTCATCCCAATCCTTGAAGGAGAGAGGTCTTGAATCCTTGGAGGATCTTCCCTAAGAAGGGGTCTTGAATCCACTTGGGGGATCTTCTCACATGGGGGAGAAGGTCTATTTATAGTCTAGGGGCGAAGGAGTAAGAGAGGGGAGGTTACCTGGGCTCTTGGCCCGCAGCTGCCCGGAGGTGCCGGATGTCCGGGCCGGACGCCGAATGTCCGGGCCGGACGCCGAATGTCCGGCCAGGAAGCTGGCTGCAGATCTTCTTCTCTGGATAGCATGCGCTGGATTTCCGGGGCGATGCCGTATGTCCGGCCTGTCACCAGGCGCCGGATGTCCGGGGGCCGGCCGGATGTCCGGCCGCTGTAGGGTCGCCTCGCGTTCGTTTCTCTTTGGTCTTCTTCTGGCTGGTGGCGCCGGATGTCCGGCCTCCTGCTGGATGTCCGGCCGCTATAGCTTCGCGGCGGCTCCACTTGAGGCACTTCACGCTCCGCTTCCGTGTGGACTTGTCCTATGCTTCGAGCTCCTCCATGGTCATCTCCTCGGTTCCTAAGCACATGTAGTTTCTTTGCATTAGATAGCAACCATATCTCGCATGAATGGAAAGGGAAAGCATTTAGGAGAGGGTTCACCTTGTGTCCAATGGCATATGCTCGAGGTCTCGTCCTATGTCCAATTGGGACTTGGGAAGTAGTTTAGTGTACATGAAGATGACCATAGGATGCTCCGCATTACCTTCATTCTTGAGCGAAGCAGAAGATCGACTAATGGCCACTGGGGTATGGACATTATTTCGATGGATGGTGGCATGCTCCTGCTGGTCAAAATTGATCAGTGGCTGCTTCAAATTGACAGTCATGGCCCCGCAAAAAAAAATTGACAGTCATGGCAAATTGGTTGCCAATTTCAATCGTGGTCGCCGAGGCCTCTGTGAGTCTAGATGTCGACTCTTCTTTTTCGGTTCTAAAAAGGTTATGCTGTGAACGCGTCACCTTTCATCTGATGGCTGTTGTGGGAAGTGGTGCTTGTTTCTGCCTAGCTGTCATAATAAATTGAATCAAATAGGAGCCTGTGCCTTTTCTTTGTTTTGCATTTGATGTACTCCCTCCGTCCAGAAATACTTGTCGGAGAAATAGATGTATGTAGACGTATTTTAGTTCTAGATACATACATTTTTATTTATTTCTCAAACAAGTATTTCCGGACGGAGGGAGTGTGTAAGACGTGTTCAGAAGATCTGACCGTTATGTTGTTGTTATGACCGGGGTAACTTATACCCGTAGGAGGCCCACCGGGCAAGTTTAGTTAGGGTCTTAGCCCGCAAGTTATCTTATTTTCGTGGTTATATAAACAAGTTGTAAGACTCTTTTTGAGATTAAGCAATAAGACAATTCTATTGCCCGGCTTCCAGAGGAGCCGGAACCCTAAACCCTAGCCGCCTCCTCTCACAGCCGCCGCCTCCTCCACGTGCACGACGGCGCCCAGCCGGCGGCGGCCGCGTGCTCACCCACGCCCAGCTCCCTTCTTCCCCTACAATCTCCGCCCTAGTCTCGGTAGAACCCTAGCTCCTACCACCTTGGTATCAGGTAGCTCAGGTTCGATCATGTCTTCGTCGCCGCCAACCCGGTCGCTTCCACTGCCGACCGCCACCACCTCGCCGCTGGCCCTCTCCATCGCGCCGCTGCCCTCCCCATCCGCGCCGCTGCTCTCTACCTTCGGCGCCGCCACCGCCCAGATGCCGGCGCCCTCCACCGCGCCACCAGCAGCCGCCTATTCCCCGGAGGAGGTCACCGGGGTCCTCAACGACCTCGTCACAGCCGTCCAGGGGATCCGGCTGTACCTGGCCAGCCCCTACGGGTCGCCGCCGCCGGCCCTGCCGTGGTACCCGCCGCATCCAGGGGCCTCCGCGGCATTCGCTGGGACGCTGCAGCCCCAGCTGCAGCTGCCGCCGCCGCCCGCCACCGCCCCGCAGTGGCCGGCGCCGGTTTCCGCCGCGCCTCCAGCGCCCCCCGCCCCCATCCAGCAACCGCCGCCGCTGCTGGCCCCTCCACCATTCAACACCGGGCCAGGGCCGACCACGCCGGGAGGCGTCCCGATCCAACAGGTTCGCTTCCCGCCGTCGCCGTCACCGCTCCCGGCCTGGCTGTCTGGGTCGGCGCCGCAGCCCGTCTACACGACGGCCGGGGAACAACCGGCGCCCACCCTGCAGTACGGCGATCCGTCCGGCTCTGCGGGTCTTTACGCGGGCCGCGCCGACCCGCCGTTCCATGGGGGACCCCCGGTCCCCACCGACCGGGCGCCACCCTCCTCGATGCTCCGCGTCACCGAGCCATACGGCCACAGCGGTCATACCCAGACGCCGCCCCGATTTGCCAAGCTGGACTTCGCCACCTATGACGGGACGGAGGACCCCCTCAACTGGCTCAACCAGTGCGAGCAGTTCTTCCGGGGGCAACGCACACTCGCGTCGGACCGCACCTGGCTCGCCTCTTATCACCTCCGGGGCGCCGCACAGACGTGGTACTACGCCCTCGAGCAGGACGAGGGCGGCATGCCCCCTTGGGAGAGTTTTCGCGAGCTATGTCTCCTTCGCTTCGGGCCGCCGATCCGCGGGAGCCGACTGGCGGAGCTCGGCCGCCTCCCCTTCACATCCACGGTGCAAGACTTCGCCGACCGCTTCCAGGCCCTGGCTTACCACGCGCCGGGTGTGACGGCGCAGCAGCGGGCCGAGCTCTTCGTCGGTGGTCTTCCGGATCACATCCGCGTGGAGGTGGAGCTCCGAGGTCCCCAGGACCTCCAGACGGCCATGTACTACACCCGCGCCTTCGAGTGTCGCGCGCAGGCCTTGCAGCAGGCGGCCCCGGCTCACGGAGGCCGGAAGCATGCCAGACAGCCCCCAGCACCTGCGCCGGGCCGGCCGCCCCCGGCCGCCCCTGCGACTACCACCCCGGCCGCGACGCGGCCCTTTCGCCGGCTCTCTCAGGCCGAGCAGCTCGAGCGACGACGCCAGGGGCTTTGCTATAACTGCGATGAGCCCTACGTACCGGGCCACGTCTGTCCGCGCCTCTTCTACTTGGAGACGGCCGACTACGTCGAGGAGGACACACCCGCCGATGGGCACGGCGAGTTGCCGCCCCCAATTGCTGCAGAGGCCACTCCCACGGCCGCCCCGGCGACGGCGCTCGTGGTCTCGCTCCATGCGCTTGCCGGCATCCGCGACGAGCGAACTATGCTCTTGCCGGTGATGATTCACGGCGAGCGCCTGGTGGCCCTCTTGGATACGGGCTCCACACATAACTTCCTGCCCGAGGCTACCATGCGCCGCTTAGCGCTTCAGCCGACGGGCGGGGAGCAACTTCGGGTCACGGTGGCTAACGGCGACCGCCTCCGGTGCCATGGGCTGGCGCGGAACGTGCCCATCACCATCGGCGACGAGCATTTCACCATCACGTACGCCGGCATCGACTTGGGCTGCTTCGACTTCATCCTCGCCGTCGACTTCTTGCGGACCCTTGGCCCCATCCTCTGGGACTTCGACGCCCTGACGATGACCTTCTGGCGCCAGGGTCGCCGCGTCCGGTGGGAGGGCGTGGGTGGCGCCTCTCCGGCGACGTCGCAGCTTCAGCTGGCCGCGGCCGCCACCGAGCCCGAGCACCCATTGCTGGATCACCTTCTGCAGCAGCACCGCGACCTCTTCGACGAGCCTCAGGGCCTTCCGCCAGCCCAGCTGTATGATCACCGCATTCATCTACTGCCGGGCACGGCACCGGTTGCAGTGCGCCCCTACCGCTATCCCCAGCTGCAGAAGGACGAGCTCGAGCGGTAGTGCACGCTCATGCTCGCCTTGGTCATCATCCGGATCTCCACGTCGCCGTTCTCGGCGCCGGTCCTCCTCGTCCGCAAGTCGGACGGCACATGGCGCTTCTGCATCGACTACCGCGCCCTTAATGCCCTGACGCTCAAGGACAAGTTTCCTATTCCGGTGGTCGACGAGCTCCTGGACGAGCTACATGGGGCGCGCTTCTTCACCAAGCTAGACCTCCGGTCGGGCTACCACCAGGTGCGGATGCACCCGGAAGATGTCGCCAAGACGGCGTTTCGGACTCATCACGGCCACTTCGAGTTCTTAGTGATGCCTTTTGGCCTCTCCAACGCCCCGGCGACCTTCCAGGCTCTGATGAACGACGTCCTCCGCCCCTACTTGCGTCGGTTTGTGCTTGTTTTCTTTGATGACATTCTTATCTATAGCGCCTCATGGGCGGAGCACCTTCAGCACGTCGCCATCGTCTTCAACGAGCTTCGGGCGCACCATCTTCATCTTAAGCGCTCGAAGTGCTTGTTCGGGACGCCTTCTGTCGCCTACCTCGGCCACATCATCTCGGCCGAGGGGGTTGCTATGGACGCCGACAAGGTGGCGGCCGTCGCGGCCTGGCCGACGCCGCACTCACCGCAGGCTCTTCGCGGATTCCTGGGCCTCGCGGGGTACTACAGGAAATTTATCCAGGAGTTCGGCCTCATCGCGTCACCGCTCACGCGTCTGCTACGCCGCGACGCCTTTGCCTGGGATGAGGAGGCGACAGCGGCGTTCGAGGCCCTCAAGGGTGCCCTCACGACGGGCCCCGTTCTTCAGATGCCTGATTTTGACCTCCCGTTCGTGGTGGACTGCGACGCCTCCGGTGTGGGGTTCGGCGTCGTCCTTCATCAGGGAGATGGACCTCTCGCCTTCTTCAGCCGACCCTTCGCCGCGCGCCATCTTAAGCTCGTGGCTTATGAGCGGGAGCTCTTTGGCTTGGTGCAGGCTGTGCGCCATTGGCGACCCTATCTTTGGGGCCGCTCGTTCCGGATTCGCACGGATCACTACAGCCTCAAGTTCATATTGGACCAGAGGCTGTCTACCGTGCCGCAGCATCAATGGATCAGCAAGCTCTTTGGCTTTGACTTCACCGTCGAGTATCGTCCGGGCCGCCTTAACACTGTGGCCGACGCCCTGTCTCGATGCAACGTCGACCCCGACGCCACCGTCAGCGACTCTGAGGGGGCGGCACTCTGCATCCGCTCGGGGCCTTCTTTCGCCCTCTTCGCTGACATCCGTCGGGCCACCGCGGTTGCGCCGGACGCTCTGCTCCTTCAGCAGCAGCTTGCTGCGGGCGACCTGGAGGAGCCGTGGCGCCTAGCCAACGGCCTGCTCCTGCATGGGCGCCGTATCTTCGTGCCGGCGCACGACGACCTCCGTCACTAGGTTCTGCTGCTGGCCCACTCGGCCGGCCACGAGGGTGTGCAGAAAACCCTCCATCGTCTCCGCGCCGACTTCTATATTCCCGGTGATCGGACCCTGGTCCGGGACTGGGTGCGGTCTTGTGTGACGTGCCAGCGCAACAAGACGGAGACACTGCGGCCGGCTGGTCTGCTACAACCCTTGGAGGTGCCGTCTCAGGTCTGGGCGGATATCTCTATGGACTTCATCGAGGGCCTCCCCAAGGTGGGCGGCAAGTCTGTCATCCTCACGGTGGTCGACCGCTTCTCCAAGTATGCTCACTTCATCGCGCTCGGCCATCCCTACACTGCCGCATCCGTGGCCCGTGCCTTCTTCGACGGCATCATCCGCCTCCACGGGTTTCCCGCTTCGATCGTCAGCGATCGGGACCCGGTGTTCATGGGGCATGTCTGGCGCGATCTCTTCCGGTTGGCGGGCATGAAGCTCCGCCTGAGCACGGCCTTCCATCCTCAGACGGACGGCCAATCCGAGGTCGTCAACAAGGTGATTGCCATGTATTTGCGTTGTGTCACAGGTGATCGTCCTCGCGCTTGGGTGGATTGGCTCGCGTGGGCGGAGTACTGCTACAACACCTCCTATCACTCCGCCCTGCGCGCCACGCCGTTTGAGGTGGTATACGGCCGCCCGTCCCCGCCCATCCTGCCGGTTGATCCGGCGACGGCTCGGACGGAGGCGGCGGGCGATCTTCTTCGCAGCCGCGACGAGATGCTTGCGGAGGTCCGGCAGCGCCTCATTCAGGCCCAGCAGTTGGCCAAGCACTACTATGACGGCCATCATCGTGAGGCGGAGTTCGCGGTGGGCGATTGGGTGTGGCTCCATCTTCTTCACCGCTCTACACAGTCCCTGGACCCATGCGCGAAGCGCAAGCTGGGCCCTCGCTATGCCGGACCCTTTGCCGTCTTGGAGCGCATCGGGAAGGTGGCCTACCGACTTTAGCTTCCGGCCGGTGCTCGCATCCACGACGTCTTCCATGTGGGGCTGTTGAAGCCTTTCCGTGGGGAGCCACCGGCGGCCACCCCCGCGCTTCCTCCGACCTCCGACGGGCGCCTCCTTCCGGGACCCGAGAAGGTGTTGCAGGCCCAGCTACGTCGCGGGGTGTGGTACGTGTTGATCCAGTGGGCTGGCCTTCCGGAGGAGGAGGCTACTTGGGAGCAGCGCGACGAGTTCCGCCAACACTACCTAGACTTCCAGCTCGAGGACGAGCTGTTTGCGCAGGTGGGGAGAGATGTTATGACCGGGGTAACTTATACCCGTAGGAGGCCCACCGGGCAAGTTTAGTTAGGGGCTTAGCCCGCAAGTTATCTTATTTCGTGGTTATATAAACAAGTTGTAAGACTCTTTTTGAGATTAAGCAATAAGACAATTCTATTGCCCCGCTCCCAGAGGAGCCGGAACCCTAAACCCTAGCCGCCTCCTCTCACAGCCGCCGCCTCCTCCATGCGCACGACGGCGCCCAGCCGCCGGCGGCCGCGTGCTCACCCACGCCCAGCTCCCTTCTTCCCCTACAATCTCCGCCCTAGACCCGGTAGAGCCCTAGCTCCTACCAGTTGTACCCTTTCAGGCTGAAGTGACTATAGTGTGTGTCGATGCTAAAACTAACATGGCATTTTGCTCTACATTTGAACTATTGGCCAACTAATCTGCTTCATGTCTCAGTTTTAATGGGTGAGAACTTTGTTTTGTTCTACTTATCTAGTGGCCTCCTTAGTACTCAATTTTCAGCAATTTATGTGGCTCATGTCCCTCTTGCTTGAACTAAAGATTGACTTTACATTCTTATCTCGTGGTCTTCTTAATAGTCAATACTTGGGGTGTTTTCTGTTTCTACCCTTTGTTGTAGCCGAATGCACTCCATCTCACTGATATAATATGTTCCTTTTTTAGCTACCGTAGAGAGAAACTTCTTGAGTTCTTCAGCACCTACAACACGACGGGAGACAGCGGGGAGAACACCCTTGAGCTTATATTTCCTTCTGTTCATCGTAATTCATGTTTCGTTTCTGATGCATTTCATTGGTTAGTTCTTACTGTCCTCAGATTATTATCACAGGGTTGAGTATGAACGGCTTATACTCCCTCCGTTCCTAAATACTCCCTCCATTCCTAAATATAAGTCTTTTTAGAGATTCTACTAATAGACTACATACAGAGCAAAATGAGTGAACCTATATTCTAAAAGGCGTCTATATACATCGGAATGCAGTCTCTATAGTGGAATCTCTAAAATGACTTATATTTAGGAACGGAGGGATTATAAGTCTTTTTAGAGGTTTCAAATGGACTACAACATATGAATGTATATAGGCATATTTTAGAGTGTAGATTCACTCATTTTGCTCCATATGTAGTCTCTTGTTGAAATCTCTAAAAAGACTTATATTTGGGAACGGAGGGAGTATATAGCATGGCTCAGAGAAAATTGCGGTCTGAAAGATGTCAGTACCAACATCGCTTACCTCAGTGTTGAATTTCCAGTACATCGATTCATTGATATTTTACCTGACCCGTTGCTCTTCAAAGAGTGCTGCTTTCAGCAGGTCACTCCATCTCGTCAGTTCACGGACCATGTTATGAATGATGGCCCTGGCGGCGGAGCGCTTGAGGTGCCCCCCAAAGTGGAGCGACTCTCGACGGCCTGCTCAACTTTGGGGGGCACCTCATGTGAACGTGACCCTTCTGTACAAGGGCAATTACTACGGCATCCTCTACCCATGCGCTCCTTGTGTTGAGGGTTCAAGCCAACTGACTTCCCAGAGAGAACATCCTGCTGATTAGAGTTCAAGCAAACAGATTCTGCTGCTGCCTATGAATTTGGGGATAGAAAGTCATTCACCGATGAAGTTGGGGGTAGCAATAGCAATAGCATACACTTTAGTCGTTCATTCTTCTTCTGTTGGCACAAACATCTGGTGTCGATGGATTGATCAGTAGCTGCTCCCCTGTCTGAAGATTGACAAGGAAGAAACCTCGTGTTGTGATTTGTCTGAATTATTGGCTGGTGTACAGTGAATCTTCTGTGATCACATTCCAACTTGCTAATTGTCTCCATCTTCAATGGTTATAACCATATGTTAGTAATATTCCGATGATAAAACGACATTCGCATGACAATTGGGCACCGTTGGTTCAGAGCAATGTGGATGATCTTTGTTGCCTACCCTAATTTTCTATCCCAATAATTAAGCAGATATGCATCTTACTTGTACAACATTATTTCTTCTGTTGGCACATACTGCTGGTGATGAAAACAATCCTTTAATTAGTTTATTTATGTGATTAGTTTATATGTGCTGAACGTCTGTTTGTGATTCTTTCTATCCCTGCTGGGTACCCTGCTTGTGTATGAACTAGCTCTGACCGAACAAGTGTACCCAAGAGCACAAAATTCGAAAAACGAATAGCTTAAACATGAGCAGCTGATCAATTGCCCCTGCACTGGCACATAATGCATAGAAAAGCTTCCCTTCAACCAACGCCGGCAGAGAAAAATGAATACAGCTGGCAGTTACAATGTCTCAGGAGGAACGTGGCGTGGGACCTGACGAACTGTTCTTTGGTTTATCAGTAAAGGTTTCCGTGCTTGGTCTTATGTTAAGATACGATTGAATACTAGAGGGAGAATAAATTCCTTCAGTTCGATATTTTGTTAAGATAGAACACATGATTGCAAAATATTAAGTATTCTGTATTGAGAACGCCATAGATAATCTCTCAGGAAATAAAAGACCTAGATAAAAAAGGGAAAAGCAGTTCTTCAGATCAAGAAATAAACATATATACAAGCTGATTGCTAGGTAGTAAAGTACTAAGAAGACCACTAGTTAAAAGAGCAAAACAATTCTTCAGTACAAGAAAACAGAAAGATCATGTAAAATAATTAGCACATATTTGAACGCACATCAGAAGGACTTGATAACTTTAGAATCAACATTTCACTTCCGGTCAAACAAGTATAGGTTGCACGAAACCACAAAATAGTGAGAGCCTCTTGATCATAACTTTATATGCATCAACAAAGACGCTAGTAGGCTCATAGTTGATCCGGTTCATCATACACCTTGCAACTCTTGGGGACATTAAGAAGCAGCAACTCACTCAACAGCCTTCAGATCTGAGTCATGTTTTAAATAGCGGGCTATGAAAAATAGCGGCGGGCCTCCAAATCAACTATAGCGGAGCTAAATCGGGCTATAGCGGGCTATTTGTGAAGGCGACCATTTAGCGGCACCCTGCTGAAAAGGCTATAGCGGGCTATAGCGGAGCTATAGCCAGCCATTTCAAACTATGGATCTGAGGCAGTGCATTCACGACGTAACCATCTGGAAAGAAAGTATGTGGGACAAGAGTTTGTTTGAGCTGCAATTGAGTAGGAGTGACATCCCGTTGATGAAAGCTGGCAACCAACTTGCCATCCATGTCAAGTTGAAGTAGCCACCCGGCGAACTGGACTAGCACGAGCAACTCACCATCCCCAGGCATGACCACCGCATGCCAATAACTGTCGATATTTCGACATAGCACCTTGATCTCATTAACCGGTAATTTAATCTTGCACTTGAAGGTCCAGACCTGGTTTTCATAGTCCTGCAATTCCCATATATTGATGATAGCACCAACATCATTACGATCGAACATGCCGAGCACGCCATCCATCTCAAACAGTTTAGCATGCCGAAAAACCACTGGAGCATGCATTTGCTTGAACGACTCAGTTGTGGTGTCGAATACCACTATCATGTTAGTCCCATCTTGCTTTAGGTGCCAATGCAGGCTGCCACGGAACATGGGAGCTACCCCACCGTGTAAATACACTTGCTCCGCCTCGGGCGGACGCCCGATGTTCTGCTGCGGCTGGATGGAGCCCAATGTGAGGATACAGCAGGTATCATGTTCCCGGACGACGACTGGACCGAGCCCGATTTCCTTTTCATACGTAAGTAGTACCCGGTACTCGCCAATAGGGCGGTGCCGGTACATTCCTAAGACCATGAATAAGTCACGCAGCACCGGCAGTGTAGCGTACTGACGAGTGGCCGGGTTGTAGATGTAGAGGCAGGAGACGTCAGGCGTGTTACAGGAGAGGAGGAGGAGGCCGTCGCAGGAGGCCTCCAGACGGCAAAACCTCTCGACGTCAAGCTGGATGACGTGTTGGAGCTGGGCGTCGGCAGCCCGGTGGTCGATGGTGATGATGTCTCGGTGGTAGTAGCCGCCGCCGTAACGGTAGCCGGAGACGATGGGAAGGGCGGGCTGGCGGGCATGGTGGGCGAGGAGGAAGTTGCGGGCAGAGGTGGCGCGGCGCCAGGCGCTGCAGACGGCGCGGCAGCGGAGGAGGGATTTGGGGGGCAGGCGGACGAGGATCTCCCAGATCACGATCTCCTCCGGGAGCCCTCGTTGGGGAGCCGTCGCTGGTTGTTTGTTGGCATCCGCCATGATCGCTCGCCCCGCCAATCCCCGTCCAGGGAGCAAACAGATAATTAAGACGGCGGAATTAGGTCTTCCGTGCTACTGCCAATTTGGAACGGACTTGGCTTGGCTCTATCTTATTCTTAGCCAGTTTTTTCTTTACGGAAGGTTCTTTCTTTTTCGAGGAAATCTTCGTTGCAAAGAGTACACAAAAATATAGAGATTCAGTTATTTTTTCTTAATTAAAACATGAAGGAAGCCCTGCCCCCTGCCAACCACCACGGATATTGACACCTCATCGTGCGGCAAGCGTCTCGCAGGAAAGGAAGGGCCAACCGGCCAAGCACGCCGGAAATCCAATTCGGCTCTCAGGACAAACATGACCACCATAGCCGCTCGCGCGCTTCTCTCCATACTCCGCTGCCACGGAGTGAACGGCGCGATCAAGGACGCACGCCTCCGTGGCCGCCATTGCTGCACGGCGAAACATGGATATTGACACCGCATAGTGCAGCAAGCGTCATAGTGCAGCAAGCGTCTCGAGGGCAACATGGATATTGACACCGCATGGATATTGACTCCGTGGCCGCCGTCGCACACCTTTTTTTTTTTTTGCGAAACATGGATATTGACACCTCATAGTGCAGCAAGCGTCTCGAGGGAAAGGAAGGGCCAACCGGCCAAGCACGCCGGAAATCCAATTCGGCTCTCAGGACAAACATGACCACCATAGCCGCTCGCGCGCTTCTCTCCATACTCCGCTGCCACGGAGTGAACGGCGCGATCAAGGACGCACGCCTCCCTGGCCGCCATTGCTGCACTGTGAGGTGCAGATGATCTGCAGGCCGCCTCCGTTGATGATGCTTTCGCTGCCGATGTTATATATCCGACCGGCGTGGTTGTAGGTTTAAGAGAGTGTTTCACTGTTTGGTTTGGACTTTGGAGCATGGGGTGAAATGTCGAGAGGTCAGCTCTACAAATATATATTGTCGCCACCCTTCTGGGGGCGTTGTCATAGAGCTGGGGGGTGTTTGTTCGGGCCTTGGTGAGGTGTTAGGCTTGTTCTAGGCTTATGTTGTATATTTTGATCTGCTTTGTAATGGGGCTTCCTCATCATATTGTATCGTTCGGCCCTGTACTTTGGTTCATTGCTTTATTTATAAAACAGAGCGAAAGCCTATTTCGAGAGCTTATATTTCCTTCGGTTCATCATAATTCATGTTTCATTTCTGACACATTTTATTGGTTAGTTTAGTATGAACCGCTTATAACATGGCTGGGAGAAAATTGCCGTCTGAAAGATGTCGGTATCAGCATGTCCTGCCTTTTTTTTTAACCGGGCATAACCCCTTTCCATTACTTTCATAACGGAAATACAACAGTCTGCCAACTAGGAAGGAAACTAGAAAAGGGAAAGTGAGTTCAACGCATCACTGGGAAACCCACAGCAAGCACTCGTCATCGAGCAGCTTTCCATGGGGCGAAAACCCAGTGACACCCTATGAACTGGTACCATTTACAGATCAACCCAAAGTATTGCAACAGCAGCCATAGGGCCAAAACACATGCTCACGCAGGAGCAAACAGACCAACATAGTTTGCGAAGGCGCAGAAGATCGAAATCCCACACAGGGGGGTAGATATGTAGCACGGAAGGGAGGATAGTCTTTGCTTCATCGCTCAGGGTCAGCCTGTGTTCAGCTCTTCATCGCGTTCCCCGGCGCCGCGCAGATCCGCATCAGGTTCGAGGCGTTGGTCCTCAGCATCTTGGCTCCACGTTCCATCGCCTCACGGTCAGCTCCCACCATTAGACCTGCCCAGTAATTTAGATATCCACAAGCAGAGTAAACCACGTCAAAAGGGGATCTCATTTTTTTGAACTCAAAGGTTACCCGGTTACGGCAATTCCACATAGCCCAGCACATCGCTGCTAAACCAAAAGTGTAGAATCTCTCTCCATCAGGAAGAAACATATAGCACCACGAAAAATATTGCCAAGTATTGTTCGGACAAAGATCCGTGCCCAGGACACAACCCACAGTCCTCCACATAACTCTAGCTATTGGACACGTATAGAAGAGATGTTGGGAGGTTTCCTTTTTGTCACAAAAAGAGCAGGTAGGGTTACCCAACCATTTCCTCCTACTCATGACATCTCTAGTCAAGACTGCATCCTGGAAGAGCTGCCAAAGGAAGATTTGTATTTTCAGGGGTATCTTGGATCTCCAGATCCATTTATAGTTACACCCCATCACATTTCTCTCCAGATATTCGTATACCGATTTGGTCGTAAACTTATTTTTCTTCCCCAAGGTCCAGGCCACAATGTCAGACTCATCCGATTGTGTCCAATGGCCCACTATGGCCTCGAGTTCCCTCCACTGTTCCAGCAGGGGCGGATGGAGTCGCCTCCTAAAGAAATTTTCATCAACACCTTTTTTTAAATCGGCCACCGTGATCCCTTGATCGTTACAAATGTTGTATAGCATAGGAAATCGCTCTCACAGAGGAGGGTCATCATTCACAGGATCAGCCACAATCTAAGAATATTGCTAGACTTAAGTATCACTTTTCTGCCAGCAAAATAATGATCTTTAACTTTCATAATGGCCTTCCAGATTGGAGAGTCACCGAACTTACTTTTCACCGAGGCAACTGTATCTCTCTTGAAATATTTGGCCTGGATCACCTCCTGCCAAAGGCCCTGTTGATTTTCCAGTTTCCACCACCATTTGGTGAGAAGGCTAATGTTCTGTTTATGAAGATCTTTCGCCCCCAGGCCCCCTTTATTTTTTGATCTACAGATTCTGGACCATTTCACCGGATGATATCGCTTGCGGCCCTCATGTTCTTGCCAGAAAAAACGTTTACGGTGTTTATCTAGCTTTTCAATCACCGTCTTAGGGAGTAGAAACATAGACATATAATAGTAAACAATGCTAGTGAGCGAGGACTTGAGTAGGATAAGTCTCCCACCCGAGGATGCTGCATTCCCAATCCAGGCTTTGCAATATTTAAGGAATCTTTCATCAACAAAGTCCCAATCAGGATGTCCTACCTCAACGTTGGATTTCCAGTACATCCATTCTTTGATATTTTACCTGACCCATTGTTCTTCAAAGAGTGGTGCTTTCAGCGGGTCACTCCATCTCATCAGTTCACGGACCATGTTATGAATGATGGCCCTGGCTGCCGCTCAAAGTGGAGCGACTCTCGAGGGCATGCTCAAGATATCTACACTGGCCCTGGAGTACTTCATGTGAGCGTGACCCTTCTGTACACGGGCAATCACTACGACATCCTCTACCCATGCGCTGACTTCCGAGACAGAACATCCTGCTGATTAGAGTTCAAGCCAACAGATTCCGCTGCTGCATATGAAGTTGGGGTAGCAATAGCAATAGCATATTTTTTTTGAAAAAAGAAATATATTAATATCGCGAAGATACCAATTACACCTAGCCTCTGAACCAACAAGATGTCGCAAAGATATCCAGAATGCACACAGACAAAAAAGAAAATAAAAAACAAAGGTCCCTCCGCGGTTATCAACCCCTCTCAGCAGCAACACACCAATCACCATCAAATATAACACCCGAAAAACATAAAAAGTCTTCAAAAACAACGCCTCCAAGAAGGGAACAGTGCACAAGCACCATCGTTTCCCGATCCAAGATTTTAGGTTTTCACCCCGGAGAAAGTCCGAACTCTCAAAACAACTCCTTCAGCAAGGCAATTATCACGCACAATCAATGAATGTCAGACCTTAGGTTTTCACTCTGAAAGTCAGGACTCGACACCCGAGGAGCGGCACCAAAAATGAAATCCTCCAGTGTTGTCGCCCCCACTTATCATTGCTGCTTAGGAGAGTTATGAAACATCAATCTGACTCCGTCGCCTCCAAAGCCCTGTCCATCTAACTATTACTCCGATCTCAGCCACCATGACTTTCTTCGCCGCTGTTTACGCCATGGAAATCGAGAAACGGACATATGTCTCATGGTGTCAACAAACAACAAAGCTTCGTGCCGCACCATCGTGGAACCTCGTAGGCTGATATGGATGCGCAAGACTGGAAACTGTCCGATCCAGATATCCTGGGCAATAACTCCGTCAGCAATTCCGAAACATGTCGATGACTAGATCGAGGAGGACCAATCTTGCAGGACGTTACCATGAAGCGAAAAGGGCACGAGGACCGCCACCATAAGCATCACGGCAGCAGGCACCCACGCCACCGCCTAGCCGGCCGCCAGCACCACCACGGTGTCTAGCAGCACAGCGGTTGGGCATGCACACACATCTCTAGTGATGAACCTGGGCTTGGGATCCTGCTATCCGCTGCCCCGCGGGCACCGCCACAAGGATCCGCCACCTGGCCAAACATCCCCGGCGGAAGGGGCGCCGCCGCCATTGCTCCGGGATCCATGCGAAGCCGCCGGAGCAACGCCGCACTGCCGGGAAGAGCAGCCACAATAGAACATGTCGCCGCTCCAGATCGCCACCGAGCGCTGCCCCTCCCGCTGTGCCACGGCCGCGAGGCGCCAGGGCCCCGGCCTATGTCCCCTTCACCGGCGGCACGAGGGGTTCCTCGGCGACCGCCTCTGGGGACGATGAGGGGAGGGGGTGGCTGCTGAAGCGCTAGGGTTTCTCTCTCCCGATCGCCCCTGGTGGGAGGTGACATGAGGGACGCGTGCTGGAGCTTTGAGCGTTTTACTCTCACTAATTTTTTATGTCTTCAATAGCATAGACCAATAGCATACACTTAGCCGTGCATTCTTCTTCTTCTGCTCGCACAAACATCTGGTGGCAATGGATTGATCAGTAGATGCTCCCTTGTCTGAAGATCGGCAAGGAAGAAAACCTCGTGTTGTGATTTGTCTGAATTAGTGGCTGGTGTACAGTGAATCTGGGGAACACAGCGGGGGACCTGACCAACCGTTCTTGGGCTTATCGGTACAGGTTTCCATTCTTTATCTTATGTTAAGATACGATTAAATACTAGAGGAAACATAAATTCCTTCAGTTCAATCTTTTATTAAGAATGCACTATTGAGAACACCATAGATAATCTCTCGGGTAACAAAAAACCTAGATAAAAAGGGCAAATCAGTTTTTCAGCTTAACGAATAAACATATGACTTGGTTGCTAAGTACTCCCTCCGTTCACAAATATAAGATATTTTGCATATTTCAATATGGACAACATACAGACTGAAATGAGTGAACAAATATGCTAAAACATGTCTATATACATCCGATTCACAAAAAAGTTGGAACATCTTTGTGAACAGAGTGAGTAGAAAAAACACTAGTTAAAAGAACAAGATAGCTAGCACATATTTCAACGCAAATTAAAAGAAATTGATAAGTTTAGAATCAACATGCACATGAGTCACTTTCGTCAACATGGTCAAACAAGCATAGATTGCATGATGCCACAAAATAGCGGGAGCTTCTCGATCATTACTTCATATGCATCAACAAAGATTCTAGTAGGCTCATAGTTGATCCGATTCAAACACCTTGCAACTCTTAAGGATTTAAACATCTACTGCCCCCATCCCATAAAATAAGATGTTATTTCAATCAATATATGAGTATATTTGTTATAATAACATCTTATATTATAATAGGACAGAGGGAGTAGGACATCAAGAAGCACCAACTCACTCAACAGCCTTCAGATGGAAGGCAGAGCATTCACACATAACTATCTGGTATTCTGGTGTGGAAAAGAAAGCATGTGGGACAAGAGTTTGTTTGAGCTGCAATTGAGTAGCAAAGAGTTCTGGTTGATGGAAACTGGTGACCAACTTGCCATCCATGTCAACCTGAAGTAGCCACTCGGCGAATTGGACTAGAACAAGCAAGTCACCATCCACAGGCACGATCACCGCGAACCAATAATCGTCATGTTTTCCACATAGCACACTGATCTCATTGATCGGTAATTCAATTTTGCACTTGAAGGTCCAGGCCTGGTTTTCATAGCCTTGCAATTCCCAGATATTGATGGTAGTACCAACATCATTACGACTGAACATGCCGAGCACGCCATCCATCTCAAAACAGTTTAGCATACCGAAAGACCGCTGGAGCACGCATTTGCTTGAACAACTCGGTTGTGGTGTCAAATACCACTATCATATTGCTTTCGGTCTCACTTTGCCGTAGGTGCCAATGCAGGTTGCCACGAAACACGAGAGCTTCCCCACCACGTAAATACACTTGCTCGGTCCCCGGCGCACACCTGATGTTCCTCGGCGGCTCGACGGAGCCCAATGCAATGATGTAGTAGCGATCATGTTCCTCGCCGACGGGATGGAGCCCGATGTTCTCATCTTTATGATACAACAGTATCTGGTACTCGGCAGTAGGGCGGTGCCGGTACATTCCCAAAACCTTGAAGTGACAAAGCATCAGAAGGCGAGTGTGCTGACGAGTGGCCGGGTTGCAGATGTAGAAGCAGGAGGCAGCAAATGTGTTACAGGAGAGGAGGAGGAGGCCGTCGCAGGAGGCCTGGAGAACACAGAACCTCCCGACGTCAAACTTCGTGACGTGTTGGAGCTGGGCATCGGCGGCCCGGTGGTAGAAGGTGATGATGTCTCGCTTGACGGAGGGGCTGCAGTAACCGTAGCCGGAGGCGATGGGAAGGGTGGGCTGGTGGGCATGGTGCGCGAGTAGGAAGTCCCGTGTGGAGGTGCTGTGGCTCCAGGCGCGGCAGACGGCGTGGCAGCGGAGGAGGGATTTGGGCGGCAGGCGGACAAGGATCTCCCATACCACGATCTCATCGGGGAGCCCGTGGTGGTGAGCCGTCGCTCGTTGTTTGCCGGCATCCGCCATGATCGACTGCTGGTAGGCTGCCGATCCCCGTCCAGGGAGCAAAGAGATAAGACGGAGTGCACAAAGAGATAAGGCTGGCAATTTGGAACGGACTTGGCTTGGCTCTATCTTATTCTTAGCCAGTTTTTTCTTTATGGGAAGGTTCTTTCTTATTCGAGGAAATCTTGGTTGCAAGGAGTACACAAAAATATGTACATATAAAAAAAAGAGCACACAAAAATATAGAGATTCAGTTATTTTTTCTTGATTAAAACATGAAGGAAGCCCTGCCCCCTGCCCCCACGGACATTGACACCTTTTTTTTTTTTGCGAAACATGGATATTGACACCTCATAGTGCAGCAAGCGTCTCGAGGGAAAGGAAGGGCCAACCGGCCAAGCACGCCGGAAATCCAATTCGGCTCTCAGGACAAACATGACCACCATAGCCGCTCGCGCGCTTCTCTCCATACTCCGCTGCTAAGGAGTGAACGGCGCGATCAAGGACGCACGCCTCCGTGGCCGCCATTGCTGCACGGCGAGGTGCAGATGATCGATCTGCAGGCCGCCTCCGTTGATGATGCTCTCGCTGCTGATGTTATATCTCCGGTGCTTGTGCTGCTTTGTGGGAGCCTCCGTGGTTGTAGGTTTAAGAGTGTGTTTCAGTGTTTGGTTTGGAGTTTGGAGCATGGGGTGGAATGTCGAGAGGTCAGTTCTACAGATATATATTCAGTGCCAGTTAGCTATCGGTGTACCACCTCTGAACTAGTATGAACCAATTCAGCATAACCCAAATCCAGGTCAGAAATAAGGCATTCTGATCAACAAGTTCAACAGTCAGCTTTATAGATCAGCGACATCACTCCGTCACGATAAAGGTAGCTTTCTTCTAGCAAAATAAAGTTTGAATTAAACAATCCTGAGCAGCCAGCCTGAATTTCAAGCCACAAACCGATGCCTGAAATTCACTCACGTGATTGCTGGATCAAACTGATGCCTGAATTGGAACATCTTCAGTTACTAAGGAGGTTCATGTGTCTCTTGCGTGCCAGTCCTTGGATCCTGATCCACCAGGGAAAATTGCCTGCAACTAAGTACTTCCCATGTGCAACAGCCTCACCGCCATCCGCATGTCAGCTAAGGAAGGGATTCCCAACCTACATCTGGTTCCAGTGTGGCCTTGGCTTATTTAGTCAGTGAAAGAAACACTTCCAGCTAGGAATCAAGCATTGCCAATCCAGAGCCACAAGAAGTAACAATGGACGAAATTATCCTTCTCTGAAGATCCTTGTAGTCCAGCGCTAGCACAACGTCCCAACTCGCACTCTCCCTGCAACAAACCAAATAGATCGTAAGCTGATGTCCAGCACAAAAGGAGATACAAAATATGACCGTCTAGGCATGATGAAGTGGCACCGGTTGTGGTCGTCTGGCTCGCCTAACCCTTCAAGCATCGGAGTAAATATGCTAATGAGTGTTTCCAGCATCATCCTGTCATCTTCCTTGATCTGAGAACAGAAAAGGAAAGGTCTCACTTTCAGTTATTTGTCAAGCACATGGCATGCTTCACGCACCATTCAGGAAACCGAAAAAAAGATTCTTACATCAGCCTCTGGTGTAGATTCGTTGTGATCACAGTTTAGAGCAGCACGGAGATGAGACAACAAGGGCGGAGGCAGGCCATATGTGGGAGGTCCTTGTGATCTGCACAACCATGTCCCACGAACCATATGAGTGGTTACACTTGTACTCACAGACTGGGCGGTGCCGTCCTCCTCGTGAACAGACGTATCAAGATCTGCACATAGTTCAACATCGGTAATATAATCTTGTGCATATTTACTTACTTTGTATCACCAAAGAACTAGCTATGGACAGGGGTGCGTGGAAGCTTGCTATCCATGTGCCAGAGCCATGAGTTGGTCGCGAGATCTTATGGGTTTCACCTCTAGCCTACCCCAACTTGTTTGGGACTAAAGGCTTTGTTGTTGTTGTTGTTGTTGTTGTTGCATATTTACTTACTTTCATTCCAAGATAAGGAAAAGGTGCCCAGAATGCAGCAGAGCTCATTGAAACTGTGCCTAGTCCCTCAGCATTGAAAGGCCCGTTGTGTTTACAAAGTAAGTTAAGATCACCAGATTAAGCAACTTGAAGTCAAATAAATTAGTCATCAGTGTCACAGATCCAGGGCAACCATCATAACATTGGCAAAGAGAAAGCAGTTGTAACTTCTCAATCTAAAGACCCACATATATCTAAGGAATGATGCTTAGGCAAAACCTTACCCAAAGGTATAACATCGTAAGGGTTGTCTTCTCTTGGTAGGAAACCATAGAAGGTAATTAGATGTGACCCTGGATGTTTCCCATAACTGAGGAAACATTGGGCCCCTGCTTCACAAGGTCTCGACAAAGGAAACTTCAAAGACTTTGTAGCTTGATCTACTCGGCCATAGTTAAGAATGTGTGGAGTCACCTGCATAAAACATGACAAGTTACTCGGAGACAAATGAAAGAAAACTTTCGAACCAATTCAGGGACAAAGTTACAAACCGAGTGGTTCATAAGTCCAGCAACAGGAATCAAGCAAGTTGTTAATTTCCCACTAGTTAAAACAACCATCATACTGTTAGAATACCATAATTCGCATGCCCACAGAAAATTGCCCCACGAGAATATGTCTTGTTTGAATATCTCAGGAAACTTGGTGGATAGCATTGGGAATAACTCATCGTACTGCTGGCGCAAATGCTGAAATAAAGAACAAAAATTGCAATATACCATCACCAGCTGAACAGTAACCCATAGAATTAACAAAGCAATTCACAAGGGTATTACCTGCCTAGCTTGCATTAACTCGTCAAAAAGCAAGGTACCTTCTAATGCAGCAAGTGCATCAATTCCGAAACTCAAGCCTGTAGATGCACATGATAAAATAATTTCTTAACTTAGCACATTGTAAAACTTCAGCCTCCTAGCCTCCCACGGCCCCATGGAGGGCTGACATATACAAGCGTGGAGTCGCTTTACGGATGACAATTAACTACTTGTACCTGTATTGAAATTTGATGGAAGTGTCTCAAAGAACATCTTAAACTTTGAAGACGGATTACGCCGCTCTCTCATGCTCCACAGCAATAGCATAGTTTCAGTGGTGATGCTATTCACATCTTTCAAGGCAAGAAACTGCAAAAGATAGCAAAGTCTTCATAATTGAACAACCAGGAACTCTACCATTCAAGCATTGAAAATCAACTCGAAAAAGAAAATTATTGGCGGCAATGGACAAACAATCATCAGACTTCAGTTGATAAAATATGCCACACAAGTGATTAATTTTAACTAGAACCAGATTCATTTCATGCTGAACATCCAACTGCAGCAAGATATCAAGAAATAATATAGAGGGTTTCCATGGTAGCTAGCCAGAACTTTTGCTGTCACAAATGAGGAACTGTGGGTGTTTTAGGGAATGCGGAAATGAGATTAATACAAACATACCATATCAGACTGACAGAGAAGTTCCTCAGATATAATAAGGGATTCTGGAATTTCAAGTGCAATGTCACCCACACCTATATCTTCAGATGCTAGCATTCCTCTCCCAGCTCCTTCAAAAACTAGAATTTTCAGGATCAGGTAAGAAATAGTATAGCACTGAATATCTATCAACATAACAATAGGTTGTCCATTGAAGGGAGGTCCAGCTGAGCAAACAAATCAGCTTGGAGAACGGAATTCTAGTATAATAAGCACCACGAACTTATATGTAGAATTTCAGTTACATCCATTAATTCCTATAACATGGTTGTTTAGCATGCCAACCCGTAAAACTGTAGTAAGTTTCTATTAACCTAACAATTATCATCACTATTTTGCTAAAATAGCATGAACACTAGAGGTTTTATAAGAAATTGTTGTTTATGCAAACAAGATTAATAGAAAGATAAAACTCTATTATATTATATACAGAAAGATAACATCATCCAATCTTTTTAGTGGAAAGTTCTCAGAAATCTTGTCAATTTTCAATGCGTTGAGTGCAGCACACAACACTCATGATCCAGTTATTACAGAATGAAGAATCATGGAGACTTACATGCTATCTGCAATTTACTTTTGACACCATGCTGCTCCCCCCATTTAAGAAGAGAATCCTCGGTTTCATGGTTCAGTGTTTGAAGTGCCATTTGATGCTTATCTGTCAATCCCACGGATCTGAGCCTAACAACTATCTCATCCGCTAGTAACTGCAATACTCCCTTGGCACCATCATTGGCAGCTACAAGCAATGTGTTGATGGTTTTGAGAAGCAGATTCAGGGACTCAAGTTCATTCCGTGCAGAGAATGGGCCATAATCACCATCCCCAGCAAAATAAAGCTCCAGCTGCAGTAAATCAACACAACCAAATTGGTAAGAAGCAAGAAGTTAGAACAAATAAATAAGCTCAAGCGCCTTTTGTTGTTATGTCGGCAAGCCAATAACCAGAATTAAGCAACTCAATATGTAATTACCTCATCCATGTGAGCTACCCTGGCAGCATGGATCATCTGGTCAAGTAATTTGCAGGCATCAACAGGGGACGAAAAGATCGGGACTTGAAATATGCAGGATAGTTTCCTAGTCTCCAATAATTTCTGCATTTATAGAAAAGATGGATTTGGTGACAAATATTCAAGCTGACCGACCACACTGAGATCCAGACACACAAGGGACTTATGGAAACTCAAAAATGAAGAAAGAAATGCATCATACGTAAGTGCATAAATCCTACAGTAACTTATTTATCAAGTATTGGCATCACAACACCACAGGAAGACAGACATTACACGGTAAACTCCCGTTGCTCACCAACATTGAAGTATCGTCACCACAGAGGCAGAGGCACGCATACAGAAATTTATAACATTTCTGCCCAATTAAATAAACTATGAGCCGCAAGTCCACACTTGATTAATCCACCCGTATACTAGTTCATATCTATCTAGAAAATTAACGCGGGTCAAAGAAGCCCTTTGATTTTGTCCTGCTCCCGGGGATTGTAATTTGTTACTGAACTAGCCACGACCTAGAGAGGAAAAGAAGAAGAAAATTCGATACGAGTATATAGAATGTCGAGGGAACCTTCTTATCATGGTGCAGGGGGTCCTCCGCCGAGGGAGAAGGCAGGCGAACCACCAACACATCACTTCCCGCCGCCGCCGCCGCCGCCATGGTCGCCTCCGGGAAAGAACTGCGGACCTGGGTGGGTTTTGGGCGGAAGAGCACGGGTGTGCCTGCCGGGATGCCCTACGGCCCATTAGTGCTAACCAAACGGGCCAGGCCAGGCCACCCCGGCTCCTATCTAATGGGCCGGTCGGCTGTTGTCATTTCGGGCCTCCCTCAACCAGGCCTGGCATTTCTCAAAAAGAAAAAAAACAAGGCCTGGCATATCCTTTGCCGCCGTACCATTCCGCTCCGATCCCATTTATTCGTGCCGCCGTTGCAAACCCCACGCACGCCGACGAGACCACCCCCTTCCATTGTCTGCAGATCTGCTCCGGTGAAGTTCAATCTTGATCATATCCAGCCAGCCAGCCAGCCAGGAGAGGAGATCATGGCGGAACCGGACTGTGGTAACATTTTGATTGCGTCGATTCGCAAAAAAAAAAAAAAAAAAAAATGATTGCGTCCCTTAATTTCTTCTTTTGATTACCACGGGGAGTCGGTGTGCTGTTGCCTTCTTTTTACCTTGACTTGATGAAATCTATGCGTCAATCGCGAGTTGTCTTTACATAAATATAAAAGTGAGTTTTTCTTTCTTTTTTTAAAAAAAAAGGGGGTTCCCCTTGGCCCATTCTACTAAAACGAGGCAACAGAGCATGCATATCTTGTTTCCAGTGCTCGGGGACAAGCCACAGTAGCTGAACCAAATTACAGAACTTACTTAAGTAGAACTACCACAACGAACAGCCACAGTAGGGTTTGTAAAGAAATATAAGTAGTGATCTAAATGATCTTATATTTCTTTATGGAGAGAGTACATATCTATTTAATTACTGCTAGTTTTAAAGTTGGGACCTGTAGCCATATATTGGTTGCAGACTTCAGATTAATTTGGAGCTGCTGAAATGCCATCTAACCGGCTAATTCTCCATTTTACCATTCTTTTTAGTTTGTTACCATGCCTCCTTTTTCATATTTTGAATGTGCCAGAGTTTCTAGTTGTTAAGATGAACTAGTATGTGGCATTTTTTTCAGTTTGTTACCATGCCTCCATATGTTGAGAAAATTACCAATATTTTCCATTTTAGTAGTATCCTTCATTCATGAATCATGATTATTATTGTTTTATCAAGTCTATATAATTCGAGATTAAATAAACAAACCTGTTCCTGTTCCCAGATAAAGAAATGATGCAATCGAAAATTGCTCCAAGATTAGACACAACATATACAAAGGAAGCTTGTGACGGAGACCATTACACTGGCAGTATACATGGATCAACCATAGAGAGTCCATGGGATCCATCTTGGATTTTCATAGCTCAATCTCATCAAAAAAACATCAACTGGAAAAGGATAGATGAGGTATGATCGCTACCGATCTGTATGTATGAATATGATCTTCCTCTCATCTGGCTTC
Organism: Thinopyrum elongatum; assembly: GCA_011799875.1. Lineage (NCBI taxonomy): Eukaryota > Viridiplantae > Streptophyta > Magnoliopsida > Poales > Poaceae > Thinopyrum > Thinopyrum elongatum. The sequence goes on from CM022299.1 coordinate 581,726,964, forward strand.
TGTTTTATTTCCTTCCTTAGTACCAGTTGTCTCTTTAAAGACATTAATTCTCTCTTCCAGTTGATGGACCTAAGAGCTGCTTGCATGGCCAAGTACTGCCCTAATGATATAATCATCCCAGACCCTACTCCTAAGGTGCTTTTCTCCTATAACCGTTGTTTAGAGAATTCATTCAGTTGACAAATTCCAAGGGATGTGAAGCGGAAGTCAAGTGCTCTCTATATGTACCAAAGATACACACGTTGCTGAATTCTGTGCCTGGTTGCATCAAAAAAAACTGGTGGGTTTTGGTGGTGAAGGATTGGGCATATTTGTGGCTGAGCATGAAAAATAATTGGTTGGGAGCAATAAGAATGATGTTGTTGCTTTAGTAAGATTGAGGGAGGGTTGTGACTTGGAAATTGAACCAGAGGTTTTGATCAAGAGTTTGGCAAGAACTTATCCTTGGAGATGGGACTGGAAAGCAAAAAAGGTGTCTGATGGGGTCTTTCTTGTGAATTTCCCCTCTGCAGCAAGGATCAATGAAGCTGCCATTTATGACTGGGTTCCACTGAAAGGAGGAAACATACTGGTTAATGTGAGGATCTGGAATGATGATGCTATGGCTGTTGGTAAATTGGCAGTGGTGTGGGTCAGAGCCAAAGGTGTCCCCAAGACAATGAAGAATTATCATGGGCTGTGTGAAATTGGATCTATGATTGGTTATACACAAGCAGTTGACATGGATCTAGTGAACAAAAGTGGGCTAGTGAGGATAAAGGTTGATGTAGTGGATCATAACAAAATTCCCAGATGGACCAAGTTGACTACCCCTGATCTTATGGTATACAGAATTTTTTATGAGGTAGAGGAGGTTGTGGATGAAGGATGGGCCAAGAATGAGGATGAACTGTCACAGGGTTATGAGGATTGGATGGACTTTCAACATGAAGAGGAGGAGAGTAGAGATCCAAAAAAGCTAGAACTGATGCTGATGACACTACAGTCATACATGCAAGTACAAGAACTAAGATAGCAATAGAAGATAGGGATGCTAGTGTGAAGGAACAAGAAGAAATTGACAAAATGTTGTACAACAAAACTCAAGACACTGAAAAAATGAAAAAGAAAGATGAGGAAATTGGCTCTACTTTAGTCAATGGTGGTGATGTTGGTGAGGCTGGAAATGAGACACAGGATAAAATCTTTGAGGATGATTTGGGTGAGGAGCTTGAAACATCTAGATCCATCAGTCTGGGTACAAAACTTGGAATCAATGGTCAGGAAGATGAGATAATGGAGAATACAAACAACTCTGAAGTGAATCAAGGTTTGCCCAGATACAGTGGGAGGATTGCTTCGAAAAACAGGGATGACATTCCTATACTAGACAGGGCCATGACTTTGGCCAGAGCCAAAAATCTGGTCTTATCTGAAGGTATGTCTGGAAATTCTGAAAATGATTATCTTGAAAATGTTGAACTTATTGATGTGGCTAATTTGATAGGAGTAGATTTAGGGGTTACTCTGGATATGGTTGAACATAACTTGAACCTAATTCAAAGTCTAGAACATGCCAGGAAAGAGATATATTTTGCTAGCTCTAGAGAAAAAATAGAAACACATGAAGAGGACCATGTTTTGGAAACTGAAGATGTTAATAACATTCTTCAGGATCTATTGCAATTGAGTAAGGAAGAAGATGATACTCAAATAGATATGAGAATGGAAGGTGTGCTAGGAGGGATCAGAGAGGGGCTTAGAGCAAACAGTGCTAATTTTGAGGCTGTTGCAGTTAAGACCCCAGTGAAAACTGTGTTGAGAAGGAGGAAAAAAGGAAAACTAGAATTTCCTGATTAAATCTCCCTTTCATCCAGTCCATTACATTTGTGCTGATTTTCCTTTGGGGTGCTCTGATTTCATATATATTAAATTCTTAAAAAAAGAATAAGAAGAAAATAAAGAGACGAGAGGTCTGATTTGGAATTGTAGAGGAATTGGTGATAAGAACAAGAAAGACTTTATTAAAGCACAGATTGTCAGAAACAATCTTGATTTTGTGGGCATTCAGGAAACAATGAAAGCTGAATTCACCATGCTGGAATTGTTAAACCTGGGAGCCCAAGAAAATTTTGATTGGGAATACTCATCATCCAGAGGGAGATCTGGTGGGATTTTGGTGGGGATTAATAAATCTACCTTAATCAAAGATGAGGTGGGATTTGGAGAGTATTTTGTCAGAGTGAAATTTGTAACACCCCTGTGTAATAACCACTGTGATTATATGCTAATAATGCCAAGTCATCCTCATTTGTAGTGCCTAGTCACATTGGTTAAAGATTCAATTCAAAACCCTCTCTGAAAATCAACTCAAATTCAAAAGTGCAAAATGAAGTTGCTCAAAACCTGTTGGAAAAATATTCACCTTATAGCAAATAATCTAAAACTATTTGCTGTTAAGGAACACAACATCACCATCAAATCTAAATGGGCCTAATGCTTTTTAACAGAGCCAAAGCCGCACTTAAAATACCCTATTCATTTTTGAATAAATTCAAAAGGTTTCCAAAAATGCCCAAACTTTTTGTGGCAGTGCTGGATATTGCATTGTACTAATGTGAGCAAGTTTCACCTTTTTGCAAACTCATTTGGTAGCTAACAAAAATGCAAAAGCTTGCTGTTGAGATAAAACAAAAAAGATAAAAGAAAGAGGCACTGTGCACTGGGCCTAAGTGCACAGTGCCCAGAGCCAGCCCACCAGGCCCATCCCTCCTTCTCTCTCACATGCGTGTCACCTCGACCCTGGTCACCGCGCGCCGCACCGGCGAGGCATCGACAGCGCGACGCCCACCGACGCCCACCGACGAGGGGATAAGGCTGAAGCCCCTGTCCATTCCCCCTGGCCTCCCCATCCATTCCTCTCCCTCTCCGTCGCTCTCTCCCTCGCTCTCTGAGCTCGCCCGAGCGAGGCCATGGCTGCGCCGCCGTCGACCGCATAGCCACAGGGCTCCCCGCGTCCAACCACCGTGCCCCCGAGACGCGCCATCATCCACCTCGTCGACTGGTGGTTTCAGCTGGAGCTCGGAGGCGCTGCAGCACCGGATCCCCTTCGTCCCCATCTCCGACTGCCGCCGTTCTTCTTCGTCTCCGACGCCGGCCTCTGCTGCTACTAACCTGCCAAGGGCCATCATGCGTGCCACTAGGTGAGCTGCCTCCCTCCTCTACCCTCTAGCTCCCCTAGTTCGCGATGTAGCTAGCTCGCCGTAGTGCCCGAGCTCTCATCGCCGCTGTACACCTCGCCGCCGTGGCCACAGCCACCGTCACGCTCGCGCGAGCCCACGGTCGAGTTCCTGGTGCTCCCAGGAGACCAACCAGCACGCGCACGAGCCTCCCCGTGTCCCCTTGCATCGTATCCATCGAGGTCCCGTACGCGCTACCGCCATAGCTCGTCGCCGGCCACGTTTCCGGCGATCATTTGGTCCGGCACCACCACCAAACGACACGGCACACTTCGGTCGTTCGAACGCAAGTAGCCGCGCGCGAAACGACCCCCTGTGGAGCGATTCCGATGCGCTCCGGCGACGCGTCGCCGCGTTTTTGTTCACCAGAGTTATCTCCGGCGCCGACGCCGACGTGGCTCGGTGGGTCCCGCCCCTGGGTCGCTGACCAGTGGGCCTTGGGGGCCCCGTTGACTGGGTTGACCCAGTCAACGTGTTGACTGAGCAGCCCCCAGCCACTGACATGTTGGCCCCGATTTATAATTAGTCTAATTAAACCATTTTAATTAAAAAACTAATTAGTTTAGCCTAATTACCCACTGACATCTGGGGCCCACACCCCTAATTAACCCTGTTAGTTAGTTTAATCCACTGTTAAGCTATCACAGGCTAACATGTGGGTCCCACTGGACCCACATATCAGGTTTGACCCTGGTCAGCCGACCTGTTGACTGCTGACATCAATCCCACCCAATGCTGACGTCATGATCTATTTCTATTAAATAAATAATTTCAGAAAATACTTTAATCTTTGAAAATTCATCGAAAATAAACCGTAGCTCGGATCAAAAAACTTAATACATGAAAGTTGCTCAGAACGACGAGACGAATCTGATCGTGTCGTCTGTTTCCATGTCGGAACCCTCTACGTAGGTGAACCCGTAACTTTCCTTCCGTTTCCGGTAGATGAATAGTGCATATACACCGGTTAATAAATCCCACTTTAATCCTAAAATATCTAAAATGACTTAGATGCATCTTTAGGCAACCCTGCACTGCATCCTAGGCATCGCATGATCTGTGTTGCATTGTTTGCTGTGTATTTATCTGTTTCCTGCCCCCTCTTCTCTCTCGTTAGACCCTGACTCCGACATAGTCCCCGAGGCAGACGCCGCTCCGGAGTACGACTACATCGTGGACGACCAGACCCTTGCCGCAGAGCTTCCAAGCAAGCACCCCCATTTTGAGCATACCGATATCGCCTACTCTATCTCTCTTATGCTTGCATTAGAATCTGCTGCTACTACTGTTCATCCTACTCTGTTGCATAGCCTGCTTTTGTAACTATTGTTGATACATACGTGCTTATCATAAACTGTGTAGTATAGACTGGGTAGAGACCTATCAGAGACCCCACCTTGTCCTGACTGCCCCGCTGGATTATCAGAAGACCCGATCAACGGGATTGAAGACCAGGCCCCGGCACCGCACATCACTCCCCTTAGCTGTACGACACTGCAGCGTTACTATCGAGTGTCAAGGGTGATACCTCGTAAGCACTTCTGATGTTAACTCTGTGGAGTAGTTACTCGGTCGTGGTCATCGAGGGTGATTCCTCCTTCTCCACTCCCGATAACGACGTTGTCATGCCACACCTCAAGTGTGAACCTCGAGGGTGATTTCCTCTTTACGTTCACCTTGATGTTTACATCAGGTGGGAATCCAACGAGGGTGATGCCTCGGATTCCTTCTTGATGTGGTAGCCACACGGATTGCCTTTGCATTACTGTTGATACTGATTAAACTGGATAAAGACGGGTCGGCCCTGAGGGGTACCCGCGCGAGCACGTGATGCCAGTGTTGTGAAGTCGGGTTGACCTGGAGGGTGCCCGCGAGATAACTACGTGGTGTGGCCGGGCATTCCTGGCCCTTGCCGCAAGTCCACGAGACGGGGCGATGGGGTCACATCGATCGTGAGTCTCTGCTCATTACCGCGCGCTCCTAATTCACTAACGGTTTGGATATTTGATTCGAGTGGGCCTTTGGCCCGATAGCACTAACCATCACGCGGGAAGAAATATGGGTACTCTGCGTCGTATGCATCAGCCGAAGCTCTATAGACGTCAGCGAGGAGCGGCCCGCTTTGGATTGGACTGGTTAAGCCTGCGCTTGTATTAAGGGGGCTAGGTCTGCTTCAGGGGCGTCCTCGCAACGTGCAGGGCGCGCAGGGCGAAGGCCCAAGACCCCTGTGCGCATAGGTTAGTCCGGCGTGCCGACCTCTCTTTAGAGCCTAGGTCGGGTTGCGGCGTGTTGTTTAGCCGAGGCTGGGCATGACCCAGTTAAGTGTGTCCGACCGGAGTTAAGCGAGCATGGTGGGTAAGTTGGTGCACCCCTGCAGGGAAGAAAACATCTATCGATAGCTTGTACTACAGTAACGGACACTCGGAGTTGTATCCCGATCGATACAACTAGAACCTGACAGCTGAGATGATAACTGGATAGTATGACTCTGGGATTGCTTTCTCGCAGGGAGTCGTGGAAGGATCTCTGGGCGAGGTTGACGACACTACTATTACTTTACATTATGCTAATCTGCACTCTTCTAATGCTGCAAGACCGCTGAAGATGATGAAGATGCTAGTCTTCGATAGGACTAGGCTTTACCCTCTATTCTGCTATATGGCTGCGATGATGCAACAGTTTGAATTGCACCGTCAGTTTGTGCAAGGGGTGATCGATCAGTTCCCCCGTCCCAATGCCAACCAGCAGCCAGCTTCAATTACGCTGCCAGAGTTTGTGTGTCTCAACCCAGTGACATTCCGCAACGCAGTTAATCCGCTGGACACCGATGACTGGCTGCGTAACATCTTCTATGAGATGGAGTCAGCTGAAGTTCCTCCTGTCAGCTATGTCACTTTCGCGACATACTTCCTGAAGGGACCCGTAGCACAATGGTGGGCCACTCACAGACAGACCCTACCTCCAGAAACTGTCGTCACTTGGGTGGAATTCAAGGCTGCTTTCCGTGCCCGCTATATTCCTCAAGGAGTTATAGATCAAAAGAAGGCCGAGTTCCGTAGCCTCGTTCAAGGCAACAAGACTGTAGAAGTCTATCAGCGAGAGTTCCTTGACTTGTCTCGCTACGCCGAAGAAGACATCCCCACTGATGCTCGTAGGCAGGAGAAGTTCTGTGATGGGCTACACCATGACATTCAGCTAGCCCTGCTCGTCCAAGACTATCCCGACTTCGCCACCTTGGTGAACAAGGCTATCATGGTCGAGACTGGTCTAAAGAAGCATAAGGAAGCGACAAGACGCACCTGTGAAGCGGGCTCGTCTTCTCAGAAGCGCCGCATATGGATTCCATAGAGCATGTACCGTCCAACAGCTCCAGTGTACAGGCCTGCCTATGCTGCACCTCGTCTGCCTCCTTCACCACCGAGGCAGCCTCTTCAAGCTGCACCACCTCAAGCTCCTGCACCATGTCCTGACAGTGGACTCTTCTTCAAGTGTGGCCAGCCAGGTCACCGTGCCAGAGACTGTTCTCAGGGTCAGAATCAGCTAGCACTTCCTCCTGCTGGCCGTGGAATTGGCCCTGGAATTAATCAGCCTCACTACAACGATGTCAGTCCTTCTTATGGTCGTGGGCAGAACTATCACGTCAACATGGTTGAAGCTCAAGATCAACCTGAAACTGTGATGGATACACTTCACGTTAATTCAGTACCCGCATCTATTTTATTTGATTCAGGAGCATCGCATTCATTCATGTCAGAAGATTTTGCATTCATGCATGGCATTAAATGTGAAAATTTGCACTATCCGTTAGCGGTAAACACCCCCACGGGCCAGTGCCAAGCCTCTCTATTCAGTCCCAAAGTCACTATTGAGATTCACAGGTTGAAGTTTCAGGCCTTTCCCATTATCCTGAAATCTACCAAAATTGACCTTATTCTGGGAATGGATTGGTTAAAGGCTCACTATGCCTCAATCAATTGTGCCACTAAAGTTGTACACCTCCTACACCCATCAGATGAGATAGTAAATTATCATGCTCACCTCACTCAGAACGCCGAGGCTCAATTTTATGCCTTGAATGCATTGAACGCCTCTCCGCTTGAGGGGATCGAAAACATTCCAGTCGTTCGTGACTTTCAAAACGTTTTTCCAGAAGAACTTCCAGGAATACCCCCTGTTCGAGCCGTCAAGTTTGTCATCGACTTGAAACCAGGCACAACTCCTATTGCGAAGTGTCCTTATAAGATGCCTCTGCACCATCTTCTTGAGCTTAAGGAAGAAATCGACAAGTCACTTAAGAAGGGTTTCATCCAAGTTCCTTTGCCTGGGGAGCACCGTCTCTCTTTGTCAAGAAGAAAGATGGTACGAATAGGTTGGTCCAAGATTACCGTCCTATCAACCAGGCAACCATTCAAAATAAATATCCGCTTCCTCGGATCAATGATCTTTATGATCAGCTTGCTGGATCATCGGTGTTCTCCAAACTCGACTTGAGGTTGGGTTATCACCAGATCCGTGTCCGCGAAGAGGATATTCCGAAGACTGCATTTGTTACTCGATATGGCTCTTATGAGTACACCGTCATGTCATTTGGCCTAACAAATGCTCCAGCTACGTTCTCCTGCCTGATGAATTACATCTTCATGGATTACCTCGACAAGTTCATCGTGGTATATCTGGATGATATCCCGGTATATTCGAAGAATAAGGAAGAACACGCTAAACAACTTCGTCTTGTTCTGGAGAAACTTCGAGAGCACCAACTCTATGCCAAGTTTTCCAAATGTGAGTTCTGGCTTTCTGAAGTAACCTACCTTGGTCATGTGATTTCCAAGGATGGGATTGCTGTTAACCTGGAGCGTGTTCAGGCTATCCTTGACTGGACTCCTCCGAAGAATGCCAAGCAAGTGAGAAGTTTTCTTGGCATCGCAAGTTATTGACGTCGATTCGTCGAGAATTTTTCCAAGATTGGTAAGCCCCTGACTAATCTGCTTCACAAAGGCGTTAAGTTTGAGTGGACAGACAAATGTTAGGAAAGCTTCCAGACTCTCAAGGATAAGCTAACTTCTGCTCCAGTGCTTGCTCCTCCGGATTCTCGCAAGGACTTTGTGATATATTGCGATGCCTCTAGTCAGGGATTAGGCTGTGTCCTAATGCAAGAACGAAGAGTAATTGCGTATGCTGCACATCAATTGCGTTCACGTGAAGAAAACTATCCAGTGCATGATCTTGAACTTGCTGCAGTGATCTATGCATTGAAGCTGTGGTGGCATTACCTTCTTGGTAACCGGTGTGAGATATATACTGGTCATCAAAGTCTGAAGTATTTATTTACTCAGCCGGATCTCAATCTCCGTCAACAGCGATGGTTGGAAACAATTACGGACTATGACTGTGGTATTTCATATACCCCTGGCAAGGCTAATGTGATGGCTGATGCCTAAAGCCGCAAGTCCTATTGTAACAACCTCATGGTTAGGCGAGGTCAGCCTCATCTTTATGCAGAACTGAGCCAGCTGAATCTGCGTATTGTTCCCCAGGGTTCTCTTAGTAACCCTGTGGTACAACCAGATCTTGAGAAAGCTGTTAAAGATGCGCAAGCTAAAGATGCTGAAGTTGACCTCATGAAGAGAGAGCTTCACCTCGAGAAGTACAGGGATTTCTCGGTTGCTGAAGATGGAACCTTGTATTTCAGAGACCGCATTGTGGTACCTCGCTTTGAGCTTATGACTAACAAGGTCATGAAGGAGGCTCATGATACACCGCTGTCTATCCATCCGGGTAGCACCAAGATGTATCGTGATCTTCGTCAAAGGTACTGGTGGTCTAAAATGAAGCAGGACATTGCTCGATATGTTGCTGAATGTGATGTTTGTCGTCGCGTTAAAGCAGAACATCAGAAGCCTGCTGGAATTCTGCAACCGATCCCTATTCCTCTATGGAAATGGGATAAGGTTCAAATGGATTTCATTACTGGCCTTCCCAAGTCACAGAAGGGTCATGATGCTATTCTTGTCATCGTCGACCAACTCTCTAAAGTTGCACATTTTCTGCCTGTCAAGGAGACTATCACTGCTAGTCAGTTAGCAGAGCTTTATATCTCTAGAATTGTTTCACTCCACGGTATTCCAAAGGAGATCAGTTCGGACCGTGGTGGTCTTTTCACCTCCAAGTTCTGGGAAAGTTTCCAAGAAGCTATGGGAACTCACATCACCTAGAGTTCGGCTTATCATCCCCAATCCCAAGGCCAAGTCGAGCGAGTAAATCAAGTGCTTGAAGACATGCTTTGAGCTTGTGTTATATCTTTCGGCAAGAAGTGGGAAGAATCTCTTCCTTATGCCGAATTCTCTTATAACAACAGCTATCAAGCCAGCTTGAAAATGGCCCCCTTCGAAGTACTTTATGGACGTAAGTGTCGAACCCCTCTGAATTGGTCAGAAACTGGGGAACGACCGCTCGTGGGACCGGACATTATCCAACACGCCGAAGAGCAAGTCCGCATTGTCCGAGAAAATCTCAAGGCGGCTCAGGACTGCCAGAAGAGCAACTACGATCGCAAACGATGGGGTTTGGCCTATCAGCCTGGTGATCAAGCTTATCTGCGTGTCACTCCTATGAAGGGCACTCATCGTTTCGAAATCAAGGGCAAGTTAGCTCCACGCTACATTGGCCCCTTTCGCATTGTTGCTAGACGTGGATAGGTGGCATATAAATTGGAGTTGCCACCGCAATTCTCTCATATCCACGACGTCTTCCATGTGTCGCAACTTCGTCGTTGCTTCAAGGAATCTCCGCACCGAGCAGTGGATCACGAGATGCTCGAATTACAAGATGATCTTTCTTATAAGGAGCATTCGATCCGCATCCTCGATGAAGCTGAACGTCGAACTCGTCAAAAGACAACCAAGTTCCTGAAAGTGCGGTGGTCGAATCATACTGAAGATGAAGCCACATGGGAATGCGAGGACCATCTTCGGGAAGAATATCCCGACCTCTTTCCTTCTACCTCCTAAATTCTCGGGACGAGAATTTCTTTTAGAGGAGGAGAATTTGTAACACCCCTGTGTAATAACCACTGTGATCATCTGCTAATAATGCCAAGTCATCCTCATTTGTAGTGCCTAGTCACATTGGTTAAAGATTCAATTCAAAACCCTCTCTGAAAATCAACTCAAATTTAGAAGTGCAAAATGTTCACCTTATAGCAAATAATCTAAAACTATTTGCTGTTAAGGAACACAACATCACCATCAACTCTAAATGGGCCTAATGCTATTTAACAGAGCCAAAGCCGCACTTAAAATACCCTATTCATTTTTGAATAAATTCAAAAGGTTTCCAAAAATGCCCAAACTTTTTGTGGCAGTGCTGGATATTGCATTGTACTAATGTGAGCAAGTTTCACCTTTTTGCAAACTCATTTGGTAGCTCACAGAAATGCAAAAGCTTGCTGTTGAGATAGAACAGAAAAGATAAAAGAAAGAGGCACTGTGCACTGGGCCTAAGTGCACAGTGCCCAGAGCCAGCCCACCAGGCCCATCCCTCCTTCTCTCTCACCTGCGTGTCACCTCGCCCCTGGTCACCGCGCGCCGCACCGACGAGGCATCGACAGCGCGACGGCCACCGACGCCCCACCGACGAGGGGATAAGGCCGAAGCCCCCATCCATTCCCCCTGGCCTCCCCATCCATTCCTCTCCCTCTCCGTCGCTCTCTCCCTCGCTCTCTGAGCTCGCTCGAGCGAGGCCATGGCTGCACCGCCGTCGACCGCATAGCCACAGGGATCCCCGCGTCCAACCACCGTGCCCCCGAGACGCGCCATCGTCCACCTCGTCGACTGGTGGTTTCAGCTGGAGCTCGGAGGCGCTGCAGCATCGGATCCCCTTCGTCCCCATCTCCGACTGCCGCTGTTCGTCTTCGTCTCTGACGCCGGCCTCTGCTGCTACTAACCTGCCAAGGGCCATCGTGCGTGCCGCTAGGTGAGCTGCCTCCCTCCTCTGCCCTCTAGCTCCCCTATTTCACGCCGTAGCTAGCTCGCCGTAGTGCCCGAGCTCTCATCGCCACTGTACACCTCGTCGCCGTGGCCACAGCCACCGTCACGCTCGCGCGAGCCCACGCTCGAGTTCCTGGTGCTCCCAGGAGCCCAACCAGCACGCGCACGAGCCTCCCCGTGTCCCCTAGCATCGTATCCATCGAGGTACCGTACGCGCTGCCGCCATAGCTCGTCGCCGGCCACGTTTCCGGCGACCATTTGGTCCGGCACCACCACCAAACGGCGCGGCACACTTCGGCCGTTCGAACGCGAGTAGCCACGCGCGAAACGACCCCCTGTGGAGCGATTCCGACGCGCTCCGGCGACGCGCCGCCGTGTTTTTGGTCACCGAAGTTATCTTTGGCGCCGACGCCGACGTGGCTCGGTGGGTCCCGCCCCTGGGTCGCTGACCAATGGGCCCTGGGGGCCCCGTTGACTGGGTTGACCCAGTCAACGTGCTGACTGGGCAGCCCCCAGCCACTGACATGTTGGCCCCCATTTATAATTAGTCTAATTAAACCATTTTAATTTAAAAAATAATTAGTTTAGCCTAATTACCCACTGACATCTGGGGCCCACACCCCTAATTAACCCGGTTAGTTAGTTTAATCCACTTTTAAGCTATCAGAGGCTGACATGTGGGTCCCACTGGACCCACAGGTCAGGTTTGACCCTGGTCAGCCGACTTGTTGACTGCTGACATCAACCCCACGCAATGCTGACGTCATGATCTATTTCTGTTAAATAAATAATTTCAGAAAATACTTTAATCTTTGAAAATTCATCAAAAATAAACCGTAGCTCGAATCGAAAAACTTAATACATGAAAGTTGCTCAGAACGACGAGACGAATCTGATCGTGTCGTCTGTTTCCATGTCGAAACCCTCTACGTAGGTGAACCCATAACTTTCCTTCCGTTTCCGGTAGATGAATAGTGCATATACACCGGTTAATAAATCCCACTTTAATCCTAAAATATCTAAAATGACTTAGATGCATCTTTAGGCAACCCTGCACTGCGTCCTAGGCATCGCATGCTCTGTGTTGCATTGTTTGCTGTGTATTTATCTGTTTCCTCCCCCTCTTCTCTCTCGTTAGACCCTGACTCCGACATAGTCCCCGAGGCAGACGCCGCTCCGGAGTACGACTACATCGTGGACGACCAGACCCTTGCCGCAGAGCTTCCAGGCAAGCACCCCCATTTTGAGCATAGCGATATCGCCTACTCTATCTCTCTTATGCTTGCATTAGAATTTGCTGCTACTACTCTTCATCCTACTTCTGTTGGATAGCCTGCTTTTGTAACTATTGTTGATACCTACGTGCTTATCCTAAATTTTGTAGTATAGACTGGGTAGAGACCTATCAGAGACCCCACCTTGTCCCGACTGGCCCGCTGGATTATCAGAAGACCCGATCAACGGGATTGAAGACCAGGCCCCGGCACCGCACATCACTCCCCTTAGCTGTACGACACTGCAGCATTACTATCGAGTGCTGAGGGTGATACCTCGTAAGCTTCTGATGTTAACTCTGTGGAGTAGTTACTCGGTCGTGGTCCTCGAGGGTGATTCCTCCTTCTCCACTCCCGATAACGACGTTGTCGTGCCACCCCTCAAGTGTGAACCTCGAGGATGATTTCCTCTTATGTTCACCTTGATGTTTACATCAGGTGGGAATCCAACGAAGGTGATGCCTCGGATTCCTTCTTGATGTGGTAGCCACACGGATTGCCTTTGCATTACTGTTGATACTGATTAAACTGGATAAAGATGGGTCGGCCCTGAGGGGTACCCGCGCGAGCACGTGATGCGAGTGTTGTGAAGTTGGGTTGACCTGGAGGGGGCCCGCGAGATAACTACGTGGTGTGGCCGGGCATTCCTGGCCCTTGCCGCAAGTCCACGAGACGGGGCGACGGGGTCACATTGATCGTGAGTCTCTGCTCGTTACCGCGCGCTCCTAATTCACTAACGGTTTGGATATTTGATCCGAGTGGGCCTCCGGCCCAATAGCACTAACCATCACACGGGAAGAAATATGGGTACTCTGCGTCGTATGCATCAGCCGAAGCTCTATAGACGTCAGCGAGGAGCGGCCCGCTTTGGATTGGACTGGTTAAGCCCGCGCTTGTATTAAGGGGGCTAGGTCTGCTTCCGGGGCGTCCTCGCAACGTGCAGGGCGTTCAGGGCAAAGGCCCAAGACCCCTGTGCGCATAGGATAGTCCGGCGTGCTGACCTCTCTTTAGAGCCTAGGTCGGGTTGCGGCGTGTTGTTTAGCCGAGGCCGGGCAAGACCCAGTTAAGTGTGTCCGGCCGGAGTTAAGCGAGCGTTGTGGGTAAGTTGGTGCACCCCTGCAGGGAAGAAAACATCTATCGATAGCCTGTCCTATGGTAACGGACACTCAGAGTTGTATCCTGATCGATATAACTAGAACCTGACAACTGAGATGACAACTGGATAGTATGGCTCTGGGATTGCTTTCTCGCAGGGAGTCGTGGAAGGATCTCTGGGCGAGGTTGATGACACTACTATTACTTTACATTATGCTAATCTGCACTCTTCTAATGCTGCAAGACCGCTGAAGATGATGAAGATGCTAGTCTTTGATAGGACTAGGCTTTACCCTCTATTCTGGCATTTCTGTAGCCCAGTCCACATATACCGCCTCCCTTTGATAATGTTGCATATGTAGTGTAGATCCTTGCTTGCTGAGTACTTCGGATGAGTACTCACGGTTGCTTTGCTTTCTTTTCCTCCCCATATCAGTTTGATGAAGGAAATATGCCCTAGAGGCAATAATAAAGTTGTTATTTATATTTCCTTATATCATGATAAATGTTTATTATTCATGCTAGAATTGTATTAACCGGAAACTTGATACATGTGTGAATACATAAACAAAACAAAGTGTCCCTAGTATGCCTCTACTTGACTAGCTCATTAATCAAAGATGGTTAAGTTTCTTGACCATAGACATGTGTTGTCATTTGATGAACGGGATCACATCATTAGGAGAATGATGTGATGGACAAGACCCATTCGTTAGCTTAGCATAATGATCGTTAAGTTTGATTGCTATTGCTTTCTTCATGACTTATACATATTCCTCTGACTATGAGATTATGCAACTCCCGAATACCGGAGGAACACCTTGTGTGCTATCAAACGTCACAACGTAACTGGGTGATTATAAAGATGCTCTACAGGTGTCTCCGAAGGTGTTTGTTGGGTTGGCATAGATCGAGATTAGGATTTGTCACTCCGAGTATCGGAGTGGTATCTCTGGGCCCTTCTCGGTAATGCACATCATATGAAGCCTTGCAAGCAATGTGACTAATGAGTTAGTTGCGGGATGATACATTACAGAACGAGTAAAGAGACATGCTGGTAATGAGATTGAACTAGGTATGATGATACCGACGATCGAATCTCGGGCAAGTAACATACGGATGACAAAGGGAATGATCTATGTTGTTATGCGGTTTGACCGATAAAGACCTTCGTAGAATATGTAGGAGCCAATATGAGCATCCAGGTTCCGCTATTGGTTATTGACCGGAGATGTGTCTCGGACATGTCTACATAGTTCTCGAACCCGTAGGGTCTGCACGCTTAATGTTCGATGACGATTTGTATTATGAGTTGTGTGTTTTGGTGACCGAAGATTGTTCGGAGTCCCGGATGAGATCATGGACATGACGAGGAGTCTCAAAATGGTCGAGAGATAAAGATTGATATATTGGAAGGTTACATTCAGACACCGGAATGGTTTCGGGTAGTTTCGGATAAGTTTCGGAGTACCGGGAAGTTACGGGAACCCCCCCCGGGAGAGTAATGGGCCAACATGGGCCTTAGTGGAGGAGAGAGGGACGGCCATAGGAGGTGGCGCGCCCCCCCCCCTTGCCAATCCAAATTGGACAAGGGGTGGGGGCGGCGCCCCCCCTTTTCCTTCTCCTACTCCCTCTCCTTTCCCCCTTTGCTACTCCGGAAAAAAAGGAAAAGTGGGGGGGGGGGGGCGAATCCTACTAGGTTTGGAGTCCTAGTAGGACTCCCACCTCCATGGCGCGCCCCCTGGTGGCCGGCCTCCTCCCCTCTCCTTTATATACGTGGGCAGGGGGCACCCCAAAGACAGACCAAGAATTCTCTTAGCCGTGTGCGGTGCCCCCCTCCACAGTTTACTCCTCCGGTCACAGCGTCGTAGTACTTAGGCGAAGCCCTGCGCAGATCACATCACCAACACCGTCACCACGCCGTCGTGCTGACAAAACTCTCCCTCGACCCTCTACTGGATCAAGAGTTCAAGGGACATCATCGAGCTGAACGTGTGCTGAACATGGAGGTGCCTTACGTTCGGTACTTGGATCTGTTGGATCGTGAAGACGTTCGACTACATCAACCGCGTTACATAACACTTCCGCTTTCGGTCTACGAGGGTACGTGGACACACTCTCCCCTCTCGTTGCTATGCATCTCCTAGATAGATCTTGCGTGGGCGTAGAATTTTTTTGAAATTGCATGCTAAGTTCCCAACAGTGGCATCAGAGCCAGGTCTATGCGTAGATGATATGCACGAGTAGAACACAAAGAGTTGTGGGCGATAATAGTCATACTGCTTACCACCAACGCCTTACTTTGATTCGGCGGTATTGTTGGATGAAGCGGCCCGGACCGACATTACATGACAGCGTTCATGAGACTGGTTCTACCGACGTGCTTTGCACACAGGTGGCTGGCGGGTGTCTGTTTCTCCAACTTTAGTTGAATCGAGTTTGACTACGGCTGGTCCTTGTTGAAGGTTAAAATAGCACACTTGACGAAAAATTGTTGTGGTTTTGATGCCTAGGTAAGAACGGTTCTTACTAGAAGCCCGTAGCAGCCACATAAAACTTGCAACAACAAAGTAGAGGACGTCTAACTTGTTTTTGCAGGGCATGTTGTGATGTGATATGGTCAAGACATGATGGGATACACGTTATTGTATGAGATGATCATGTTTTGTAAAAGTTATCGGCAACTGGCAGGAACCTTATGGTTGTCGCTTTATTGTATGAAATACAATCGCCATGTAATTGCTTTACTTTGTCACTATGCGTTAGCGATAGTTGTAGAAGCAATAGTTGGCGAGACGACAACGACGCTACGATGGAGATCAAGGTGTCAAGCCGGTGACGACGGAGATCATGACGTTGCTTCGGTGATGGAGATCATGAGCACAAGATGATGATGGCCATATCATGTCACATATTTTTGATTGCACGTGATGTTTATCTTTTATGCATCTTATTTTGCTTAGTACGGCGGTAGCATTATAAGATGATCCCTCACTAAAATTTCAAGGTATAAGTGTTCTCCCTGAGTATGCACCATTGCGACAGTTCGTCGTGCCGAGACACCACGTGATGATCGGGTGTGATAAGCTCTACGTTCACATACAACTGGTGCAAGACAGTTTTGCACGTGCGGAATACTCGGGTTAAACTTGACGAGCCTAGCATATGCAGATATGGCCTCGGAACACTGAGACCGAAAGGTCGAACGTGAATCATATAGTAGATATGATCCACATAGAGATGTTCACCATTGAAAACTACTCCATCTCACATGATGATCGGACATGGTTTAGTTGATATGGATCACGTGATCATTTAGATGACTCGAGGGATGTCTATCTAAGTGGGAGTTCTTAAGTAATATGATTAATTGAACTTAATTTATCATGAACTTAGTCCTGATAGTTTTTGCATATCTATGTTGTAGATCAATGGCCCATGCTACCGTTCCCTTGAATTTTAATGCGTTCCTAGAGAAAGCTAAGTTGAAAGATGATGGTAGCAACTACACGGACTGGGTCTGTAACTTGAGGATTATCCTCATTGCTGCACAGAAGAATTATGTCCTTGATGCACCGCTAGGTGACAAGCCTGCTCCCGCTTATGTAGACGCTTTGAACGTCTGGCAAACGCGGTCTGATGACTACTCTATAGTTTAGTGTGCCATGCTCTACGGCTTAGAATCGGGACTTCAAAGACGTTTTGAACATCATGGAGCATATGAGATGTTCCAGGAATTGAAGTTAATATTTCAAGCAAATGCCCGAGTTGAGAGATATGAAGTCTCCAACAAGTTCTATAGCTGCAAGATGGAGGAGAACAGTTCTGTCAGTGAACACATACTCAGAATGTCTGGGTACCATAACCACTTGACTCAGCTGGGACTTAATCTTCCGGATGATAGTGTTATTGACAGAGTTCTTCAAACACTGCCACAAAGCTACAAAGGCTTCGTGATGAACTATAATATGCAAGGGATGAATAAGACAATTCCTGAGCTCTTCGCTATGCTCAAAGCTGCGGAGGTAGAAATCAAGAAAGAGCATCAAGTGTTGATGGTTAACAAGACCACTAGTTTCAAGAAAAAGGGCAAGGGAAAGAAGGGGAACTTCAAGAAGAATAGCAAGCAAGTTGTCACTCCCGGGAAGAATCCCAAGTCTGGACCCAAGCCTGAAACTGAGTGCTTCTACTGCAAAGGAAATGGTCACTAGAAACGGAACTACCCCAAATATTTGGCGGATAAGAAGGATGGCAAAGTGAACAAAGGTTTATTTGATATACATGTTATTGATATGTACATTACTAGTGCTCATGGTAGCCCCTGGGTATTTGGTACCTGTTCGGTTGCTAAGATTAGTAACTCAAAACAGGAGTTACAGAATAAATAGAGACTAGTTGAGGGTGAACTGACGATGTGTGTTGGAAGTGGTTCCAAGATTGATATGATCATCATCGCACACTCCCTATACTTTTCAGGATTAGTGTTGAACCTAAATAAATGTTATTTGGTGTTTGCGTTGAGCATGAATATGATTAGATCATGTTTATTGCAATACGGTTATTCATTTAAGACAGAGAATAATTGGTATTCTGTCTACATGAATAAAACCTTCTATGGTCATACACCCAATGTTAATGGTTTGTTGAATCTCGATCGTAATGATACACATATTCATAATATTGATGCCAAAAGATGCAAAGTTGATAATGATGGTGCAACTTATTTGTGGCACTGCCGTTTGGGTCATATCGGTGTAAAGCACATGAAGAAACTCCATGCAGATGGACTTTTGGAATCACCTGATTATGAATCATTTGATACTTGCGAACCGTGCCTTATGGGCAAGATGACTAAAACTCCATTCTCTCGAACAATGGAGCGAGCTACAGACTTATTGAAAATAATACATACCGATGTATGCGGTCCGATGAGTGTTGAGGCTCACGGCGGGTATCGTTATTTTCTGACCTTCACAGATGATTTGAGCAGATATGAGTATATCTACTTAATGAAACACAAGTCTGAAACATTTGAAAAGTTCAAAGAATTTCAGAGTGAAGTGGAGAATCATCGTAACAAGAAAATAAAGTTTCTACGATCTGATCATAGAGGCGAATATTTGAGTTACGAGTTTGGCCTTCATTTAAAACAATGTGGAATAGTTTCACAACTCACGCCACCTAGAACACCACAGCGTAATGGTGTGTCCGAACGTCATAACCGTACTTTATTAGATATGGTGCGATCTATGATGTCTCTTACCGATTTACCACTATCGTTTTGGGGTTATGCATTAGAGACAGCTGCATTCACATTAAATAGGGCACCATCTAAATCCGTTGAGACGACACCGTATGAACTGCGGTTTAGCAAGAAACCTAAGTTGTCATTTCTTAAAGTTTGGGGTTGCGATGCTTATGTGAAAAAAAGCTTCAGCCTGATAAGCTCGAACCCAAATCGGATAAGTGCGTCTTCATAGGATACCCAAAAGAAACTGTTGGGTACACCTTCTATCACAGATCCGAAGGCAAGATATTTGTTGCTAAGAATGGATCCTTTCTAGAGAAGGAGTTTCTCTCGAAAGAAGTGAGTGGGAGGAAAGTAGAACTTGATGAGGTAGTGGTACCTTCTCTTGAATTGGAAAGTAGTTCATCACAGAAATCAGTTCCAGTGATGCTTACACCAATTAGTAAGGAAGCTAATGATGATGATCATGAAGCTTCAGATCAAGTTACTACAGAACCTAGTAGTTCAACCAGAGTATGTTCCGCACCAGAGTGGTATGGTAGTCCTGTTCTAGAAGTCATGTTACTAGACCATGACGAACCTACGAACTATGAGGAAGCGATGATGAGCCCAGATTCCATGAAATGGCTTGAGGCCATGAAATCTGAGATGGGATCCATGTATGGGAACAAAGTGTGGACTTTGGTTGACTTGCCCGATGGTCGGCAATCCATTGAGAATAAATAGATCTCCAAGAGGAAGATGGACGCTGATAGTAGTGTTACTATCTACAAAGCTCGACTTGTCGCAAAAGGTTTTCGACAAGTTCAAGGTGTTGACTACGATGAGATTTTCTCACTCGTAGCGATGCTTAAGTCTGTCCGAATCATGTTAGCAATTGCCACATTTTATGAAATCTGGCAAATGGATGTCAAAAACTGCATTCCTTAATGGATTTCTTAAAGAAGAGTTGTATATGATGCAACCAGAAGATTTTGTCAATCCTAAAGGTGCTAACAAAATATGCAAGCTCCAGCGATCCATCTATGGACTGGTGCAAGCATCTCGGAGTTGGAATATACGCTTTGATAAATTGATCAAAGCATATAGTTTTATACGGACTTGCGGTGAAGCCTGTATTTACAAAAAAGTGAGTGGGAGCACTACAACCTTTCTAATAAGTATATGTGAATGACATATTGTTGATCGGAAATGATGTAGAATTTTCTGAAAAACATAAAGGAGTGTTTGAAAGGAACTTTTCAAAGAAAGACCTCGGTGAAGCTGCTTACATATTGAGCATCAAGATCTATAGAGATAGATCAAGATGCTTGATAAGTTTTTTCAATGAGTACATACCTTGACAAGATTTTGAAGTAGTTCAAAATGGAACAGTCAAAGAAGAAGTTCTTGCCTGTATTGCAAGGTGTGAAGTTGAGTAAGACACAAAACCTGACCACGGCAGAAAATAGAAAGAGAATGAAAGTCATTCCCTATGCCTTAGTCATAGGTTCTATAAAGTATGCTATGCTGTGTACAAGACCTGTTGTGTACCTCACCATGAGTTTGGCAAGAGGGAAAAATAGTGATCCAGGAGTGGATCACTAGACAGCGGTCAAAATTATCCTTAGTGGAATAAGGATATATTTCTCGGTTATGGAGGTGACAAGGAGTTCGTCGTAAAGGGTTACGTCGATGCAAGCTTTGACACTGATCCGGATGACTCTGAGTCTCAATCTGGATAAATATTGAAATTGTGAGCAACTAGCTAGAGAAGCTCCGTGCAGAGCATTGCAGACATAGAAATTTGCAAAATACATACGGATCTGAATGTGGCAGACTCGTTGACTAAACTTCTCTCACAAGCAAAACATGATCACACCTTAGTACTCTTTGGGTGTTAATCACATAGCGATGTGAACTAGATTATTGACTCTAGTAAACCCTTTGGGTGTTGGTCACATGGCGATGTGAACTATAGATGTTAATCACATGGTGATGTGAACCATTGGTGTTAAATCACATGGCGATGTGAACTAGATTATTGACTCTAGTGCAAGTGGGAGCCTGAAGGAAATATGCCCTAGAGGCAATAATAAAGTTGTTATTTATATTTCCTTATATCATGATAAATTTTTATTATTCATGCTAGAATTGTATTAACCGGAAACTTGATACATGTGTGAATACATAGACAAAACAAAGTGTCCCTAGTATGCCTCTACTTGACTAGCTCGTTAATCAAAGATGGTTAAGTTTCCTGACCATAGACATGTGTTGTCATTTGATGAATGGGATCACATCATTAGGAGAATGATGTGATGGACAAGACCCATCCGTTAGCTTAGCATAATGATCGTTAAGTTTGATTGCTATTGCTTTCTTCATGACTTATACATATTCCTCTGACTATGAGATTATGCATCCTCCTGAATACCGGAGGAACACCTTGTGTGCTATCAAACATCACAATGTAACTGGGTGATTATAAAGATGCTCTACAGGTGTCTCCGAAGGTGTTTGTTGGGTTGGCATAGATCGAGATTAGGATTTGTCACTCCGAGTATTGCAGAGGTATCTCTGGGCCCTTCTCGGTAATGCACATCATATGAAGCCTTGCAAGCAATGTGACTAATGAGTTAGTTGCGGGATGATACATTACGGAAAGAGTAAAGAGACTTGCCGGTAACGAGATTGAACTAGGTATGATGATACCGACGATCGAATCTCGGGCAAGTAACATACCGATGACAAAGGGAATGACGTATGTTGTTATGCGGTTTGACCGATAAAGATCTTCGTAGAATATGTAGGAGCCAATATGAGCATCCAGGTTCTGCTATTGGTTATTGACCGGAGATGTGTCTCGGTCATGTCTACATAGTTCTCGAACCCGTAGGGTCCGCACGCTTAACGTTCGATGATGATTTGTATTATCAGTTGTGTGTTTTGGTGACCGAAGATTGTTCGGAGTCCCGGATGAGATCATGGACATGACGAGGAGTCTCGAAATGGTCGAGAGATAAAGATTATATTGGAAGATTACATTCGGACACCGGAATGGTTTCGGGTAGTTTTGGATAAGTTTCGGAGTACCGGGAGGTTACCGAACCCCCCCCCCCCCGGGAGAGTAATGGGTCAACATGGGCCTTAGTGGAGGTGAGAGGGCCGGCCATAGGAGGTGGCGCGCGACCCCCCTTGCCAATCCGAATTGGACAAGGGGTTGGGGCGGCGCCCCCCCCCCCCTTTTTCCTTCTCCTACTCCCTCTCCTTTCCCCCTTTGCTACTCCGGAAAAAAAGGAAAAGTGGGGGGGGGGGGCGAATCCTACTAGGTTTGGAGTCCTAGTAGGACTCCTCCCTCCATGGCGCGCCCCCTGGTGGCTGGCCTCCTCCCCCTACTTTATATACGTGGGCAGGGTGCACCCCAAAAACAGACCAAGAATTCTCTTAGCCATGTGCGGTGCCCCCCTCCACAGTTTACTCCTCCGGTCATAGCGTCGTAGTGCTTAGGCGAAGCCCTGCGCGGATCACATCACCAACACCATCACCACGCCGTCGTGCTGACAGAACTCTCCCTCGACCCTGTACTGGATCAAGAGTTCAAGGGACGTCATCGAGCTGAACGTGTGCTGAACACGGAGGTGCCGTACGTTCGGTGCTTGGATCGGTTGGATCGTGAAGACGTTCGACTACATCAACCGTGTTAACATAACGCTTCCGCTTTCGGTCTACGAGGGTACGTGGACACACTCTCTCCTCTCGTTGCTATGCATCTCCTAGATAGATCTTGCGTGAGCGTAGAAATTTTTTGAAATTGCATGCTACGTTCCCAACATTTGATGCAACCAGATGACGGAGCCCCTGAGACAGCTGCCCCCGCCGACAGCTACTACTACTACCCTCCCGGCGAGTACTACTATGAGGAGCCGTCCGACGACTAGGAGTAGGTTCGGAGGGTCCCAGGCAGGAGGCCTATGCCTTTTGATCGTAGCTTTTATTTTGCCCCGCCTTTCTAAAGGCTTATCTATTTTATCTTTCATATCTGTACTCAGATATTTGATGCTTCCGCTGACGCTTGTATGCGAGCTTATGTATTCGAGCCCTCGAGGTCCCTGGCTTGTAATATAAAGCTTGTATGACTTTATTTATGTAATAGAGTTGTGTTGTGATATCTTCAAGTGAGTCCTTAGGCTTGATCATGTGCATTTGCGTGTATGGTTAGTGCACGATTGAGCCGGGGGCGTCACAAAAGTGAGCAATATAAGTGATGGGTTCTGCTGGAATTTGGTTGTAGTATATGGTGATGCTCAACCTTCTGGCAAACCAAAATTCTTAGTGGAATTAGTCCATGTTTTCAAGAAATCAAAAAATCCCTTGCTAGTTGCAGGAGATTTTAACTTAACTAGGAAAGAAAGTGATAAGAATAAGCCTGGAGGATATAACAAATGGAGCATGCTTTTTATTTCTATTATTACATTGGGTGAAATGATGGAGTTTCCTCTGGTAGGGAGGAAATACACCTGGTCCAATAACCATGAGGATCCCACTTATGCATTGTTGGACAGGGTCTTAATATCTCCCACCTGGAAGGAGAAATTTCCTTTGGTACATATTGAGGACTTGCCTAGGGAGCTTTCTGACCATACCCCTTTAATTATTAAAACTGGGGAGATGCCTTTGAAAAACTACATTTTTAAATTTGAAAATTGTTGGTTCCAGAGATCAGACCTAGATGAGATAGTTGAGAGGGTATGGAAGAAAAACTACCCTGGTAAATCTGCCCTTGATAGATTTCATAATAAGATGAAAGAAATGAGGAAGGTCTTGAAGGGATGGAATTTGAATTTTGAAGCAAATTTGAGAAAACAAAAAAAGAAATTGGCTGGAGAAATAGACAGATTAGATAAAAAAGAAGAGGATGGGATTTTGATGGGATTAGAGAGAGTATAAAAAAGTCTGCCAAATTAATCTGAAAAAAATCTTGAAAGAAGAAGAAATGAAATGGATGCAAAGATCTCATGATACTGAATTGTTTGAGGGGGATACTAATACCAAATACTATCATGTTAAGGCAAATGGAAGGTTTAGAAAAAGTAGGATTGTTAAGTTGATACAAGATGAAGGAGTGATTGAAGGGCAGGACAATCTAAAAGATTATATTACTAAGTTCTATAAAAATCTTTTTAGTGAACCTGAGATTAAAACTCTAAAAATGGACTCTAGTGGTGTGGAAACACTCACTGAGGAAGAGAGAGAGTTTCTCATCAGGAAGTTTACTATGGAGGAAATGAAGAATGCAGTATTTGGAATGGAGAAAAACAAAGCTGCGGGCCCGGATGGTTTTAACATTGAATTTTATCAACATTATTGGGATCTAGTCAAAAATGACCTATTTGCAATGCTAGAGGAATTTTATGAACATGATTTAGACCTAGACAGGTTAAATTATGGAATAATCTCCCTCATACCAAAAGGGAGTGATGCTGATAGAATTCAGAAGTATAAACCGATACGTTTCCTGAATGTGATCTTTAAAATTTTCACTAAAATTTTAGTTAATAGACTTATAATGGTGATATCTGGGGTGATTAGGGCATCTCAAACTGCCTTTATCAAAGGGAGATATATTTTGGAGGGGGTGCTGGTGTTGCACGAAACTTTGAATTCTATGCACAAGGCCAAAAAGTCAGGGGTCCTCTTTAAAATTGATTTTGAAAAGGCCTTTGACAAGGTTAAATGGCCTTTTCTTTTTCATACACTTAAGATGAAAAAATTCCCTGATAAAATGATCAACTGGGTGATGAAAACAGTGACTGGAGGGAGAGTGTCTGTTAAGGTGAATGGAGAGGTAGGTTCCTTTTTTAAAACTCACCAAGGTCTAAGGCAGAGAGATTCCATGTCTCCTTTGCTTTTTGACCTAGTAGTTGATATCTTAACAATTTTGTTTGATAGAGCTGTTGACAAAAAAATAATTAGGGGACTTGCCAAAAATCACAGGGAAAATGATGTGTCTATTTTGCAATATGCAGATGACACTATCATTTTATTCCAAGATGATTTGGAACAAGCCAAAAATGTCAAGAGAATTTTGAACCTATTTGAGATTATGTTTGGATTGAAAATCAATTTTCATAAGAGTGAAGTGATCTGTATTGGGATGGATGAGGACAGGGCAAATTTTTTTGAAGAAATTCTAACATGCAAGAAAGGTGCTTTGCCTTTCAAATATCTCGGGATACCTATAGATGAAAAGAGATTGAAGGGAAGTGATTGGAACCCATCCATTAACAAAATGGACAAGAAAATGGGGACTTGGTTAGGTAGATTATTAAATATTTCTGGCAGAACCACCTTAATAAATTCTTCCCTGACCAGCCTGGTGCTTTTTATGCTCTCCTTTTATGAAGTCCTAAAAGGAGTAAAGCTGAAAATGGATAGGCCTAGGGCAAGTTTTCTATGGAGTGGGGAGAAAAACAAACATAAATATCATTTGGTGGCGTGGGAAAAAGTTTGTAGACCTAAAACCCTGGGAGGTCTGGGGATTTTAGATTTAGAAATGATGAACATTGCCTTGCTATCAAAGTGGCTATGGAACTTTTCAACGAAAAAGGTTTGTGGCAGAGGATTTTGTGGGAAAAATATATTGGGAAAAACACTTTTGGGGGGGGGGGGGGTCCAAAAAAAGCAAGGGGATTCTCACTTTTGGCAAGGAGTGCTGAATTGCAAAAAATTATTCTTGTCTTGTTGCAAATTTAAAGTGGGAAATGGGGAGAAAACTAGATTCTGGGAAGATAACTGGTTAGGACCTAGTAGTCTGGCAGTAACCTTTCCAGATTTATGTAGCATCTATCTTGATCACCATGTTACTGTCTCAACTGTCTTTTCCTCTGGACTCGATGGATTAAAATTCCGTAGAGTGTCAACAGGGGAAAAAGTGACACAGTGGCAGAAGTTATTGGATGTTTGTAGAGGAACTGTCTTAAATAAAGATGATGATAAACTCTCCTGGATACGTGAGGCATCAGGAGAATATAGTGTCAAATCCTTCTACTCTGTGTTGCAAGTTGGAGATAAATGTCCAAATAGGTTTCTATGGAAAGTTAAAATACCACCTAGAATCAAAACTTTCATTTGGAGTTACTAAAAAAAGGATTCTAACCAGAGATGTTCTGCTTCATAGAGGAGGAAAATGTGAGAAGTGGTGCTTGTTTTGTGGAAACAAGGAGACCATTGATCATCTTTTTTTCGAATGCCCCCTGACTATGTACATGTAGAGTGTTGCGAGTCATATTACAGGAATGCGGTGTGACTTTTACAGCATGGATGCATGTTTGAACACCTGGCTGGGAGGTTTTGGATCTGAAAAGAAGAAAAATTATTTTCGTTGGAGTGGCAACTTTAATCTGGAGTATTTGGAAAACTAGGAATTTAGCCTGTTTTCAACATATTTGGCCTGCTGATCCTAGTGTGGTGATGTTCAAGATGGCGCATTGGATTAATGACTGGAGTGTTTTGCAGGTGAAGGAGGAAAGAAAGGCGGAACTACAACAGGGCGCAAAGCTGCTGGAATGAGTCGCCAGTGAGATCTTTTCCAAGCGCAAGGAGGATGGGCATCCTGGATTCCGAGGATTGAAGGATGAAAAGAGTGGATCGTGAACCATCGCTGAAGAGAAGTTCTTTTGAGGATATTACCCTTGTAAAAATCTGCGGATATGGTGTCATATGTTTAATTCCCAGTTCGTTCCATCTTAACTAGTCTGTGTCTTAAAAATGAGAACAGACTAGTGAGATTGTGTTTTGGGGAGTTGTTGATTAGAGGGAGAGGGTGTTGAAGTTAGGAGGAGTGTTATGGTTGTAATAACAAATTTGGATCTATGGTTTCGTTAATGAAATCGGGGGCAATCCCTTTTATAAAAAAAAAATCAGTTGGCAAATCCTTCTGTTATATCAGCCATTTGTTTTTACTTCAGCTACATTTTATTCTACGCAATTGTCTCTGCTAGAACTAAATGTTTTCTTGTCATAAAATGCTTGTCAATAAGGGTTTCTTTATTGTATTTGTCTTGTCATTTGGAAAATGGACTAATTGCCTTTCTTCTCTTTCTTTCAACCGTGAACGGATCGATCGATCTAGTTTGTGCAAAAGGACTTCTATAATATAGTTGACGGTTTGGAGCTTGCACTGGAAAAGGATAATGTCCGGTGCTTCCTCCGCTTGTTCGCGAAATCTCCGAAGGCCATGGCATGGAACTTGAGCATAACCCCTGATACCTTGACCTGCATGGTCAGCAATAATGCCCTGCGATGTGCAAAAGTTATATTGCAGGGCAAGGCATCTCGGCTCCATGGTCACCATGCCAATCCCAACTGCATGAACCCGCACGGATACTTTCCAATCCATGGAGCTGCTGAACGGTTCTCTGTCGATATGATCAAGCTGCTCTTCCGCCATGGTGCTTCAGCCAACGTACGCACGGTCGGTGATGACATTGTTCAGGGTCTACTCCCACTCCATGTTGCGGTCGAGAATGCTTGCATGCATAAGTATCTGGAGGACAATCTCCCTCCTATGCAGTATCATCGGGATTATACCTACAAGCTCATTCATCTGCTGTGCCTACCTGAGATGGTTTGTTTCAGTCCTTCTCTACACAAAGCACTACTTTATCAGCATGAAAAAAAAAGTTTTATATTTTCAAATTTAGGGTCATGGAGTCGTAGAATTGTATTCGCCAATATTTTGTTTTGCATAGAGATTGGTCCTAGTCCAGTAAGAAGAAAGAAGGCTTTGCTTTGGATGCATGCAAATAATGAAAGGCTTTTTTTCCTTGGCCTTTTATTGGTGCAGAAGATCTTTTTGTTGGCGGCTCATGTTGGGTTTCGTCTCTAGCCTACCCTGACTTGCTTGAGACTAAAAGGCTTTGTTGTTGTTTTTGCAGAAGATTTTCCTCGATACAGTTAGGATTCTTGCTGGAAAAACAGATAATCTAGTTCATGAGGTCTGGAACTACATTATGGACGGAAAGCTTGTTCAGGTTACAGTTTTACTACTGGCAGCCCAAAAGCAGATTCGGAAGCATGATTGGTTTAATACTATCATGTATCATATATTCAGAAAAACTTCTTTGATAAGCTTTGGGAACGGTGATAATGGTGAGGCACGGAAACATCTGGAAGAAGTATTTCATCTTGTTAATATAATTTCCCATGCTGGTGAAGCTCTTGATAAATATATCCAGGAACATTCAGAGGTACCACAACTTTCTGTATACTGCAGTTACAGTGACACTCGGATATTTTACTGTATACTTCCGTTATTCCATATCTATCGTGAACATGAATTGTGCTACTGCTTGTAATTCTCTCGATGATTTCTGTGGTGGGCACTAACCTGTACGACTGCTGTGCGTGGGGTTTAACGTAGCCAGCGTAAAATGATAGGTTTGTCTTGTTTCCTGCAGTTTCAACTTTGTCTTCAAACCATTACAAGATTAAGCTTCCCTAGTGGTAACCCACACTGTTTCAGAAGCTGGAGCACCTCTAGTGTTAGGGATGTTTTGATTCAGTTCAACACAAAGATGAACCCTGTTCGTTGCAGTTCAAGACTTTGACCTTGAAGTCTATTTTTTTGTTAATCTGTTAGAAGGCCACGAGTACTTCTGTCCATGTATTTTTATGAAGTTGATTGCAGTTACATAGTTTATTTTTTAAATAATACTGTTCAATTTAAAATACGCAAGTGTGATAGAAAGTCCTGCCTTGTTCCTTCTCAAGCATCTAATTGCAATCGATTGTTGGAAGACCTGAATATATAACTCAGAGCTTCCACTTTAAGAAAACCGTGATAACAGTTAAGGTAAATTGAAATACATTTGCATATGTACCTTATAAAATAGACGCTTTTATTCAGTTTGAATGCAAACTGTCATATATCTTTCAGTTTCATATTGTTTAGTTAAGTGTCGCTTATACTCTTCTTTCTGTCATCTCTTTGCTTTGATTAAATGATTATCCTTCAGCATATAGTTTCCTTTTTCCCTATCAATATATTAATTACTTTTTATGTTATAATTTCTCTTTTCCCTTTTCCTCTAGCTGACACAACATCTTAAATGACACCCAGGTGCCACACGCGGAGATCCTTGAACATGTCTCAACTATACTGAAGGGATTTGGATTTTGCCCAGGAGGAGACTGTATTAACGTTGGAAACCTGTACTGCTCTTTTTGCTTTGCTCAATTATAATAGTTTTGTATACCAAACTACAAATACATGGTTAGTTTTCCGATCATTTAATCAATTGTTCAATTTGGTTCTTGAGGCCGCCCTTATGACTGCAAGGTTTCGGTAAGGAGCTTATGTTGGCGCCGCCTCTCGCAGCGCCGCTTCTTCTTACTCCTCCTCTCGACAACTCTCTCTTCTCCCTTAAAGCACACACCATGGATGGAACACACACACGCACGCACACCTCACCGTGGAGAAAACCAGCTTTGCATTTTTACTCCCGGTGAGACACACATGGACTACATTCTTTCTCCCAGCCCCTCACGGCCACTAACCAACTCACCCATGATCCAAATGACCCGGCCAGCATGCACATGCACATGGCTAGCTAACAAACTCCATGCGTGACTACATCAATTAACCAATCTGACTCACTACTAGCTTGCATGCACACACATGATCTCATCTTTATGTGAGTACACTGCCGCAGCCTAGTATATGGACACGACTACATGCATGACTCAAAAAACCAAGAAATAATATAAACCTAGCACTAATAACAAGATTAGTTCTAACATTCACCAACCTAATCTTGTTAACTTATTTCTCTCTTGAAGCCCGTGGTCGTCGATGTCGTCGGTGAAACACGTAGATGGCCGCCAATGCCATCTTGTCACGCCGATTGTCGCCAACGCCGCCAGCTTCAATGAGAAGCGCACCTCCTACGCCTTCACCACGAGTATGCCACCGCGACACGCTCGCTGCTCCACGTTTGCCACCGGTGCCGCACCTCGCCGGTGACTCGCCTCCATGGTCGTCACCGGTGACGCAACTCGCCGGTGACTCGCCTCCATGTTCGCCACCGGTGCCGCACCTCGCCGGTGACTCGCCTCCATGGTCGTCGCCGGTGACGCAACTTGCCGGTGACTCGCCTCCATGTTGTCGACGATGACGCACCTTGTCGACGACTCGGACATGGAAATCCTCGTGGCAATGGCCTCCGCTCCATGGCCATCACCTCCTTGCCGCCGGTGCCGCAACTTACCGGGCAGCATACCTCTCTCCATCGCTCATGACGCAGCTTGACGATGATGGGGACACGCACCGGCCGCTAGCAGCATCGTGCCACCAACGACGTCCGCCGCGCCGTCGCCGTCGCCTCGGATCGACGAGGCTCTGATACCAATTGTTGGCGCCGCCTCTCGCAGCGCCGCTTCTTCTTACTCCTCTCGACAACTCTCTCTTCTCCCTTAAAGCACACACCATGGATGGAACACACACACGCACGCACACCTCACCGTGGAGAAAACCAGCTTTGCATTTTTACTCCCGGTGAGACACACATGGACTACATTCTTTCTCCCAGCCCCTCACGGCCACTAACCAACTCACCCATGATCCAAATGACCCGGCCAGCATGCACATGCACATGGCTAGCTAACAAACTCCATGCGTGACTACATCAACTAACCAATCTGACTCACTACTAGCTTGCATGCACACCCATGATCTCATCTTTATGTGAGTACACTGCCGCAGCCTAGTATATGGACACGACTACATGCATGACTCAAGAAACCAAGAAATAATATAAACCTAGCACTAATAATAAGATTAGTTCTAACAGCTTACATGGCAAAGGTATGTGGGCTGATTATCCAGGTAATTGTTTCTGAATTTTCATAATAGAGCCCTGATTACCTTTTTGTCATGGGCATCAGGGAATGTGGATGGAACCAAGGAGCTTACAGAACTGCCTTATCTGCATGCTGCAGAGCAGAAGGTAAATATATTCGAGCGTTATGATTTACCGATGAGTTTGTATCTTTAGCACGGAAAGGTAACGTAGATTGGCAAGAAACATCCACTGTGAATCTTGAGATATTGGCTTATTATTATTAAAGTAGTATATGCAACTAGCAGGATCTTTTCACACTTTTAGTGTTACTAAATACAAAATCAATACATCTGGAGTTCATTCCATACTTGTGAGAAATTCGGTGGAGGATGTTGTGGTTTAATAGTCTCTAGGGGCAACCGCAAAATGATCTGATGATTGCTCTGTTTTTGCCATGAAGCTTACTAGGCACTAGGTGGTGCAATACCACCTAGGCTCTTTTTTCTCTTCCACGTAGAGGTATTTTGGGCTTGATGTATGCACGAAAATGAGGGCATATTAGACATTACTCATCACTGATATGCTAAATTTCCTTAATTTAGCATGTATTTATGCTAACCGTGCATAGAAAGTAAATGCCAAGCAACGCCAGCAGTCGCCTAGAGCTTTATGGAACATTGGCTTCAGTTGCTTTATCATAATGATTGAGTATCTTAAATATCACATCATGAATGAACATTGTGAATCAAGTTCTCTGGCTAATCATCCTGAAAAATGAATGGTTTTGGGTTTCACAATGCTTAATTTTTATTGATCTAGGCTGTGAGAAAGAAAATACCTGGAGGATGGGATCCAACATACACCATAAGAAGGTTTTCCCGTACTGCAGATCAGTATTAGGGGCCCGGTACAAGGATGGGATCCAACATCCATCCTATGCAGCAGCAGATGATGAGTCTGTGCTTCGTAGCAGAATGAGAAATGAGGCTTCATTGATTCCTAATCATAATATTGGATTAGTTGGAAGAATTCAGCAAGTGACAAGTACTCGTCAATCAAGAATGTACAGTACCTTGTTTCATCAAGAAAAGAAAATAATGTACAGTAAATGTGCACTCAAAACACTGGCAACGGTTCTAAAGATTGCATGAGTAGAAAGGTATGTCGTGGTTCTTTTTGAAGTTTCAGAGCAAAGTTGATAGCATTCATGGAGAGATGCGGCTCTTACCCACAGGTCACTCAGCCGGACGTTGCTTTTTGCAGTGTGCCCGCAGGCCACAGCCACAGCCCCAGCGAGGCGCTCGGACTTGAGATGTCTCCCTTTGGCATGACCAGGCATGGGGCAGCGAACTGGCGACCGATGCGGCTCCTCCCGGCCAGCACAGACCGCTGGTATCTTCTGAACATGATACAGTCTATGTATCTTCTGAATATGATAGTCTATGTGTATGTAGAAGTAGAACACCTGTCAGGCAAAAATGTATATCCGTCACTCTCACCTTCTAGTCACTTTTGGCCTATCTTCCAACTACTACTCTTAACTCCCATCCAGCTCTTGCCTTGCCTTACAGAGTACAAGTTTGAGTTCTTGACTCTTGATGCAATTACTGGTGGCCTGGTGGGTGATCAATTAGGCATGCACTATCATGTTCAGTCTAAACGATTTAAGTTCATGGTACATACATATGATTAAATCTAATCAACACTGGTATCCTCCGAACAGTGTGCGTCGTTATATGTAGAAGTAAAACACCTGCATGGAAAAAATATGTAAACAGCAGTGGCACATTGTGTCATAAATCTTCATATGCAAAGCACATCTTAAGTTCATAGCAGCAATCATGAGCTGTAAAGCACATCTCTAGTTCTCAAATTTTTATAATTCTAGGAGGCTGCACAGGACTGATACTAATTGGGGAAAACTACCTTCGAAATTTGCATTATTTTGCCAATATGTCAGTTCCTGTAGTGGAACTGAAAGTTGCAGAGACTGCCAGACGAATATGCAGGAGTGGATTAGCATAACAAACCAAAAGAGACAAAGAAGTTCCAAGTAGAGGACGAACCACAGAAGTGCACTTTGGATGTGTTTGATTTTTTTTCTTTTTGAAATTTTGTTGTGCTATTTGCAAGGAAATTGCACTATAATGTCCACAAGGCCCAAAACAATATATGAAGGCAAAATGGTTTATCATGAAATATGGTGATTCACTACAAGCACCGTTTTTAAGTAGCAACATAAATCACCATCGACAATTTTGTTTGTTAATTAAGGCGCCGACAAGATGCCACTACCTTGATGTTAAGTAAAACACAGCGAATAACATATGGGTTAAATGTGCAACCCCGGCCTGTACACAGTACATGTTAAGTATAAAAAGGTGAAAATGTGTCAAAAAAGAAGTATTTTTATGGTATCATTTGATCTAATCTAATCATGAACCGTATCCTTCAAAGCACAAACTGTATGTTGCCCGGTAAAAATATGTAAACCATCTACAAAAATCATCTAGAAATAGCAGCGACATATTGTATATTTGTGTCCCATAACTGCATTCAATCACTGAAATAACATTAGTAGTACTAGGTAAGACCGCATACAATGATCTTGACAACATACAAGACAAGCAAGCGACATTCCCAACAGACAAAACGTTGACCCAAGTGAGTTATTCAGCGAATTCGCTTTAATTGGTTTCTGGGAATGATTTCTATCTCTACTGCTTGTGTCTGAATCCACGTCAAGCGTGACAAACTAGCAGGTTACATTGCACCCATGGTATACACAATGCAGTTTAAGACCACAAAGAGACTTTTCAATCGCCAGCTTCATGTCTCAGACAAACTGGAAAACGTTAGTAATCTGGATGCATAAGTTATATATCTGGCAGGAATTCAAGACTGGAATACATTAGTAATCTGGATGCATGCATAACTTATATACTACACCCATGGTGTGAAATGTAACACAAAAGAAGAGGTATGCAGTAGAAAATTGGCTGTTGAGCAGCGTAAATTTTCTAGCAAAAGAAGAGCAGCCTAAAATTGAGCAGCTGAACAACTGTCCTTGCACTGGCACATAACGCATATGCAGTAATAAATATTCAACGGCACATAATGCATGCAGTAACAACTAGTATAGAGGGGGCTTCTTCTACAACTGCATCTCACATAATTCTTGGTCTCTTGTCCTCTGCTCGAGACAAGAAGACGACAAGTAGAAAACTTCCCTTCGGCCAAGCTGTGGAGATGGTCTCACAACACCGACAGAGAAAAGTGAACATGGATGGAAACTACAATGTCTCAAGATGAAAACGGCATGGGACCTCACAAAGCTTTCTTCGGCTTATCAATATAGGTTTTAGTTCTTGAGCTTATGTTAAGGCTGGGTGTCAGATTAATCATCAATTCCTTCAAATGTAGCAGCTAAAGTGAAATGATAAGAGATAATTCCCAACGTTGCAACATGAAGACAGAATTATAGCAGTGGATTCATGACTAAGAATAAGGTGCATATTGGTGGTCAACCAAGAGGATTATTTGCCTACAAATAATGACCAAGAATTATGGAGTTCAAATGTCCATCCAACACTCCTGACATTGGTAAGAATTATGGTTTCACTGAACTAATTTACAAATGCAAATTATCAAATCGCAGAACTGAAAGGAGATAATTGTGCTTCCCACCACACTTGGAGTTCCAGAACTACAGTTGGCGCACACAAGGTTTTTAAGTATGCAAAATGTGCAATGTTTTTTAAGTGCACTAATTAATTTATAGTATGTAAGATAAAATGCTCGATAAATGACTCAAGAGTATTAGAAATACTATTGGCATATAAGGCAATGTTATTTCCAAGTATACTTGTAGCATGCTGCACTGATACCAATAGGGAACTAGTAGTTATGCCCGCACCTGCTGTTCCACTGGTCTATGTTCCAACTACTACTCTGAATTATCTTGGTTTACAAGGACACGTTTGACCATACACACCACGCCAAATTGAGGCGACTACTGTTCAGATCGCTCTATTGCATCTGACATGCACATCAGTCACTGCCTTCAACATGGAAGGGGTCAAAACAAGCATAGATTGCACACAACCACATAACAATGAGAGATTCTTGATCATAACTTTATAAGCATCAAGAAAGAAATTAGTAGGCTCATAGTGGATCCAGTTCGTACATATTGCAGCTCATGAGGCTACAAACATCTAAGACCAGATGAAAGGTAAATCATTCACAGCATAGCCCTCTAGTGTTGGAAAAAAGGCATGCGGAACAAGACTTTGTTTGAGCTGAAGTTGAGTATGAGCGATGTTTTCACTATAGGAAGTGGTGACCAACTTGCCATCCATGTCAACCTGAAATAGCCACTCGGCATATTTGACCAGCACGAGCAACTTACCATCCCCAGGCAGTACGACCACGTCATAAAAATCATATTGCTTTTCACACCGCACTCTGATCTCTGCAAGGGGTAATTTAACCCGAAACTTGAAGGTCCAGACCTCGCTTTCATAGTCCTGCAACACCCATATATTAACGATTTCTTCTTCATCAATAAAGCTGGACACGCCGAATATGCCATCCATCTCAAACAGGAAACCGCTGGCAGTAGGAGAACGCATCTGATGGAACGTCTCTGCTGTGGTGCTGAATACCATTATCATGCTGCTTGTGGTGTCACATTTGTTTAGGTGCCAATGCAGCCTACCACGGAACAGAACAGTTACCCCACCAAAACTCATTTTCTTCAGCCACCCGACATTCCTCGGTGGCTGGACGGAGCCCAATGTGAAGATGTAGGCATCATGCCCGTCGATCGCCGGATTTTCGTCTTCCGAGTACACCAGTATCCGGTACTCGCCGGTTGGGCTGTGCAGGTACATCCCCAAGACAAGGAAGCCAGAAAGCTGTGGGAGTGGAGCACACTGACGAGTGGTCGGGTTGCAGATGGAGAAGTGGGTGCCACTCATGCTATAAAGGATGAGGAGGCCGTCGCAGGAGGGGCATAATGCGAAGATACCGAAAAGCCGGGCGACGGTCTGGAGCTGGGGGGCAGCGGCCCGATGGTCGAAGGTGACGATGGTTTCGAAGCAGTGCCCGCCGTAGTATGCGAGGCCGCAGGCGAGGGGGAGGGCGGGCTGGCGGGCGTGGTGGGCGAGGAGGAAGTCGCGAGCGCAGGTGGCGCGACGCCAGGCGCGGCAGACGGCGCGGCAGCGGAGGAGGGCTTTGGGAGGGAGGCGGACGAGGATCTCCCAGACGGTGATCTCATCCAGTAGGCCGGTGAGGAGAGGCGCCGCCGCTGCTCTTGCGGCCTTCGCCATGGCCGCCGGCTGGGAGCGGAGTGAGTGGTGGAGTTGTGGCAGCGGCGGCGGCGGGGGTAGGTCAGGTGCTGAGGTCTATTTATCTCTCTCGCGGAAACAACAACAGGGATGGCATTTGGGCTGCGGTTAGCCCATCTGGAGCTGGGCTTAGCTCTGGTGTTGCAAGCCCTCCTGTTGCAGCATGCGCGATGCAAGTGTCCATTCTCTTCTCATTCGCTTCTGTTTTTTACGCAATTCGAATTGAGTTTCTTTTTCCCCGAAAAGACGCAGATCTATTATAAGGGTTCATCAGAAGTACAAAGCACCCAAACACAATAAAATTCACATAAAGGTCCCTGGAACACCAACGACCACTGTCGCAGCCAGACCAAGACGCTGATGTGCCGCTGTTGCCGCTCCCATATCGGAGACGGCCTAACCTTGTCGATGACAGTCGGAAATTCTTCAAAGATTTGTTGAATTTGTTGCTAACCTTTGGTCAAAGACGCCATATGGATTAACCCTATTCTGCATCCCGAAGATCATACGGCCCGGAGCCAGAGCTATCATTACAAACATATAGGGAAGATCGAGGGAGGAAACAGGGTTCGAACTCACGACTTCAGGCGCGACAAACCAAATCTCCCCCCTTCGCCCTCGAATATGCTCGAAGATCCTAGTGCAGTGTTAATGTCTCTCCGCCTGTAGCCTGGAAGGCCCTGGGTTAAACCAGGCTCCTTGCAGAACTATTATGCAAGCGTAAGATTGTCTAGAAATTCCCTTCCGCGGACCCCATCTTGCATGATAGCTTAAAAAAATATTTATTAGAAATAGAAGTTACATCGTCTATAAAAAAGGGTTCAATTTTGCTCAGCGGCTCATCTAACCAACCATTGGTTGTAGAAAATCTAGCCATCCTAAAAAACTCATGAGAAAACTTATCTTGTGCGGGAGCTTTTAGCACCCTGTACACCCTTTATTCATCACATTGAAAATTATATTATATCTACAAAATATTTGATGCCTTCATGGTATATATTACACAAAACTCGTGTGAAATATATAAGAATAGCCAAGTATTCCATCTGCAAAGACAAATGGAGTTGATGAGGAAGATGTTGGCATAGCTTTGAACCAAAACAAAAACCATAAAGTGAAAATGTATGGCAATTCTTTTGGAAGGACTACTACAGGCAAAAACCTAGGAGAGTAATGTATGGAAGCACTACTACAGGCATGAAACAACACTGACCCGTTATCACAGACAGACCACCGGACACGTGTCCATGATGAGGGTCTACACTAATCGAGCAAAAAATGTGCGTCAATGATAAGTTGGTTCGGGCTCGGTTGAATGGTCATCACAGACCGGCCTAAAATTGACCGGTCAGTGATGGTTCTTTTCGATCACCAAAATAGAGGCAAACTTGATTTTTTTTCAAAACTATCACTTTATTTATAGCAATTTCGGAACCTATAGCACCCAATGAAAAAAAATCAAAACTATGACCCCGTCGGCCTCGTGTTGGCCGAAGAGGGGGTTTTCGACCAGGATTTGCCGAAGAGGTGCGTACCTGGGACGAAAAGTCCTTTTTGGTCAGCGATAGGCCGAAAAGTCTTTTTTGTCACCAGTAGGCCGAAAAGTCCCTGGGGCCCACATTTTCACGTGAACGGGTGGCCGAAGCTGCATGGCTCCGCTCTTCGGCTTATGTTAGGCCGAAAAGGTTTTTTTTGACTTATGAATGCTGTGCAACCATTGCCCATCTTAGACATTGAAAAAAAATATTTTCGCGCAACCCTTTCCGTCAATATTTTCCCGCCAACTCTTTCCCTCCATATGTTCCCGCCAACCCCTTCCCGCCATATGTTCCCGCCACCCGTTTCCCGCCATAAGTTCCCGCCAACTCTTTCCGTCCATACCGGTGAGCGAAAATATATTTTTTCAATGTCTAAGATGGGCAATGGTTGCACAACATTCATAAGCCAAAAAAAAAAACCTTTTCGGCCTAACATAAGCCGAAGAGCGGAGCCATGCAGCTTCGCCCACCCGTTCCCGTGAAAAGGTGGGCCCCAGGGACTTTTCAGCCTACTGGTGACCAAAAAGGACTTTTCGGCCTACCGCTGACAAAAAGGACTTTTCGGCCCAGGTACGCACCTCTTCGGCCTAGGCATGACCGAAAACACCTTTTCGGCCAAATCCTGGCCGAAAACCCCCTTTTCGGTCCACACGAGGCCGACGGGGTCATAGTTTTGATTTTTTAGCATTGGGTGCTATAGTTTTCGAAATTGCTATAAATAAAGTGATAGTTTTGAAAAAAAATCGGGAAACTTCTAACTGGCCGCCTCTATATTTGAACCATCTCTTTTGATCATTTAAACCTGACCCATAGATTTTTAACTGGTCAGTGTTGTTCTCTAGGCGAGTTATAATCCAAATCCACTTTCTTGTCTCCATTCCAAACCCTCGAAATGCCGTTGCCGAGCCATCTTCCTTTTGTTTTCACTCCCTCCGGTCATGCACTTCCACTCATGTCCATCCCGTGAGCCTCCCTCAGACCCTCCCGGGGCTGATCCGTGTGGACGGTGTCGTCGCCACCCGAAGTTGTCGTGCTGCCTCGACATGGACGCGCCGCCCCTACGCGTGCACTGCAACCACGTTATCCCGACGGCACCATGGCCACCCAAAGCGGCTGCCCCACCCTGATGCAGGCGCCACACCCGTGTTGTCCCAACGGTCCCATGGCCACCCCAAGCGGCTGCACCCGCGATGTCCCGTGTCGTCATGGTTACGGTGGTGACGTGGTTGATCTGCCCTGCAGGGTTGTATATCACGCCTCCCTGAGTGGCTCTACACCGTACCTTGTTCTTTGATTGCGGTTTCAACTATGGTGGTGAGCTCCATTCCCTGTAAATACAATAGCAATTTCATTTGAGCTATGCATGTTATGGATGATTCAGTTAGAATTACGTTATGAGCTTTACAGTTTAGGCTTTTGCATTGAATGTTA
Source organism: Thinopyrum elongatum (assembly GCA_011799875.1). Taxonomy (NCBI): domain Eukaryota; kingdom Viridiplantae; phylum Streptophyta; class Magnoliopsida; order Poales; family Poaceae; genus Thinopyrum; species Thinopyrum elongatum. The sequence continues at coordinate 581,765,929 of CM022299.1, forward strand.
TTGTAAAAAAATTATATCATATAGTATGCATACTTGTATGTGACAATGTATCAAAGATTACGTTATGCATGCTAGTATCAAAGATTATGTTATGCATCGTAGTATGCTTGCTTGTGACAATGTATCGATGATTATGTTATGCATGCTAGTATGCTTGCTTGTGACAACGGTATCAAACATTATGTTATGCATGCTAGTATGCTTGATTGTGACAATGTATCGATGATTATGTTATGCAAGCTAGTATGTTTGCTTGTGACAATGTATCGATGATTATGTTATGCATGCTATTATGCTTGCTTGTGACAATGTATCAAAGATTAATTATGTAATGCATGCTAGTATGCTTGCTTGTGATATTGTACTGACGATTATGTTATGCATACTAGTATGCTTGCTTGTGACAATGTATCGACGATTATGTTATGCATGCTAGTATACATGACAACATCCTTAACAGTCTTTTTCGGAAGAGCATTAGCTAGAAGTGTTCCTAGTTTTATATTGATGTCCAATACCCAAATATCAAGTGCTTCCAATTGGGTTTTTCCGGCCTTGATGAAGGCTAGATAACAAGTATTATTTTGAATGAGATGCCCATTTTAGTTGCACTGCACAAAAGAAGATCACCACTTTTTTTTAGAAAAGGAGGATTACCCCCGGCTGGCCTCTGTATCTGAGCGATGCATGCAACCATTTTATTAATTATTCACAAAGACCTTACAAAGTAGTACATCAGGTAGTCTCTGAAGCCACCCTCTTAGCAATATCTGTCGCTACTCCTATCCACTTGATGAAGGGGTGCCGATAATCCGAGCCTAATACCAAATAGACATCGCATAAATGCCTAACATCGAAAGCCGGAGGCCCCAACCAAACCACATACCGGGTCTGGGGCACAAACCGGTCTGACACACTCTCATGGGTCGTCGCCGCCTCTTCCACCAATCCATCTTCAGAGCAGGTACTGATGTAACGACCTTGCCAGGCCAAACAACGCCACCGCCCTGCGCTCGTCCATCCAGACACATCTGTCGTCGAGATTTAGTTGCACCATGCCGCCAATACTCGTCGTCGTCGATGCGGTAGATTCAACGCTGCCCATCCTGCCAACCTCCACACTGTCGCCGCTCCTGGAGCTGCCACGCGGAGCCCACCACCCATAGTAACTCTCTCCCGAACACCCAAGCCTCCCAAGACGGCGCCTCCATGGAGGACACGACGCACAGGGCGCCGTAGCCGCCCAATCCAAGATGGATTCTGGACTTTCGTCCGGGAGTGGGTCGGAGGTGGATAGGAGGGGACCTTGGCTTCCCCTCCAAAGAGAGTAACGATGCCAAAGCCATCACCGATGCCAGGTCGAGCTAGCCGACCAAAGTTTCCTCTGGCCCCCAACCTGTAGCGCCAACCTCTGTCTGCTTCGGATCTGGCCACGAGCCGAGAAACGAAACCAACGGGAGAAGAAAGCACCATGGGGCTCAACCCACCAAATGGAAGATTGAGGAGAGACTCCGGTGCAGATCCGTCCAGGCGCCAGATCCAGAAAATCCGACCTGGACAACGATGAGTACCACCACCCCGCACTGGCCGTCGGCGTCCTAGCGCCAAATCGCGAAGGATCTGACGCAAACGCGACGACTCACGCAGCCACCAGCTCCTAGCGCTTCCGCAGCCACCAATCCGCGCCGCAGTCGTGGACTCCAGCCATCGGCGCATCGCGCACGCCGCCGCCAGGATCCGCCCGCAGCGCCGCCGAACCCCACGGTAGTCCGGCGCCTATTCACGAACGGGCATCCCGCGCCAGCCGAATCGTGCATAGGGGAGAGATGCCCCGCCGCCGCCCCTGCCGGCCAGGCTTCGCCCAGCGTCGCTGCTGGCGGCGGCGAGGGTGAGGGAGGTGGGGGAGAGACGCCCGACGACGGCTAGGGTTTCCCCCTGGCCGCCCACGGGGGCGGACGAGGGTGTTACGGGGCGGGCTGTGCTTGGGGTAATTCTACAGATCAAGAAGATCACTAGTAAGCCTAGCTCAACTGGTTGGGGGAGTGGATGTACAAACCCAACACCTGGGTTCAAATCCTCACGGAGGCGAATTTAGGTTCCTATTTATTCTTGAGGACCAGGCTTTCCTGGTACTCACGCATTTATTGAGGACTAGGCTTGGTGCATAACTGAGATTAAAAATCCTAGTACTCATACTTAAAAAGGCCGTATGCATCCCTAGTTGGTGCAGAGGCCGGGGAAGTGAAATTCTCCCCCAATTTAAGACACCAGTCATACTCTATATATAAGACATCTTTTCTGCCCTGACCCTAGCCGCCCCTCCTCCTCCTCCTCCCAACCCTAGCCGCCCCTCCTCCTCCTCCTCCTCCCAACCCTAGCCGCCCCTCCTCCTCACCCCCGCCCTCTTCCCTTCCTCGCTGCCGCCTGAGGCAGCCGCCGGGCAAGCCCGGGGTGCCAAGGATGGTGGCGGCGGGGCCTCGGTTGCCCTGCCTCTGCGTGGGGAACCCCGGATCTGGAGTGGCGGCTCCATTGGCAAGGCACGGCCGGCTAGCAGCCGTGCGGGTGGTGGATCTGGCATCCCGGCCGCGCGGGCCACGGGATCCGGTGGTCGTAGGCGGCCGGCGGCGGCTTCTGCGGCGGTCGGTGCGCGCGATCTGGCGCCTCCCCTCCTCCCTTGTTTGGCGTGCGGGCCAGCCTGGTTGGGCCGCGCTTCCTCTTGATCGCCGGTTCTGTACAGGAGGCGCTGGTGGTGGCGGGGATCTGTTGGAAATATGCCCTAGAGGCAATAATAAAATGGTTATTATTATATTTCCTTGTTCATGATAATTGTCTATTGTTCATGTTATAATTGTGTTATCCGGAAATCGTAATACATGTGTGAATACATAGACCACAACATGTCCCTAGTGAGCCTCTAGTTGACTAGCTCGTTGATCAATAGATGGTTATGGTTTCCTGACCATGGACATTAGATGTCGTTGATAACGGGATCACATCATTAGGAGAATGATGTGATGGACAAGACCCAATCCTAAGCATAGCACAAGATCGTATAGTTCGTTCGCTAGAGGTTTCTAATGTCAAGTATCATTTCCTTAGACCATGAGATTGTGCAACTCCCGGATACCGTAGGAATGCTTTGGGTGTATCAAACGTCACAACATAACTGGGTGACTATAAAGGTGCACTACAGGTATCTCCGAAAGTGTCTGTTGGGTTGGCACGAATCGAGACTGGGATTTGTCACTCCGTATGACGGAGAGGTATCTCTGGGCCCACTCGGTAATGCATCATCGTAATGAGCTCAATGTGACTAAGGAGTTAGCCACGGGATCATGCGTTACGGAACGAGTAAAGAAACTTGCCGGTAACGAGATTGAACAAGGTATAAGGATACCGACGATCGAATCTCGGGCAAGTAACATACCGATGGACAAAGGGAATTGCGTACGGGATTGATTGAATCCTCGACATCGTGGTTCATCCGATGAGATCATCGTGGAACATGTAGGAGCCAACATGGGTATCCAGATCCCGCTGTTGGTTATTGACCGGAGAGTTGTCTCAGTCATGTCTACGTGTCTCCCGAACCCGTAGGGTCTACACACTTAAGGTTCGGTGACGCTAGAGTTGTAGAGATATTAGTATGCGGTTAACCGAAAATTGTTCGGAGTCCCGGATGAGATCCCGGACGTCACGAGGAGTTCCAGAATGGTCCGGAGTTAAAGATATATATATATAGGAAGTCCAGTTTCGGCCACCGGGTGAGTTTCGGGGGTCACCGGTATTGTACCGGGACCACCGGAAGGGTCCCGGGGGTCCACCGGGTGGGGCCACCTATCCCGGAGGGCCCCATGGGCTGAAGTGGCGTGGGAACCAGCCCCTGGTGGGCTGGTGCCCCCCACCCAAGGGCCCAAGGCGCCTAGGGTTAGAAACCCTAGGGGGCCGTTGCCCCCCCGAGGGGGCATGCGCCCCCCTGGTTGGAAACCCTAGGGGGTCGTTGCCCCCCGAGGGGGCATGCGCCCCCTGGATGGAAACCCTAAGGGGACCGTTGCCCCCCGAGGGGCCGCCGCCCCGGGGGCCGCCGCCCCCCCCCTCTAGATGGGATCTCCAAGGGGGCATGCGCCCCCCCTAGCCCCTATATATAGTGGAGGGGAGGGAGGGCAGCCGCACCCTAAGCCCTGGCGCCTCCCTCTCCCTCCCGTGACACCTCTTCCTCCTCCAGTAGCGCTTGGCGAAGCCCTGCTGGAATCCCGCTGCTTCCACCACCACGCCGTCGTGCTGCTGGATCTCCATCAACTTCTCCTCCCCCCTTGCTGGATCAAGAAGGAGGAGACGTCTCCGCTCCGTACGTGTGTTGAACGCGGAGGTGCCGTCCGTTCGGCGCTAGGATCATCGGTGATTTGGATCACGACGAGTACGACTCCATCAACCTCGTTCTCTTGAACGCTTCCGCTCGCGATCTACAAGGGTATGTAGATGCACTCCTCTCTCTCTCGTTGCTAGATGACTCCATAGATTGATCTTGGTGATGCGTAGAAATTTTTTAAATTTCTGCTACGATCCCCATCAGTGGCATCATGAGCTAGGTCTATGCGTAGTTACTATGCACGAGTAGAACACAAGTTGTTGTGGGCGTCGATTTTGTCAATTTACTTGCCGTTACTAGTCTTATCTTGATTCGGCAGCACTGTGGGATGAAGCGGCCCGGACCGACCTTACACGTACGCTTACGTGAGACAGGTTCCACCGACTGACATGCACTAGTTGCATAAGGTGGCTAGCGGGTGTCTGTCTCTCCCACTTTAGTCGGATCGGATTCGATGAAAAGGGTCCTTATGAAGGGTAAATAGAACTGGCATATCACGTTGTGATTTTGGCGTAGGTAAGAAACGTTCTTGCTAGAAACCTATAGCAGCCACGTAAAAAAATTGCAACAACAATTAGAGGACGTCTAACTTGTTCTTGCAGCTTATGCCGTGTGATGTGATATGGCCAAAAGGATGTGATGAATGATATATGTGATGTATGAGATTGATCATGTTCTTGTAATAGGAATCACGACTTGCATGTCGATGAGTATGACAACCGGCAGGAGCCATAGGAGTTGTCTTAATTTATTGTATGACCTGCGTGTCAATGAAAACGCCATGTAATTACTTTACTTTATTGCTAACCGTTAGCCATAGTAGTAGAAGTAATAGTTGGCGAGACAACTTCATGAAGACACGATGATGGAGATCATGATGATGGAGATCATGGTGTCATGCCGGTGACGATAATGATCATGGCGCCCCGAAGATGGAGATCAAAGGAGCAAAATGATATTGGCCATATCATGTCACTATTTGAATGCATGTGATGTTTATCATGTTTTTACATCTTATTTGCTTAGAATGATGGTAGCATAAATAAGATGATTCCTCACTAAAATTTCAAGAAAAGTGTTCCCCCTAACTGTGCACCATTGCGAAGGTTCGTTGTTTCGAAGCACCACGTGATGATCGGGTGTGATAGATTCTAACGTTCGCATACAACGGGTGTTGACGAGCCTAGCATGTACAGACATGGCCTCGGAACACATGCGAAACACTTAGGTTGACTTGACGAGCCTAGCATGTACAGACATGGCCTCGGAACAAGGAAGACCGAAAGGTCAAACATGAGTCGTATAGAAGATACGATCAACATGGAGATGTTCACCGTTGATGACTAGTCCGTCTCACGTGATGATCGGACACGGCCTAGTCGATTCGGATCATGTATCACTTAGATGACTAGAGGGATGTCTATCTGAGTGGGAGTTCATTAAATAATTTGATTAGATGAACTTAATTGTCATGAACATAATCTAAAACTTTGCAATATGTCTTGTAGATCAAATGGCCCACGCTAATGTTGCCCTCAACTTCAACGCATTCCTAGAGAAAACCAAGCTGAAAGACGATGGCAGCAACTACACGGACTGGGTCCGTAACCTGAGGATTATCCTCATAGCTGCCAAGAAAGCATATGTCCTTGAAGCACCGCTAGGTGATGCACCTGTTTTCCCAGCAACTCAAGACGTTATGAACGCCTGGCAGTCGCGTAGTGATGATTACTCCCTGGTTCAGTGCGGCATGCTTTACAGCTTAGAACCGGGGCTCCAAAAGCGTTTTGAGCAGCACGGAGCATATGAGATGTTCCAAGAGCTGAAAATGGTTTTCCAAGCTCATGCCCGGGTCGAGAGATATGAAGTCTCCGACAAGTTCTACAGTTGTAAGATGGAGGAGAATAGTTCTGTCAGCGAGCACATACTCAAAATGTCTGGGTTGCACAACCGCTTATCTCAGCTGGGAGTTAATCTCTCGGATGATGCGGTCATTGACAGAATCCTTCAGTCGCTCCCACCTAGCTACAAGAGCTTTGTGATGAACTTCAATATGCAGGGGATGGAAAAGACCATTCCTGAGGTATATTCAATGCTGAAATCGGCGGAGGTGGAGACCAAAAAGGAACATCAAGTGTTAATGGTGAATAAAACCACTAAGTTCAAGAAAGGAAAGGGTAAGAAGAACTTCAAGAAGGACGGCAAGGGAGTTGCCGCGCCCGGTAAGCCAGTTGCCGGGAAGAAGCCAAAGCATGGACCCAAGCCTGAGACTGAGTGCTTTTATTGCAAGGGAAACGGTCACTGGAAGCGGAACTGCCCCAAGTACTTAGCGGATAAGAAGGCCGGCAATACCAAAGGTATATGTGATATACATGTTATTGATGTGTACCTAACCAGCGCTCGTAGTAGCTCCTGGGTATTTGATACCGGTGCGGTTGCTCATATTTGTAACTCAAAACAGGAGCTGCGGAATAAGCGGAGACTGGCGAAGGACGAGGTGACGATGCGCGTCGGGAATGGTTCCAAGGTCGATGTGATCGCCGTTGGCACGCTACCTCTACATTTACCTACGGGATTAGTTTTAAACCTCAATAATTGTTATTTAGTACCAGCTTTGAGCATGAACATTGTATCAGGATCTCGTTTGATGCGAGATGGCTACTCATTTAAATCCGAGAATAATGGTTGTTCTATTTATATGAGAGATATGTTTTATGGTCATGCCCCTCTGGTCAATGGTTTATTTTTATTGAATCTCGAACATGATGTCACACATATTCATAGTGTGAATGCCAAGAAATGTAAGGTTGATAATGATAGTCCCACATACTTGTGGCACTGCCGCCTTGGTCACATTGGTGTCAAACGCATGAAGAAACTCCATGTAGATGGACTTTTGGAGTCTCTTGATTATGAATCATTTGACACGTGCGAACCATGCCTTATGGGCAAAATGACCAAGACTCCATTCTCTGGAACAATGGAGCGAGCAACCAACTTGTTGGAAATAATACATACTGATGTATGCGGTCCAATGAGTGTTGAGGCTCGCGGTGGCTATCGTTATGTTCTCACCCTCACTGATGACTTAAGTAGATATGGGTATGTCTACTTAATGAAACACAAGTCTAAGACCTTTGAAAAGTTCAAGGAATTTCAGAGTGAGGTAGAGAATCAACGTGACAGGAAAATAAAGTTCTTACGATCAGATCGTGGAGGAGAATATTTGAGTCACGAGTTTGGCACGCACTTAAGGAAATGTGGAATTGTTTCACAACTCACGCCGCCTGGAACACCTCAGCGAAATGGTGTGTCCGAACGTCGTAATCGCACTCTATTGGATATGGTGCGATCTATGATGTCTCTTACCGATCTACCACTATCATTTTGGGGTTACGCTTTAGAGACTGCCGCATTCACTTTAAATAGGGCACCGTCGAAATCCGTTGAGACGACACCGTATGAATTGTGGTTTGGGAAGAAACCTAAGTTGTCGTTTCTGAAAGTTTGGGGATGCGATGCTTATGTCAAGAAACTTCAACCTGAAAAGCTCGAACCCTAATCGGAAAAATGCGTCTTCATAGGATACCCTAAGGAAACTATTGGGTATACCTTCTACCTCAGATCCGAAGGCAAGATCTTTGTTGCCAAGAATGGATCCTTTCTAGAGAAAGAGTTTCTCTCGAAAGAAGTAAGTGGGAGGAAAGTAGAACTTGATGAAGTATTGCCTCTTGAACTGGAGAGTAGCACAGCTCAAGAAAATGTTTCTGTGGTGCCTGCACCAACTAGAGAGGAAGTTAATGATGATGATCAAGGAACTTCAGATCAAGTTACTACTAAACTTCGTAGGTCCACAAGGACACGTTCCGCACCAGAGTGGTACGGTAACCCTGTCCTGGAAATCATGTTGTTAGACAATGGTGAACCTTCGAACTATGAAGAGGCGATGGCGGGCCCGGATTCCGACAAATGGCTTGAAGCCATGAAATCCGAGATAGGATCCATGTATGAAAACGAAGTATGGACTTTGACTGACTTGCCCGATGATCGGCGAGCCATAGCAAATAAATGGATCTTTAAGAAGAAGACAGACGCGGATGGTAATGTGACCATCTATAAGGCTCGGCTTGTCGCTAAGGGTTATCGACAATTTCAAGGGGTTGACTACGATGAGACTTTCTCACCCGTAGCGAAGCTGAAGTCCGTCCGAATCATGTTAGCAATTGCCGCATTCTATGATTATGAGATATGGCAAATGGACGTCAAAACGGCATTCCTTAATGGTTTCCTTAAGGAAGAATTGTATATGATGCAGCCATAAGGTTTTGTCGATCCTAAGAATGCTGACAAGGTATGCAAGCTCCAACGCTCAATCTATGGGCTGGTGCAAGCATCTCGGAGTTGGAACATTCGCTTTGATGAGATGATCAAAGCGTTTGGGTTTACGCAGACTTATGGAGAAGCCTGTGTTTACAAGAAAGTGAGTGGGAGCTCTGTAGCATTTCTCATATTATATGTGGATGACATACTATTGATGGGAAATGATATAGAACTCTTGGAAAGCATAAAGGCCTACTTGAATAAGTGTTTTTCAATGAAGGACCTTGGAGAAGCTGCTTACATATTAGGCATCAAGATCTATAGAGATAGATCGAGACGCCTCATTGGTCTTTCACAAAGCACATACCTTGACAAGATATTGAAGAAGTTCAATATGGATCAGTCCAAGAAGGGGTTCTTGCCTGTATTACAAGGTGTGAGATTGAGCACGGCTCAATGCCCGATCACGGCAGAAGATAGAGAAAAGATGAGTGTCATCCCCTATGCCTCGGCCATAGGGTCTATTATGTATGCCATGCTGTTTACCAGACCTGATGTAAACCTTGCCATAAGTTTGGTGGGAAGGTACCAAAGTAATCCCGGCATGGAACACTGGACAGCGGTCAAGAACATCCTGAAGTACCTGAAAAGGACTAAGGATATGTTTCTCGTTTATGGAGGTGACGAAGAGCTCGTCGTAAAGGGTTACGTCGATGCTAGCTTCGACACAGATCTGGATGACTCCAAGTCACAAACCGGATACGTGTATATTTTGAATGGTGGGGCAGTCAGCTGGTGCAGTTGCAAGCAAAGCGTCGTGGCGGGATCTACATGTGAAGCGGAGTACATGGCAGCGTCGGAGGCAGCACAGGAAGCAGTCTGGATGAAGGAGTTCATCACCGACTTAGGAGTTATTCCCAATGCATCGGGCCCAATGACTCTCTTCTGTGACAACACTGGAGCTATTGCCCTTGCCAAGGAGCCCAGGTTTCACAAGAAGACCAGGCATATCAAGCGTCGCTTCAACTCCATTCGTGAACATGTTCAAGATGGAGACATAGATATTTGTAAAGTGCATACGGATCTGAATGTTGCAGATCCGTTGACTAAACCTCTTCCACGAGCAAAACATGATCAACACCAGAACTCTATGGGTGTTCGATTCATCACAATGTAACTAGATTATTGACTCTAGTGCAAGTGGGAGACTGTTGGAAATATGCCCTAGAGGCAATAATAAAATGGTTATTATTATATTTCCTTGTTCATGATAATTGTCTATTGTTCATGCTATAATTGTGTTATCCGGAAATCGTAATACATGTGTGAATACATAGACCACAACATGTCCCTAGTGAGCCTCTAGTTGACTAGCTCGTTGATCAATAGATGGTTATGGTTTCCTGACCATGGACATTAGATGTCGTTGATAACGGGATCACATCATTAGGAGAATGATGTGATGGACAAGACCCAATCCTAAGCATAGCACAAGATCGTATAGTTCGTTCGCTAGAGCTTTCTAATGTCAAGTATCATTTCCTTAGACCATGAGATTGTGCAACTCCCGGATACCGTAGGAATGCTTTGGGTGTATCAAACGTCACAACGTAACTGGGTGACTATAAAGGTGCACTACAGGTATCTCCGAAAGTGTCTGTTGGGTTGGCACGAATCGAGACTGGGGTTTGTCACTCCGTATGACGGAGAGGTATCTCTGGGCCCACTCGGTAATGCATCATCATAATGAGCTCAATGTGACTAAGGAGTTAGCCACGGGATCATGCGTTACGGAACGAGTAAAGAGACTTGCCGGTAACGAGATTGAACAAGGTATAAGGATACCGACGATCGAATCTCGGGCAAGTAACATACCGATGGACAAAGGGAATTGCGTACGGGATTGATTGAATCCTCGACATCATGGTTCATCCGATGAGATCATCATGGAACATGTAGGAGCCAACATGGGTATCCAGATCCCGCTGTTGGTTATTGACCAAAGAGTTGTCTTGGTCATGTCTACGTGTCTCCCGAACCCATAGGGTCTACACACTTAAGGTTCGGTGATGCTAGAGTTGTAGAGATATTAGTATGCGGTTAACCGAAAATTGTTCGGAGTCCCGGATGAGATCTCGGACATCACGAGGAGTTCCGGAATGGTCCGGAGGTAAAGATATATATATATATATAGGAAGTCCAGTTTCGGCCACCGGGAGAGTTTCGGGGGTCACCGGTATTGTACCGGGACCACCGGAAGGGTCCCGGGGGTCCACCGAGTGGGGCCACCTATCCCGGAGGGCCCCATGGGCTGAAGTGGCGTGGGAACCAGCCCCTGGTGGGCTGGTGCACCCCACCCAAGGGCCCAAGGCGCCTAGGGTTGGAAACCCTAGGGGGCCGTTGCCCCCCCGAGGGGCATGCGCCCCCCTGGTTGGAAACCCTAGGGGGCCGTTGCCCCCGAGGGGGCATGCGCCCCCCTGGATGGAAACTCTAAGGGGACCGTTGCCCCCAAGGGGCCGCCGCCCCCCCTCTAGATGCGATCTCCAAGGGGGCATGCGCCCCCCCTAGCCCCTATATATAGTGGAGGGGAGGGAGGGCAGCCGCACCCTAAGCCCTGGCGCCTCCCTCTCCCTCCCGTGACACCTCTTCCTCCTCCAGTAGCGCTTGGCGAAGCCCTGCTGGAATCCCGCTGCTTCCACCACCACGCCGTCGTGCTACTGGATCTCCATCAACTTCTCCTCCCCCCTTGCTGGATCAAGAAGGAGGAGACGTCTCCGCTCCGTACATGTGTTGAACGCGGAGGTGCCGCCCGTTCGGCGCTAGGATCATCGGTGATTTGGATCACGACGAGTACGACTCCATCAACCTCGTTCTCTTGAACGCTTTCGCTCGCGATCTACAAGGGTATGTAGATGCACTCCTCTCTCTCTCGTTGCTAGATGACTCCATAGATTGATCTTGGTGATGCGTAGAAATTTTTTAAATTTCTGCTACGATCCCCATCAGGATCTAGTTCGGGCGAAATCCCTGGCTGGCCATGACCGGCCGCGCCGACGACGACGCCTGAGGGCGCCGTTCCCCTCCTTGGAGGCGTCGGTATGGACTGATCTCCTCACTTCCCCTTCCCCTAGGTCTCCCGGGCGAAAGCCCTAACTTTGTTGGGCGGCGGCGGCGCTCACGGCGCCGTTCCCTTCTTGAAGGCGCCGCTTTGGGAACTTTGGGGTTGGGTGGCGCTTGTGGGTGGTGGGCGACGGCGGTGGTGCTGCCCTATCCTAGCATGGATTTACATCCATTGCTTGGAGATGGACTCGCGTAGGTGGAGGTCATCGTTTGGCGTCGTGGTGGCGTCAATGGCAGAGGACCTGCCAAGGCTCGCGTAGGTGGAGGTCGTCGTTTGGCGTCGTGGTGGCGTTGATGGCGGAGGACCTGCCAAGGTTGTCACCTCAATCTGCTCTGAAGATGGACCAGTGAAAGATGGCGGCGACGACACATGTGAGTGCGTCGGACCGGTTTGAGCCCCGGACCCGGCAGATGGCTTGGTCGGGGCCTCCGGCTTTAGATGTTAGGCTTAGGTGAGAGGTCTGGGTATGTGGCCCAGCTTGCACCCCTTCATCATTTGGATAGGAGTAGCGGCAGATGTTGCCAAGATGGCGGATTCAGGCATATTGTTGTTATACTTTGTAAAGTCCTCGAGAATAATCAATAAAATGGCCGTATGCATCTCCCAGATGCAGAGGCTGGGGGTCATCCTCCTTTTCTAAAAAAAAAGAAGATCACCACATGTTCTTATCTATCGGAGCTGATTCCGACAGACCCCTTGGTAGGGTATCCAGGCGTAGTGATGAGGTCGTAGGGGAAACATGACACCATACCCAGGGTTGGGTCCCCACGATCGAGTGCAAACTGTCCTGTATATTACGGTTCAGGACTTTGACCTTGTAGTCTATTTTTCTTTTAGTCTATTAGAAGGCCATGAATACTTCTGTCCATGTATTTTTTATGAAGTTGATTACAGTTACATAGTTTATTTCTTTTGATAAATACTGTTCAATTTAAAAATACACAAGTATGATAGAAAATTCTGCCTTGTTCGTTTTTAAGTGTCTTATTGCAGTCGATACTTACAAAACCTGAATAAACTCAGAGCTTCCACTTTAAGAAAACCGTGATAATAGTTAAGGTAAATTGGAATGCATTTGCATATGTACTTTACAAAACACACACTTGTATTCATTTCGAATGCAAACTATCCTGTATATTACGGTTTCATATGGTATAATTAAGTGTCTCTTATACCCTTCTTTCTGTCATCGATTTGCTTTGATTATATGATTGTCCTTCATGATATAGTTTCCCCTTTCCCTAGCAATATATTAATTTTATGTTATAGTTTCCATTTTTCCATTTTCCTCTAAGACAACATCCTAAATGACACTCAGGTGCCACACGCGGAGGTCCTTGAACATGTCTCATCTATACTGAAGGGATTTGGATTTTGCCCAGGAGAAGACTGTATTAACGTTGGAAACCTGTACTTCTCTTTTTGCGTTGCTTGAATATAATAGTTTTGCATGGAAAATTACAAATACATGGTTAGTTTGCTAATCATTTCTCCAATTTTTTTGCTTGAAGTCGCCCTTATGACTGCAAGGTTTCTGTATGGCGGTCACATGACAAAGGTATGTAGGTTGATTATTCAGGTAACTGTTTCTGAATTTCTCAGAACAGAGCCCTGCAGATTAGTTTCTTGTCATGTACATCAGGGATTGTGGATGGAACCAAGGAGCTTACATAAATGCCTTATCTGCATGCTGCAGAGCAGCAGGTAAATGTATTCGAGCATTACCATTTGCTAATGAGTTTGTATCTTTGACATGGAAAGGTAATGTAGATTGGCAAGAAACATCCACTGTGAATCTTGAGACATTGGCTTATTATTAGTAGTAGTATGCAGCTAGCATGATCTTTTCACTCTTTTAGTGAGTAAATATAAAATCAATACATCTGGAGTTCATTCCATATTGTGAGAAATTTGGTGGAGGATGTTGTAGTTTAATAATCTCTAGGGGAGACCGCAAAATGATATGACAATTCTATGTTTTTGCCATGAAGATTACTAGGCACTAGGCGGTGCTATACCACCTTGGAGTTTCATCTAGTTTTTTCCCCTTCCACGTACCATGAAAATGAGGGAGAATTAACATTCCTCATGGTTGATATGCTAAATTTCCTTAATTTAGCATGACATTAATCTAACCGTCCATAGAAAATGTAAACAGATAGGCGCCTCCTGCCTAACATTTACCGAAAAAGGGTTTCCCCCCACTTTGTATACAAAGCAACCAACCGAGACAACCAACAATAGGTGCTGGGGCGGAAGCAGCACAGTCACGCCCAAAAGAAAAGAAAGAGAAAATACAAGAGAAACAAATGCCGACAATGGCGGATCGACAAAAAATGAAGAAGCCTCGTGGCCGCTGCGTCCACCGGAGATCGCCCACCAAGCTCCGAACCTCCGCAGCGCCAGTACCAATCAACACCTCCAAGAAGGGACGCGACGATGAAGACGCTACTGCCAAGGGTTTCCCCCGGTACGCGGTGAGGAGAGAAGAAGGGTAGCCCCGACGCCCTCCAGGAAGGTCCGGCGGCACCCTCATGCGCCACCACGTCGGTGTCGGCCAAGCCAACAGGGATTTCTCCTGATCCCAACCTTCACCTTAGGCACTCTGGAGCTCGCCACCAAACCGACCACCACCCTGCGCCAACCCGGTCATGAAGCTTCCCACGCTGTCTCACCACGGCGCCGCGAAGCATGGCCTGCACAATGAAGAAGAGGAGCCGGGACTAGGGCAGCAGCACCGTCGGCACGCGGGAGGACCCCACCTCCACCGTCAACGACGGTAGCTGACCGGACACAATAGCAGGAACATACCAGGCCCGTGGCCGCATAGGCCCGGCCGGGATCTCCGAGGCCCGTAAAGTTCCCGCCTTCGTGCTGCAGCCGGCACGCCGTCGGCGTCGTCGCCCCTGTCCAAGCCGCTCTGCTGCCTCCCCACACAGAGAGCATCCAGGCCGAGCAGTAGCCAGCCCGCTAGGACCCAGATGGGGCCCTACGGGCCCAGATCTGGGCCGGGGTCGCGACACCGGCCACCCAGCACCACCGGACCGCCCCGCCGCCAAGTCGAAGCACCACCACCACGCGGACCGCCGGCCACCACCACCAGGTCGCCGGACGGCCGCCCACACCGCCCGCGGCCCGCGTCGCCTGGCCAGATCCGCCGCCACCACCGCCAAATCACGCCCACGCACGCCCCACCAGGCAGCCGCCGCGCCACCACGAAGCACCAGCGGGGCCGACACGCCGGCACCACCAGGAGCTCCCGGATCCGCGCCGCCGAGCCCCGCCACTGTGACGCCCCCGACTCAATCGTACACTAATCATACACGCAAACGTGTACGATCAAGCACAGGGACTCACGGGAAGATATCACAACACAACTCTAAACACAAATAAACGGAGATCCACAATATTACAGACCAGGGATCACGAGGATCCGAATACAAAGTCAGTCATACAAATAATATCTGAGTACAGACATAGTTAGACAAGTTTTGCCTTAAGAAGGCTAGCATAAACAACGACTCTAGATCGAAAGGTGTGGGCTCCTGCCTGGGAACCTCATATGCTACTCCTGGTCGGCTGGCTCGGTCCAGTAGTAAGTGCCATCTGGACCCTCCTGGTAGTAAGTTCCTGAGGTGGCATCGGGATCCTGGGCTCCATCGTCTGATGTATCATCAAGTAGGGGAATATAGGGAAAAAGATGAAGCAAAGCAACCGTGAGTACTCATCCGAAGTACTCAGCAAGCAAGGATCTATACTACATATGCAACATTATCAATGAAAAGGCTATATATGTGGACTGGGCTGCAGAAATGCCAGAATAGTGAGAAGGCCTAGTCCTATCGAAGACTAGCATCTTCACGAAGCCATCATCTTGCAGAAATAGAAGAGAGTAGAATAGCATTTTATTAATCAGACATGTTGAAGTATAGCCTAGAGATCCTTCCTCGACTCCCAGCAAGAAAGCGATCCCGAAGCTTCAATTAAGTATCAAGTTGTAACACCCCCAGATCTTCACCATGACATCAAGCTAAATTAAATTGCCATGTCATCATACTTCATTAATTCAAGATGCCACTTGTCCCAAGCCAAATTCAAATTCAAATCTAAATTGCAAGTCAAATAATTATTTCTTCAAACAGCCAAACTAAAATGTACATAATGTTGCAAATATTTCAGATGCAATTATAAAATTGTAAACCACATTAATAAAATTAGTTGAGTAACTCTAACAACCTCAAACAGTAACAACCAGCCCTCTTAAATGCCATATTCATTTTTGAGAATTTCAAATCAGTACTAAAAATCCTCAAACTTTTTGTGGCACTGCCTAAAATCACCAGGGATTTATTGGGACACTCCCCATATTTTTTCTAAGTGAAACAGTTGCCCTAATAATCTCCTTTCCCTTTCCATTAAGTAATAAAATAAGAAAGAGAAAAGAAAAACAGAAAAAGGAAAAGGCCCAAGCACTTACCTGGCTCCGGCCCGAACCAGCCCAACCCACCTACCTCGTCGCGTTGTCGTCTTCCCCGTGGTCGCCGTGCGCCGCATCGGCAGCAAGGCGTCACGGCGATGGGCAGGCGGGCAGGAGCATAAGACCTGGCCCCGTTCCTCTCCCCTGGACACTCTCCCTCACTCCCACTCACCTCGCCCTTCTTCCCCCTCTCCACCTTCCCCCTCTCCGTCGATCTGGAGAAGAGCCGACGCGCTCGTCGTCGTCGCCGTGTCGTCCACGCGACCACCGCGCTCCTCGTCGCCTAGGATCCTGTCCAGGAGGCTCGCCGACGACAGCTTCTTCGACTACGCCAACGAGCCCGAGCCAGGAACGCCTCCTTCATCAGAATCGAGCCGCCGCTTTCCTTCGGCATCTCCGGCAAGTTCCGTCGATGCCGGCCCCTCCTGCGCTACTAATCCATCAGGGGCCACCTTGAGCCGCTCGGTGAGTTCCTCCCTTCCTCCATTTCCCTCCTCGCGCCGCGTGCTTCGCCGTAGCTAGCTCGCCGCCTAACTGCGCTCTGTTCGCCGCGGGTCCTCGCCGTCCGGCCACTTTCGGTCGTCTCTGAGGCCCGCTCTGCCTCCATTCGACGCGGCATTTCACTCTCGTTCGAACGCGACCGAAAGCCCGCGTTATTTCGCACCGTAGCCACGCGCCCGACTTCGCCCGAAGCTCGACGCCGGCGCCCTTGCCGGCCACCCCAGCCGCTGCGACCGCCACGGCTGGATGCGCGAAGCTCTGGCCGTTCGAATGCAACCACCCGCGTTGAAAACAGGCCGCCGTAGCAAAATCCCAATCGACTCTGGCGTTATCGCCGCCGCGGGAGGCCACCGGAGCTCTCTCCGGCGCCGGCGGCCGACGTGGCAGCCACGTGGCGGCTCCTGGGTCGCTGGCAGCTGGGTCCCACGGGACCAGTTGACCAGTCGACCAGGTCAACTGTCTGACTGGGCAGGTCCGAGTCACTGACCAGTGGGGCCATGTTGACTAGTCAACCGGTCAACACTGACCAGCTGATTCAGCTGGCTGGCCCCACCTTTCAGCCCCTCTGGTGCACTCTGGGTGCAGTGCACCGGGTGCACCCAGCATTTCTGTTACTGTTTAAAATTCGGATTTAGTAATTCCAGAATTTCAGAAAATAGTTAAATCTTTGAAAATTCATAGAAAATAAACCGTAGCTCGGATTGAAAAACTTAAAACATGAAAGTTGCTCAGAACGACAAGACAAATTTGATCATGTCATCTGTTTCCATGTCGGGAACCTTTACGAAGGTGAACTCGTAACTCCGAGCCCGATTCCGGTAGATGAATAGTGCACCCATACCGGTTAATAAATCACACGTTAATTCTAAAATAATTAAAATGACTTAAAGCCATCTTTAGGCAACCCTGCACTGCACGTTAGCTTAGCATGCTCTGTGTTTCATATGTTTGCTGTGTATTTATCCGTTTCCTCCCCCTCTTCTCTCTCGGTAGATCCCGGTACCGACGCAGCTCCCGAGACCGACGACCAAGTTGACGACCTTGCCCTTGCCGGAGAGCAAACAGGCAAGCACCCCCATTTTGAGCATTCTGATATCGCCCATTCTCTCCTCTCTCATGCTTGCATTAGAATTGCTGCTGCTACTGCTTTACCTATTCTAATGCATAGCCTATTTATTGTAACCTGCTTTTGTTACCTGTTGCTTATCCTAAACTGCTTAGCATAGGTTGGGTAGAGACCATATGAGACCCCACTTATCCCGAGTGCCCCGCTGGAGTATCAGAAGACCCGATCAACGGGATCGAAGACCAGGACCCGGCACCGCACACCACTTCCCCCTTAGTTGTTCGGCACTGCTGGGTTACTATCGGGTGCCGAGGGTGATACCTCGTCAGCACTCCTGACGATAACCTTGTAGGTTAGATTATCGGTCGTGGTAAGCGAGGGTGGTTCCTCCTACACCACCCCCGATAACGACATCGTCGTGCAACACTTCAAGTGTGGACCTCGAGGGTGATTCCTCTTCCATTCACCTTGACTTTAACATCAGGTGGAACTCCGCCGAGGGTGATACCTTAGGGTTCCCTTGGTGTTGGACACACTGTTACTATGGATATTATAGCATTGCACTGAAACATGTTACTAAAGACGGGTCGGCCCTGAGGGGTACCCGCGCGAGCTTAATTGCGAGAGATGTGGAGTCGGGTGTACCTGGAGGGTACCCGAGAGTTGAACACGAGGCGTGGCCGGGCATTCCTAGCCCTTGCCGCAAGTCCTCGATACGGGGCGAAGGGGTGACATCTTTCGTGAGTCTCTGCTCGTTACCGCGCGTTCCTAAACCACTAAACAGTTTGGATATTTGATCCGAGGGGCCTCTGGCCTGATAGCACTAACCATCACATGGGCATAGTATGGGCGTTCTGCGTCGTATACTTCAGCGGGAGCTTAATAGACGTCAGTGACTGAGCGGCACACGCTGGGTTGGACTGGGAACGCAACCACACTTGTATAAGGGGTTGCTAGGTCTGCTCACCGGCGGTGTACGCAACGTGCAGGAGCGTCCGGGGCGATGGCCCAAGACCCCTGGGGGCATAGGTTAGTCCGGCGTGCTGACCTCTCTGTTAAGTATTCGGTCGGGTTGCGGCGTGTTGCTTAGCCGAGGCCGGGCATGATCCAGTAAAGTGTGTCCGGCCGGAGTTAAGCGAGCATGGTGGGTAAGATGGTGCACCCCTGCAGGGAAGAAACTTCTATCGATAGCCTGTCCTACGGTAACGGACACTCGGAGTTGTATCCCGATCGGTACAACTAGAACTTGAGATGAGAACTGGATAGTACGGCTCTGGTATTGCTTTCTCGCAGGGAGTCGAGAAAGGATCTCCGGCCGAGGTTGATGACACTACTACTACTTTACTTTATGTTAATCTGCACTCTTTTAATGCTGCAAGACTGCTGAAGATGTTGAAGATGCTAGTCTTCGATAGGACTATGCCTTCCCCCTCTATTCTGGCATTTCTGCAGCCCAGTCCACATATACAGCCTTCCCTTTGAAAATGTTGCATATGTAGTTTAGATCCTTGCTTGCTGAGTACTTCGGATGAGTACTCACGTTTGCTTTATTTTCTTTTTCCCCCATATTCCTTTTGCTGCTTCCAGGCGTCGGAGCCCCTGAGCTAGATGCCCCAGTTGACGACCACTACTACTACCCGCCCGGCGAGTACTACTACTACTACTACTACTACTACTACTACTACTACTACTACTACTACTACTACTACTACTACTACTACTACTACTACTACTACTACTACTACTACTACTACTACTACGAGGAGCCGACTGACGACCAGGAGTAGGATCGGAGGGTCCAGGGCAGGAGGCCTACGCCTTTCGATCATAGTATTTTATTTTCCCCCGCCTTCTTGAAGGCCTATCTGTAACTCTATTATATCTGTATCAAGATATCTAATGCTTCCGCTGATGCTTGTATGCCATCGAGCTATGTATTCGAGCCCTCGAGGCCCTCGCTTGTAATATAAAGCTTGTATGACTTTATTTATGTTTTAGAGTTGTGTTGTGATATCTTCAAGTGAGTCCTTAGGCTTGATCGTGTGGATTTGCGTGTATGGTTAGTGCAAGTTTAAGCCGGGGTCGTCACAGGTTGGTATCAGAGCCGACTGCCTCTAGGAATCCTCCTTTCCAACTCCTTGGCCGAAGTTGAGTCTAGTCGTAAAAAACTGTTTTATTAACTTGGCTGTGTGGCTTACGGGCCCACGTCGCCAACTGGGTGGTATTAGGATCTTTTATTCCTCGTCTATCCTCTGGGAACTCTGATCTCTCTTCTATTCGTGTTAAATGATTTTGCTAACTCTGGCATTAGGATCTCGTAACCACTTCCCCCCGGAGAGCCCCTTCACTACAGATGATTGCTTGCTTCGCCAGAAGATTCTGCGGATACTCCTCGATGTTTTCCGAGACCATGTGCCTACTGCCTTGCAGTTCCCGACCCTCGACAAAACCCCGTGGATAACTAACCATCTTTGCCGTTTGTGTCTTCATTCCCAGATACTCCTTCTTGTACGAGATACCCCGTAATACTTCTCGATAATCTGGGAAACCTTTGAGCCTACTGCCGTGCAACTTCTTTCGCACTGCGGTTAATTCCTTACCTTTGCCGAGGATCCGTGCATTCCCAGTTGTTCATGTGTCTCACAAAGATCTTTGAAATGCAATTCGATCTTCCGAAGATCCTCTGCAACCTAGTGCTCCCAAAAGTCTTGTCTGTCTACATTATGGTTAAATCCATATGTCTCGCAATATCCATTAGCATTCTTTGTCATTGACGTTCCGAATCAGTGGATTCAATATGAATGAGAATAGTCCCTATCATCCGTCAATTCTTAGAAATTTTCCTTCCGGCTCAATCACCATTCCGGACATGAGCTGGTTCTCAGCCAATCAAGTATTGTTTGATTGTCCAACTAAGCATCTACAAATCACTCGTTCCTCTGCCCAGGTGAACTAATTGTCACTTCTGGCTTTGGAAATCATGAACCCTCTGAATTTTATACTTGGGTTGTTCAGGTGCTTCCTTAATTCGTTGTGCTTGATCCCGTCCTTCCTTAAGAGGACTCTCAGGTGGAACCAGTTGTTAAAACATTACCCCGTTAGTTCTCACGGATCACTTGATTCCTTTTGTGGATAGTTATCCGACCGATTCCTTTCTATTCTAAGAACCTTATCAGTTCCTTCCCCGTAGCCATTGTCTTTGACACTGAAGCATTCTCTACTTCTTGCCGTCTGTATATCCGCCCTACTTGTATGGCATGAGAGGCAGTGCATTCCTTCTCCATAATGACCTAGGACTGACTACTGACCAGGACATGTCACGTAACCATGGGCGGAGATCTCTGCAAGACGGAACGCTAAAGTTGCCCATCTAGTTCTGTTCAACCTACTCATTTTTTTATCAGAGCTTTTGCTTCTAATCCTTCGTTCCTGAACCATAACTCCTTTGTACTTAAACGTCGGATTGTTTCGATGTTTCTATAATCTTATGCCGTCACATCCTTCTTCTTCTAGTTGAGTACCGCTACTCACGTCAGATCCTAGGTCGTCCACCTGATCTTTTGTTAGATTAATATCCGACAGTATCCTTCATATTCAAACATCTTGTGAGCTCTTCCCTTGGTACTTAATACCATTGGAAAATTGTATCATCAGCTTTGACTTCGATACTCCGCTTTCGAACTCACATCCCTTGCTTTGGTTGATGGTAGTATGGATTCGTAAAATTGTTCCGATGGGTTGTATCTATGCTTCTGCCATCTGCGAGAACCCCAAAACTTCTACGGGTCACCCATTACTGGTGTTACGCCGGATAAATCTTCAACGTTTCAACTTCATTTAAAACGAGAAGTGAATGAAAAGTTATGCATTGAAGAAATGGGAGTCGACCTTGAACCTTTGTGTTCATGCCCATGGACTCGATGTAGAACTTACCATGGAAGCTGCTCCCAAAAATAATTATTTCTTTGGAATAAGTTTATCTTGTATCTATGAATTGATCCTTTGCAATCGTGGTTCCGACCATGATTGTCCTTCTTTCATCTCATTTCGTGGACAAGCTAAAGCACTTGTCTTCTGCAAACCAATATGCCTGCCCAACCTCTATCCTGATTTACCCTCGAGTGTTACCCCTTGGTATCTCGAGAATATCATAGGAACTACATAACTTCTTATGAGTTCTTCATCGAACTATTATCGATTCCCAATTCCAATATCCCCGAGTTCTGAGTGGTTGGTCACTCGAGAACACCGGTAAGTGAATCAATTCAGCACTCCGATTCGATAACTCTAAGTAAATTTTCGTTGCTTACGAGTTTAATAATCCTTCCAGTCATTTCTAGCCTGATCGGCTATATTTTTATTGTGCCAACTTTTAACGGTGCTACCTGGCCCTTCTTCCCGGAGCAACTTCCGACGATGAGCTAAGCTTATGTCGATCTTCCTCATCTTATCATTTCACCTCGAACAACAAGCTTGACTTCGAGCTTGTGTCGAATCCGTGGTTCTCATAGCCTTTCACTTCATCCTCCCTTTTGCTTGATGTAATCGCTGACCGATTACATCTTCTTGAAACGTCTCGACAAATGTCTCGTGATCATCATCAACATTCTGAGCTTTTTCAGGATATCGATCGAATTCATGTTGAGAATTACCATCCTTGCTCTTCGATGATTTGTGCTATCATCGATGACATCCTTGACTTTCTGCCAACACAGACCTGGTTGTGTTTGGTTAATCCTTACGTTCCGAGATAATCTTGGGAGTGTTCCTTTGTAACTCTTGTGATCCTTTGATCCAACCCCTACTTGAAACACCACATCCTTGCTGCCTCGAAGCATGACTGCGGTATTCCGAACACCAACTTGAACCTTGAAAGCACATTGCCAAATGCTTCTTGATCCATTATCCAAACACCGTTGTATGGGTAATATCATGAAATTTTCCTCGCCCCTTATCTAAATACTTTTGAACTTGCTGCCCTATCATGTATATCCTGTTCCGCTTTTTCCCTGGGAAGGATATACTACCAATTTTTGGTGTGCAAACACATCATCCTTCCCATTGGTTAATTTGAATAATCAATTAACCATAATTTCCTTTCCATTGTTTTATTTAACCTTTCTTGTGATCTATATGAGGTAAGCAGAAATAATTCCCTGCTTATAAAACACCCCGGTCTACAACTCTGCCAGTGAGACCCTGTTACTATTGTTGATGACATTTTGGTAGCCCCGATGGACGAGAACTTTGCCTATTGGTCCGCCTCATTTTAAACGAGCAGGAAAAAGGTTCTCGTCGTCCCTCGCCTTTGGTACCGACGTTGTTACCGACATAACTGACAGACGGTCCTCTGACATACCTTGTTGATGTGACCGGTAAAATCTCACCGTTCTTCCTACTTTTGATCGACACCCCTCCACAGTTTCACAGGATCGGAACCTGACTCTCCTGTATATCCCTGATTCCGAAGTATCTTATGCTCTCGGTTTTGTGTGTTATCACGAGCCACTCTCCGAGAGATGATCTATTCCCGATGCTCTGAACCCCTATTCACACTTCGTTCAGGTATCGATCGAATGTCCATTTGCTTGATACTTCTTATTGTACCTTCATACTTTGCTCTCGATGTATTTTTAAGTTTCAACCCGAGAGATACTTATGCCACGATCCCTGAATTGTTCACCAAATAATTAACCCTATAAGGGTTAGTTCTCCCAAAGTTACCTCTTTACTCCACCACTAAAATCTCGAGACGAGATTTCTTGTAGTGGAGGAGATTTGTAACACCCCCAGATCTTCACCATGACATCAAGCTAAATTAAATTGCCATGTCATCATACTTCATTAAGTCAAGATGCCACTTGTCCCAAGCCAAATTCAAATTCAAATCTAAATTGCAAGTCAAATAATTATTTCTTCAAACAGCCAAACTAAAATGTACATAATGTTGCAAATATTTGAGATGCAATTATAAAATTGTAAACCACATTAATAAAATTAGTTGAGTAACTCTAACAACCTCAAACAGAAACAAACAACCCTCTTAAATGCCATATTCATTTTTGAGAAATTCAAATCAGTACTAAAAATCCTCAAACTTTTTGTGGCACTGCCAAAAATCACCAGGGATTTATTGTGACACTCCCCATATTTTTTCTAAGTGAAACAGTTGCCCTAATAATCCCATTTCCCTTTCCGTTAAGTAATAAAATAAGAAAGAGAAAAGAAAAGCAGAAAAAGGAAAAGGCCCAAGCACTTACCTAGCTCCGGCCCGAACCAGCCCAACACACCTACCTCGTCGCGCTATCGTCTTCCCCGTGGTCGTCGTGCGCCGCACCGGCAGCAGGGCGCCACAGCGATGGGCAGGCGGGTAGGAGGATAAGACATGGCCCCGTTCCTCTCCCCTGGACACTCTCCCTCACTCCCACTCACCTCGCCCTTCTTCCCCCTCTCCACCTTCCCCCTCTCCGTCGATCTGGAGAAGAGCCGACACGCTCGTCGTCGTCGCCGCGTCGTCCACGCGACCTCCGCGCTCGTCGTCGCCTAGGATCCTGTCCAGGAGGTTCGCCGGCGACTGCTTCTTCGACTACGCCAACGAGCCCGAGCCAGGAACGCCTCCTTCGTCGGAATCGAGCCATCGCTTTCCTTCGGCATCTCCGGCAAGTTCCGTCGATGCCGGCCCCTCATGCGCTACTGCAACACCCCAAAAATATTTTTCTGAAATATTTGAAATCTTTGCTTTAAAAATAAAAGTTTTGAAAATCATTTTTGACCATATCACCTTTCTTCAATTTGAAAACCTCTTCAAATTGGGTTTCAATTTTCTTGAACATTCTGTTTTGAAAGGTTTAAAATTATATGGATAATTAATTTGGGGTTTTCAAACAATTTTTCAGCAAGAAAAGTTTTGGGGTTAATTAAATTTTCAAAGGAAATAACCTTTTCACCCCCTTTTAGCTCTACTAAAATCCATCCAACAAATTTTCTTCCACTCCAACTTTATCCCACAAGTCACTCACCTCATCTAGGACAGAATCCAACTCTCTCCTACCCCACAAAAATATTTTTCACCATCCCAATAAATTCCAAGGTTGGAATTCATATATTCCATCATTCCTTGGTTTACAAAGGAACCACCATTTCTACAAGGATTCCACCTCCACCAAAATTATCCCAACAAATATATGGTACCCACAACCCCTTTTTCCAAAAACATGGGGTACCCCAGTCCAAAATTTTCAAATCCCACTCAATTCAAATTTGGACCAGATTCAATATTTCTGATCCAAACATATTTTTAAAAGCTCCAAAAATTCCCAAACTTTGCCAGGCCTTCTCTTATGCATCAACACATTACCACAAAAATTCCTCAAAAATCTAAAAATCCCTAGCACTCTCTACCATAGGATTATGTGAGTAACAGTGCACTGTTCATAACTGAAACAAAATTCAGTTAAATAAATTTGTTCTTCAGCGACAGAGGGAAACGGTGCCGTGCACCCCTCCCCTTCCTTCTCCTTCACGGCGACGCCAAACTCCATCAATGCCTCGTCCTTCTCTGGCCCACTCCGCAGTCCCTCCTCGCCGGTGAGCTGGCGGCTGGCCGGTGCAACGCCCTGCACCGTGCTCATCCGCGGTGGCCGAACGAAGTCGCCTCAGTCACTAACTCCCATTACTGCGCCGCAGCCTCACCGCCTACCTCCTGGCCACGCGTTGCTCCTCTCCGCGCCCTCGCACGCCGTCTGCACCGCCCAACCCCTCCCTGGCCCGCTGGCAGTCGCCGGAACCAGGATAGCGCCGCCGCACCGTACGGGAGCTCCGCTCCGGGATAAGCTCGAGGAGCTCGAGCCCGTCCATGACGTGCCTTCCAGAGTTCTCCAGCGCTCTCACTGACACTCGCCGCCACGACCACCGCCCAAAACCAACCCCGCCGACCACCATAACTCCGGCGTGATCCGATCCTTGCCGGACCGCCTCGGATTGCCTTTAAAAGGCCCTCCAGAGCTGCACTCGCTCCACCCATCGCCTCTACCACAGCCCAATCGCCTCCCTTTGCACTCACCCGGCCTCGGGGAGGCCTTCTTCTACCCCTCCGGCCACCGCTCCGCCGCCTCTGTCACTGATCAGTTCGACGCCACTATGCCACCACCTTCACCCAAATCTTGCCAGTAGCCATCTTATCCACCAAATCATCAATCCCGCGGTTCAATTTCGTTACCCGAGCCCTCTCCGGCGAGCTCCAAAACCACCCGAGCCACCGTCCGCCACCGTCGACCTCGCCAGCGTTCAGGTGCTCTCCGGCGACCACCACCACTTCCCTCCGACGCGACACTCCACCTTGGTCATGTCCCGACCATCGCCAGCCGCTGGAACCCCGGCGATCACCGCCGGCGATCGCCGCCTCCCCTCTGTTTCCGCGCGCGTGTTCAAATATTTGAACCTGACTGGTGGGCCCCCACCCCGCGCGGCCCTGTTATTTTTTCTCTGTTTAAGGCGAAGGCGTATTCTTCTTTTTACGCTTTCTCCGCTGGAAAACGTGTTTCAGCCGAAGCGCTTTCTGTTTAAACTGTACAAGGACTGCTATTTTACATAAAAGCCCTAGTTTTGGAAGTTTAATAACTTTTAAACTACAACTCTGTTTGAGTTGAACTTTTTTTTGAAATTCTTATTTTTCTCTCTAGTTTTTTTAGTATTTATTTAAAAATGTTTTGAGACAACTTTTTGTACTGTTGTCAAATTTTTTAATTTAAGTTGAATTTGAATTTTCAGAAAAAGAAGAGGGAAACTTTGCCGAGAATTTTTAAGGGTTTTCACCTGACTACTTTGGACAAGGCAAGCATTATTGAACTTGGGATATGGTGATTGCATTTTTGCATTTGCATGTTTGCATTCCGTTGGTATTGCATCGTATATATCACAAGTGCATGCATGTTCGGTCATATCATTTTCTTACCCATGTCTTGCACTTCACTCAAGTAAAGATTCTTTCTAACAAGGTAAAGCTGTGAGTATTCAGGGGAGTGTCTCCTGACTTGGACGTGCCGGTGGGCACGAGCCATTACTTTTGACACAGTGGTGTCAAATGACTGATGTGGAATACTCCGGTGATGTTAGTTAACACCTCCTGAGTCGGCCTAGATCGAGTCTTGTTCCGTTACACCTAGCTGGATCCCGTGCTGCCACGGGCCCTTCCGCAAGGAAGGTGCGGCTGAGTAAGTTGTTAACCCCTGTCCAGGTACACACTGTACAGAGGGCCACGATGAGGGTTTCCAGGGCCTTGGACTAAATCCTGTCATCGGGTCAAGGGGCATGGGTGTTACCGGTTGTTGCCGAGAGGGGGTCCTCCCTTCGAATCCGCGCGTATTAATAGTGATCCCATGCTACTCGAGATTGTTGTCTCCCCGACTTAGAGTTTTTCTGTAACGATGCTTTGGGTGATTCCTGGCATCCTGACGGATAATCTGGTGTGTGCGGGTCAGGTGTGTTTTCAACCCAAAGACTGTAGTGGGAATTAGCCAGTGCCACGGTGCTGACTAAAGGAATCCCATGCACGTGGGTAAAGAGTATGCCCTCTTCAGAGGTAAACCTATTCGAATAGCCGTGTCCTCGGTCAAAGGGCGTAGCTGGGTGGGTCAAGTGTCGGTCCCGGTGTCGGTCTCCGAAGGAAAATATTTAATTTGAGCATGAACTACTTTGCAGGATATCACTGTCATCACTAGCACTAGCTTGGTTAATCTAAATAATATTGCTGAGATTATTTCATGATTATGCAGATTATTGTGGACTAACCCAATCCTCTTTTTTTTTTATTTCAAGACCTTTTGTGGCTTCCCTCGAGTTAATAGGCGGTTTATCACGCCACTACTCTTGTGGATACCCGATTGGCATTTCTTTTCAAGACCTTTTGTGGTGTCCCTCGAGTTAATAGGCGGTTTATCATGCCACTACTCTTGTGGATATCCGATTCGCATTCCTTTCCAAGACCTTTTGTGGCGTCCCTCGAGTTAATAGGCGGTTTATCATGCCACTACTCTTGTGGATACCCGATAGGCATTTCTCTACAAGTCCGACCGTGGCGTCACTTGACACCCGACTGGCATTTCTTGTCAAGACCTTTCGTGGCGTCGCTTGGGATTCCGTGTTATTACCCGACTCTCTTTTAGACACCCGATAGGCTTTTCTCTTACTTTTCTGAATGTCACTTGGGCTGGCTAGACTACCCGTGGCATTCACTTGCTTTTATTTTTAAATAAGGCTAGTTTTGGCTAACATGTTTATCTTCTTCCACATCATTTTATTATTATGTCATGACCAGGAATATAGTCAGCATGAGCAAGTCAATACATGAGCATATGCATCCATTATATCTTTTGTTCATAATGTTTGCGAGTACATTCCAACGTACTCACTGGCTTGTCCCTGGCTATTTACTTGGCCAGACTTGGAGGAAGACGAGCCTCTGGAGGAGGATTGCGCTAGCGAGCCCGATGCTTAGAGGAGTCCCAGTCAGTCAACCTGTGAGATAGGAGTCTACCACATGTATCATCCGCCGAGCTTCCGCTACACCAATAGAATAGTCAAGTCTCACACTGACGCTTGGCCTATGTTATTGTATCTGTATCACCACCACACCACTGTCATATTCTGCCACTGCCATATATTGGCAAGTTTGTAATAATGTTGTTAAGCCCTCAGACTCAACCTTGTGTAATATTATTATATTGTAGTGGTTATCTGTATCAAGGAAGTCCACCAGTTGTGTTGATCTTGGGACTGGTGTGACTCAGAGCTTTTCTGTGATTTATCCCAGAAAGGGGCCCGACAGACCTTGGTACCAGAGCCAGGCTGACTGTAGGAAACCCTAGGCACGATCGCTAGCACTCGAGTCAGTACTAACATTTTTAGCATGCATTTCATGCATCGTAGCAAATTTTCCTTGGTCATCATATTCTTATGATATGACTGTTTGGATTTTTGTCTACTGTTGTAGATGTCTGGCGGCAGCTGCCCATCCCAGATTTTTGCCAACGAGCCGGCGGGATTTTCCCGTCTTCTTACCGTCATCGGTAGGGATGCGATGAGGTCTCCGAGCCGTCCAGAGTACACTGTTTTTCCTGACAGGGTCACAGACACTCTGACGATGTACCAGGCCTCAGTATATATTCGGGGTGGAAGTAACCTGTCCTTCCGTAACTATTGTTTCATGGGGAGAGTCATGCCCTCTGAGAGGCATGCTATCCAGATGGACGCCCGTGAAGCTATTGCACGCCTCAGGGACATCCTGCCTATTATGCAGACCCGTCCCTATCACTACCTTCCATGTCATGTTCCTTATACCAACCATTACGCTTTTTCCTGCACCGCGGGAGAAAGGGATGGGGCGATCGATCCCCTTGTTCAGTACATCATGGCACTAGAGTCGATCTTCACCGCACTGGTGGACGACCATCTTGCTGCACGGATGGATTTGGCTCGTGCGAGGATCCCTCGCAGGAGTGAGTTCCGTTCACCTTCACCACGTGCCCCTCGTATTCCGACACCACCACACTACTCTCCTACTCAGCCCGCGGTTCAACACTCATCCCCGAGTGATGAGGCTAGTCGCTTGGTTGCTCCTGTTCCAACCAGAGCTCCACTGCCGACGCGCACGGTGCCACCTCACACAGGCGTAGCATTGACCTCTACCCGACTGGAGACCATTCCAGAGGAGGAGGAGGTTGAGTCTCGAGACCAACAGCTGGGACTCACCCTCAGCGGAGCTTATAGTGTCTCGGACACCCCGTGAGGACAGATCGAGCGTCAGCACCGCAGTAGTTTTTTATGAGTCATGGTTGTAAGATATTTATTTTCCGTTTCTTCTTCTTTTCCTTTTTGTAAGATGGTGAGTAACAGATTCGGACCACAGCATATTAGGAAGACGGAGTAGAACGCTAGTTGAATAAGTGGTCTTGTAGCATACAGTTTCTGCAAGCATCTTGTATAATTAATCCATGCTTGTATTATTAAATCCTGCATGTATGATATAGCATGTTATGTTTGCATCCTGGGGGGGAGATTTATTTTCAGTCTCTTAAAAAATTTATTTGCTGTCTATATAATTTCTTTTCTCACCGGTGTTACACAAATACCCCCAGAAAGAAAATGCATCGCCCCTGGACTCGTTCTATGCCAACTCCGCCAGAAAACAATAATGGACAAATGGGAAACAATTTCACACAAGGACAGACTAGCCAACAGGGTAGTGACTCAGTATTTTCACAAGTGTGCCATCTGTACGAGCAAAGCCAGCAACAGCACCAAGAAATGATGCAACATTTAATCAATATGGGAAACCACCAAGGACAAAATCAGCACAGGTCAAAATTATCTGAGCTCCAGAAGACCCATCCAACGGTCTTCACCCACACAGATAAGCCTTTGGAAGCTGATGATTGGTTACGTGACATTGAGAGAAAATTGGTTATCGCTCAATGCACGGACCAGGAAAAAGTGTTGTACGCTCCGCATTATTTTTCCGGTACAGCAGCATCATGGTGGGAAAACTTATGCCACACTCACCCCAATGGAGCCAATATGACTTGGGAGCAATTCAAGGAAAACTTTCGGGGAGCACATATCCCCAACAGCATTATGAAATTAAAGAAGAGAGAATTTGAGGATCTCAAGCAGCGTGGCACCTCGGTGACATAGTACCTGGATCAGTTTACCCAGCTGGCCCGGTATGCTGATGATGGATATATGACAGAAGACAAAAAGATGGAAAAGTTTCTCGATGGACTTATTCCGTCTTTAAAGTGCCAACTAGTTGTCCACGCCTTTCCTGATTTCAAGACATTGGTGGACAAGGCAATTATACTGGAGAACGAGCATCGTAACATGAATGAGATACGCAAGCGACGTATGAGCCAGTCGTCTCAGGTTCGCAACAATAAGCCCAAGAATGAATTTCAGAAGCCCACAACACACCGACCAGCAACACTACTACCTCGACCCGCACCGCAGCAGAACCGCAGTGCTTTCAACAACAGGACCAAGGATACAGCATTCTATCCGGGCATCACCTATTATGCCTGCGGAGGAGAAGGGCATTACTCCAGGCAATGCCCAAAGCAGGGAAACAATACTACCAAGCCCAACAACAACGGCCGTGGTACAAACACAGCCCCCAAACGCAACAACATCAACCCCAATAACAACCAGAGGAAGGGACAAGTCAACCACGTGACCCTTGAGGAGGCACAAAATGCACCGGATATAGTGTTCGGTACGTTTCCTGTCAACTCCATTAATGTTACAGTTTTATTTGATTTCGGAGCTTCGCATTCATGCATCTCTAAAAGGTTTGCTTCGGAGAATCAAATTTCTTTTTCGCCTTTGCAAAATTCCTTGGTTATTCAGTCCCCGGGATCGAAGCAAAACACACAATGGTATTGCAAGGATGTGAATATTGAGATCAATGGAATAATGTTTTCAGCCAACCTTATTGTACTAGAAGCAGTCGATCTGGACATTATTCTGGGAATGGATTGGTTAAGCAAAAAACAAGGGTTTCATAGACTGCTACAACCGCACAGTGACTCTTACAAGTTGCCAAGGGGAGACAATAAAATTTGGCACAAAGAGGACCTCCGCGTCACAAGGGAAATTAAATCATGTGGATGCAGAAGAATTAAGTAAGGTTCCAGTAGTCTACGAGTACCCCGATGTATTTCCTGAGGAGCTACCAGGAATGCCCCTGGACCATGAGATTGAATTTGTTATTGAATTGGCACCTGGTACGACACCCATTTATAAGAAGCCATACCGAATGGCTCCAACAGAATTAGCTGAGTTGAAGAAACAAATTAAGAAACTAATGGAAAAGGGATATGTTCGACCCAGCTCGTCACCATGGGGATCGCCAGTTTTATTTGCTAAGAAGAAGGATGGTACCCTAAGGTTATGTATTGATTATAGGGCTCTCAATATGGTCACCATCAAAAATAAATACCCGCTACCCAGGATAAATGATTTGTTCGAACAGCTAGCAGAAGCCAAGGTATTCTCAAAAATAGATTTGAGGTCAGGCTACCATCAATTAAAAATCCGATCGTCAGATATACCCAAGACTGCATTTACTACCAGATACGGATTGTACGAATTTACAGTGATGCCTTTCGGCTTAACCAACGCTCCTGCTTATTTTGTTCATCTCATGAACAAGGTTTTCATGAAAAATTTGGACAAGTTCGTGGTCGTATTTATTGATGACATACTTATTTATTCCAAGACACCCGAAGAACACGAGCAACACATACGAATAGTCCTGGAAGAATTGAGGAAAAACCAACTTTATGCCAAATTCAGTAAATGTGAATTTTGGTTACGAGAAGTTGGCTTCCTAGGACACGTTCTGACGCAGGATGGGATAGCAGTAGACCCAAGCAAGGTAAAAGCTGTCCAAGAATGGAAACAACCCACCAACATGACTGAGGTTAGGAGTTTTCTGGGTCTGGCAGGTTATTACCGGAGATTTATTGAAGGATTCTCCACCATAGCTAAACCCATGACCCAATTGCTTAAGAAGGATAAGAAGTTTGAATGGACTGAAGCCTGTGAGAAAAGTTTCCAAGAATTGAAGAAGAGGTTAACAACAGCCCCCGTTCTGGTTGTGCCCAATGTGCACAAATTTTTTGAGATATACTGTGACGCGTCCAGGAAAGGCCTTGGATGTGTATTGATGCAAGAAGGAAAAGTCGTGGCTTATGCCTCAAGACAGCTACGACGACACGAGGAGAATTATCCTACTCATGATTTGGAGCTAGCTGCGGTAATACACGCACTCAAAGAATGGCGACACTTTCTTCTCGGTGAACGATGTGAAATATACACGGACCACAAAAGTCTTAAGTATATTTTCACTCAGCCGGAATTAAACTTGAGACAGCGTCGCTGGCTTGAGTTAATAAAGGACTACGATATCGGAATTCATTATCATCTGGGTAAAGCAATAATAATAGTGTGCAATTTTCACAGCATGAGTTCAACCTGGAATTTGCCAGACTCAATATGATCCTAATCACAGAAGGAACCATTAATCAGCTGGAGATAAAACCAACATTAGAGGATCAGATCAAAGAAGCCCAAAAAGGACACCCAAGTATTGAGGGGATTAAGAGGAAAATGAAGTTGGGCAAGGCGCCCGAGTTTACCGCTGATAGTCAGGGAATTTTATGGTTCGGAAAAAGACTATGTGTGCCTAATAAGGAAGATTTAAAGCAGCAAATTTTGGCAGAAGCCCATACCACACCATATTCTATTCATCCAGGAGGAACAAAGATGTACAAGGATCTACAAGAAAATTACTGGTGGCACGGGATGAAAAGAGATATAGCCGTATATGTCGCACGTTGTGATTCATGCCAGCGTGTGAAAGCATAACACCAGAGGCCAGCTGGACTATTACAGCCACTCAGAGTGCCTGAATGGAAATGGGACGTAATAGGGATGGATTTTATCGTCGGATTGCCAAGGTCACGACATGATATGATGCTATCTGGGTTATAACAGATTATTTAACCAAGGTGGCACATTTCATACCAGTAAAAACCACATACTCCACACAGAGACTCGCCAGATTATATCTCTCCCGGATTATTTGCTTACACGGAGTACCCAAGACCATAGTCTCTGATAGAGGCACCCAATTTGTCTCTAGATTTTGGGAGCACCTACAGCAAGCCCTAGGAACTCAACTGACGTTCAGCACAGCATACCACCCGCAAACCGGAGGACAAACTGAGCGGGTAAATCAAATATTGGAGGACATGCTAAGAGCATGTGTGCTCACTTACGGAATTAGCTGGGAAGACAGTTTACCTTACGCAGAGTTCTCATATAACAATAGTAATCAAGCCAGTTTAAAAATGTCACCTTTTGAAGCCCTGTACGGACGAAGGTGCCGTACCCCACTCAATTGGTCAGAGACCGGAGACAGTCGAATTTTTGGTCCCGAAGTTCTTAAAGAAGCAGAAACAAAAGTGAAGCTTATTCAAGACAGATTGAAAGCGGCTCAAAGTCGTCAAAAGAGCTACTATGATCAAAAGCACCGCCAAATCAGTTTTGAGCCCGATGAATACGTGTATCTCAGAGTATCTCCAACTAGAGGACTACAGAGATTTAAAGTCAAAGGAAAATTGGCACCAAGATTTATTGGACCATTCCGTGTAATCGCAAGAAGAGGCAAGGTTGCTTATCAACTAGAGCTACTGGCAGAATTATCAGATGTTCACGATGTGTTTCACGTGTCACAACTGAGAAGATGTGTTAGTAACCCGGACAAGCAAGTGCAACACCAAGACTTGGACCTTCAACCAGACCTCACATATAGGGAACATCCTATAAAGATTTTAGAGGAGTCTGAATGGAGGACCCGGCAGAATGTGATAAAATTTTACAAGGTTCAATGGAGTAATCACACCGAGGAAGAAGCAACATGGGAAAGAGAGGATCACCTGAGGGCTGAATATCCGTACCTGTTTGAGGGACAACTATATTCTCGGGGATGGGATTTTTCTTAAGGGGGCTGGTGTTGTAACACCCCAAAAATATTTTTCTGAAATATTTGAAATCTTTCCTTTAAAAATAAAAGTTTTGAAAATCATTTTTGACCATATCACCTTTCTTCAATTTGAAAACCTCTTCAAATTGGGTTTCAATTTTCTTGAACATTCTGTTTTGAAATGTTTAAAATTATATGGATAATTAATTTGGGGGTTTTCAAACAATTTTTCAGCAAGAAAAGTTTTGGGGTTAATTAAATTTTCAAAGGAAATAACCTTTTCACCTCCTTTTAGCTCTACTAAAATCCATCCAACAAATTTTCTTCCACTCCATCTTTATCCCACAAGTCACTCACCTCATCTAGGACAGAATCCAACTCTCTCCTACCCCACAAAAATATTTTTCACCATCCAAATAAATTCCAATGTTGGAATTCATATATTCCATCATTCCTTGGTTTACAGAGGAACCACCATTTCTACAAGGATTCCACCTCCACAAAAATTATCCCAACAAATATATGGTACCCACAACCCATTTTTCCAAAAACATGGGGTACCCCAGTCCAAAATTTTCAAATCCCACTCAATTCAAATTTGGACCAGATTCAATATTTCTGATCCAATCATATTTTTAAAAGCTCCAAAAATTCCCAAACTTTGCCAGGCCCTCTCTTATGCATCAACACATTACCACAAAAATTCCTCAAAAATCTAAAAATCCCTAGCACTCTCTGCCATAGGATTATGTGAGTAATAGTGCACAGTTCATAACTGAAACAAAATTCAGTTAAGTGAATTTGTTCTTCAGCGACAGAGGGAAACGGTGCCGTGCACCCCTCCCCTTCCTTCTCCTTCACGGCGACGCCAAACTCCATCAATGCCTCGTCCTTCTCTGGCCCACTCTGCAGTCCCTCCTCGCCGGTGAGCTGGCGGCTGGCCAGTGCAACGCCCTGCACCGTGCCCATCCGCGGCGGCCGCACGAAGTCGCCTCAGCCACCAACTTCCATTACTGCGCCGCAGCCTCACCGCCTACCTCCTGGCCATGGGTTGCTCCTCTCCGCGCCCTCGCACGCCGTCTGCACCGCCCAACCCCTCCCTGGCCCACTGGCAGTAGCCGGAACCAGGATAGCGCCGCCGCACCGTACGGGAGCTCCGCTCCGGGATAAGCTCGAGGAGCTCGAGCCCGTCCACGCCGTGCCTTCCAGAGTTCTTCGCCGCTCTCACTGACACTCGCCGCCACGACCACCGCCCAAAACCAACCCCGCCGACCACCATAACTCCGGCGTGATCCGACCCTCGCCGGACCGCCTCGGATTGCCTATAAAGGGCCCTCCCGAGCTGCACTCGCTCCACCCATCGCCTCTACCACAGCCCAATCGCCTCCCTTTGCACTCACCTGGCCTCGGGGAGGCCTTCTTCTACCCCTCCGGCCACCGCTCCGCCGCCTCTGTCACTGATCAGTTCGACGCCACTACGCCACCACCTTCACCCAAATCTTGCCAGTAGCCATCTTATCCACCAAATCATCAATCCCGCGTTTCAATTTCATTACCCGAGCCCTCTCCGATGAGCTCCAGAACCACCCGAGCCACCGTTCGCCACCGTCGACCTCGCCGGCGTTCAGGTGCTCTTCGGCGGCCACCACCACTTCCCCCCGACGCGGCACTCCACCCTGGTCACGTCCCGACCATCGCCAGCCGCTGGAACCCCGGCGATCACCGTTGGCGATCGCCGCCTCCCCTCTGTTTCCGCGCGCGTGTTCAAATATTTGAACCTGACGGGTGGGCCCCCACCCCGCGCGGCCCTGTTATTTTTTCTCTATTTAAGGCGAAGGCGTATTCTGCTTTTTACGCTTTCTCCGCTGGAAAACGTGTTTCAGCCGAAGCACTTTCTGTTTAAACTGTACAGGGACTGCTGTTTTACAGAAAAGCCCCTGGTTTTGGAAGTTTAATAACTTTTAAACTACAACTCTGTTTGAGTTGAACTTTTTTTGAAATTCTTATTTTTCTCTCTAGTTTTTTTAGTATTTATTTAAAAATGTTTTGAGACAACTTTTTGTACTGTTGTCAAAAATTTTAATTTAAGTTGAATTTGAATTTTCAGAAAAAGAGGAGGGAAACTTTGCCGAGAATTTTGAAGGGTTTTCACCTGACTACTTTGGACAAGGCAAGCATTATTGAACTTGGGATATGGTGATTGCATTTTTGCATTTGCATGTTTGCATTCCGTTGGTATTGCACCGTATATATCACAAGTGCATGCATGTTCGGTCATATCATTTTCTTACCCATGTCTTGCACTTCACTCAAGTAAAGATTCTTTCTAACATGGTAAAGCTGTGAGTATTCAGGGGAGTGTCTCCTGACTTGGACGTGCTGGTGGGCACGGGCCATTACTTTTGACACGGTGGTGTCAAATGACTGATGTGGAATACTCCGGTGATGTTAGTTAACACCTCCTGAGTCGGCCTAGATCGAGTCTTGTTCCGTTACACCTAGCTGGATCCCGTGCTGCCACGGGCCCTTCCGCAAGGAAGGTGCGGCTGAGTAAGTTGTTAACCCCTGTCCAGGTACACACTGTACAGAGGGCCACGATGAGGGTTTCCAGGGCCTTGGACTAAATCCTGTCATCGGGTCAAGGGGCATGGGTGTTACCGGTTGTTGCCGAGAGGGGGTCCTCCCTTCGAATCCGCGCGTATTAATAGTGATCCCATGCTACTCGAGATTGTTGTCTCCCCGACTTAGAGTTTTTCTGTAACGATGCTTTGGGTGATTCCTGGCATCCTGACGGATAATCTGGTGTGTGCGGGTCAGGTGTGTTTTCAACCCAAAGACTGTAGTGGGAATTAGCCAGTGCCACGGTGCTGACTAAAGGAATCCCATGCACGTGGGTAAAGAGTATGCCCTCTTCAGAGGTAAACCTATTCGAATAGCCGTGTCCTCGGTCAAAGGGCGTAGCTGGGTGGGTCAAGTGTCGGTCCCGGTGTCGGTCTCCGAAGGAAAATATTTAATTTGAGCATGAACTACTTTGCAGGATATCACTGTCATCACTAGCACTAGCTTGGTTAATCTAAATAATATTGCTGAGATTATTTCATGATTATGCAGATTATTGTGGACTAACCCAATCCTCTTTTTTTTTTATTTCAAGACCTTTTGTGGCTTCCCTCGAGTTAATAGGCGGTTTATCACGCCACTACTCTTGTGGATACCCGATTGGCATTTCTTTTCAAGACCTTTTGTGGCGTCCCTCGAGTTAATAGGCAGTTTATCACGCCACTACTCTTGTGGATACCCGATTGGCATTCCTTTCCAAGACCTTTTGTGGCGTCCCTCGAGTTAATAGGCGGTTTATCACGCCACTACTCTTGTGGATACCCGATAGGCATTTCTCTACAAGTCCGACCGTGGCGTCACTTGACACCCGACTGGCATTTCTTTTCAAGACCTTTCATGGCGTCGCTTGGGATTCCGGGTTATTACCCGACTCTCTTTTAGACACCCGATAGGCTTTTCTCTTACTTTTCTGAATGTCACTTGGGCTGGCTAGACTACCCGTGGCATTCACTTGCTTTTATTTTTAAATAAGACTGGTTTTGGCTAACATGTTTATCTTCTTCCGCATCATTTTATTATTATGTCATGACCAGGAATATAGTCAGCATGAGCAAGTCATTACATGAGCATATGCATCCATTATATCTTTTGTTCATAATGTTTGCGAGTACATTCCAACGTACTCACTGGCTTGTCCCTGGCTATTTACTTGGCCAGACTTGGAGGAAGACGAGCCTGTGGAGGAGGATTGCGCTAGCGAGCCCGACGCTTAGAGGAGTCCCAGTCAGTCAACCTGTGAGATAGGAGTCTACCACATGTATCATCAGCCGAGCTTCCGCTACACCAATAAAATAGTCAAGTCTCACACTGACGCTTGTCCTATGTTATTGTATCTGTATCACCACCACACCACTGTCATATTCTGCCACTGCCATATATTGGCAAGTTTGTAATAATGTTGTTGAGCCCTCAACTCAACCTTGTGTAATATTATTAGATTGTACTGGTTATCTGTATCAAGGAAGTCCACCAGTTGTGTTGATCTTGGGACTGGTGTGACTGAGGGCTTTTCTGTGATTTATCCCAGAAAGGGGCCCGACAGCTACTAATCCATCAGGGGCCACCTTGAGCCGCTCGGTGAGCTCCTCCCTCCCTCCATTTCCCTTCTCGCGCCGCGTGCTTCGCCGTAGCCAGCTCTTCACCGCGGGTCCTCGCCGTCTGGCCACTTTCGGTTGTCTTCGAGGCCGCGCTCTGCCTCTATTCGACGCGGCATTTCACTCTCATTCGAACGCGATCGAAAGCCCGCGTTATTTCGCACCGTAGCCACGCGCCCGACTTCGCCCGAAGCTCGTCGCCGCCGTGGCTCGACGCCGGCGCCCTTGCCGGCCACCCCAGCCGCTGCGACCGCCACGGTTGGATGCGCGAAGCTCTTGCCATTCGAATGCAACCACCCGCGTCGAAAACGGGCCGCTGTAGCAAAATCCCGATCGACTCCGGCGTTATCGCCGCCGCGGGAGGCCACCGGAGCTCTCTCCGGCGCCGGCGGCCGACGTGGCAGCCACGTGGCGCTTCCTGGGTCGCTGGCAGCTGGGTCCCGCGGGCCCAGTTGACCTGTCGACCAGGTCAACTGTCTGACTGGGCAGGTCCCAGTCACTGACCAGTGGGGCCATGTTGACTAGTCAACCGGTCAACGCTGACCAGCTGATTCAGCTGGCTGGCCCCACCTGTCAGCCCCTCTGGTGCACTCTAGGTGCAGTGCACCGGGTGCACCCAGCATTTTTGTTACTGTTTAAATTTCGGATTTAGTAATTCCAGAATTTCAGAAAATAGTTAAATCTTTGAAAATTCGTAGAAAATAAACTGTAGCTCGGATTGAAAAACTTAAAACATGAAAGTTGCTCAGAATGGCGAGACGAATCTGATCATGTCGTCTGTTTCCATGTCGGGAACCTCTAAGAAGGTGAACTCGTAACTCCGAGCCCAATTCCGGTAGATGAATAGTGCACCCATACCAGTTAATAAATCACACGTTAATTCTAAAATAATTAAAATGACTTAAAGGCATCTTTAGGCAACCCTGCACTGCACGTTAGCTTAGCATGCTATGTGTTTCATATGTTTGCTGTGTATTTATCCGTTTCCTCCCCCTCTTCTCTCTCGGTAGACCCCGGTGCCGACGCAGCTCCCGAGACCGACGTAGCTCAGGAGCCCGACGACCAAGTTGACGACCTTGCCCTTGCCGCAGAGCAAACAGGCAAGCACCCCCATTTTGAGCATTCCGATATCGCCCATTCTCTTCTCTCTCATGCTTGCATTAGAATTGCTGCTGCTACTGCTTTACCTATTCTGATGCATAGCCTGTTTATTGTAACCTGCTTTTGTTACCTGCTGCTTATCCTAAACTCCTTAGCATAGGTTGGGTAGAGACCATATGAGACCCCACTTATCCCGAGTGCCCCGCTGGAGTATCAGAAGACCCAATCAAGGGGATCGAAGACCAGGACCCGGCACCGCACAACACTTCCCCCTAAGTTGTTCGACACTGCTGGGTTACTTTTGGGTGCCGAGGGTGATACCTCGTCAGCACTCCTGATGATAACCTTGTAGGTTAGATTATCGGTCGTGGTAAGCGAGGGTGGTTCCTCCTACACCACCCCCGATAACGACGTCGTCGTGCAACACTTCAAGTGTGGACCTCGAGGGTGATTCCTCTTCCGTTCACCTTGACTTTAACATCAGGTGGAACTCCGTCGAGGGTGATACCTCAGGGTTCCCTTGGTGTTGGACACACTATTACTATGGATATTATAGCATTGCACTGAAACATGTTACTAAAGACGGGTCAGCCCTGAGGGGTACCCGCGCGAGCTTAATTGTGAGAGATGTGGAGTCGGGTGTACCTAGAGGGTACCCGAGAGTTCAACACGAGGCGTGGCCGGGCATTCCTAGCCCTTGCCGCAAGTCCTCGAGACGGGGCGACGGGGTGACATCTTTCGTGAGTCTCTGCTCGTTACCGCGTGTTCCTAAACCACTAAACGGTTTGGATATTTGATCCGAGGGGCCTCTGGCCTGATAGCACTAACCATCACATGGGCATAGTATGGGCATTCTGCGTCGTATACTTCAGCGGGAGCATAATAGACGTCAGCGACTGAGCGGCACACGCTGGGTTGGACTGGGAATGCAACCGCACTTGTATAAGGGGTTGCTAGGTCTGCTCACCGGCGGTGTACGCAATGTGCAGGAGCGTCCGGGGCGATGGCCCAAGACCCCTGGGGGCATAGGTTAGTCCGGTGTGCTGACCTCTCTGTTAAGTATTCAG
The DNA here is from genome assembly GCA_011799875.1 of Thinopyrum elongatum. Lineage (NCBI taxonomy): Eukaryota > Viridiplantae > Streptophyta > Magnoliopsida > Poales > Poaceae > Thinopyrum > Thinopyrum elongatum. Next base: position 581,806,705 of record CM022299.1, read on the forward strand.
TCGGGTTGCGGCGTGTTGCTTAGCCGAGGCCGGGCATGACACAGTAAAGTGTGTCCGGCCGGAGTTAAGCGAGCGTGGTGGGTAAGATGGTGCACCCCTGCAGGGAAGAAACTTCTATCGATAGCCTGTCCTACGGTAATGGACACTCGGAGTTGTATCCCGATCGGTACAACTAGAACTTGAGATGAGAACTGGATAGTACGGCTCTGGGATTGCTTTCTCGCAAGGAGTCGAGAAAGGATCTCCGGCCGAGGTTGATGACAATACTACTACTTTACTTTATGTTAATCTGCACTCTTCTAATGCTGCAAGACTGCTGAAGATTTTGAAGATGCTAGTCTTCGATAGGACTAGGCCTTCCCCCTCTATTCTGGCATTTCTGCAGCCCAGTCCACATATACAGCCTTCCCTTTGAAAATGTTGCATATGTAGTTTAGATCCTTGCTTGCTGAGTACTTCGGATGAGTACTCACGTTTGCTTTTTTTTTCCCCCATATTCCTTTTGCTGCTTCCAGACATCGGAGCCCCTGAGCCAGATGCCTCAGTCGACGACCACTACTACTACCCGCCCGGTGAGTACTACTACTACTACAAGGAGCCGACTGACGACCAGGAGTAGGATCGGAGGGTCCAGGGCAGGAGGCCTACGCCTTTCGATCGTAGTATTTTATTTTCCCCCGCCTTCTTGAAGGCCTATCTGTAACTCTATTATATCTGTATCCAGATATCTAATACTTTCGCTGACGCTTGTATGCCATCGAGCTATGTATTTGATCCCTCGAGGCCCTGGCTTGTAATATAAAGCTTGTATGACTTTATTTATGTTTTAGAGTTGTGTTGTGATATCTTCAAGTGAGTCCTTAGGCTTGATCATGTGCATTTGCGTGTATGGTTAGTGCACGATTAAGTCGGGGTCGTCACACAAGTATCCAGTTCAAGTAGTAGATCGGGATACACAAACTGAGCATCCTTTACCTTAGGACCGGCTATCAATAGATCATTCTTCCCTGCAGGGGTGCACTACTGTTACCCAACATGCTCGATCACCTCCGTCCGGACACACTTGCTGGGTAATGCCCGGCCTCGGGAGATCAACACGAAGCAGCGCTCTACCTAGGCTCGGCAGAGAGGTCAGCACGCCAGACTAACCTATGCACCCAGAGGTCTTGGGCCATCGCCCTGGGCACCCTGCGCGTTGCGAGACTGGCCGGGGTGCAGGTGTGACACTGAACTCGTCAGTGAAGTATCCAGCCCAATCCCGACAATCAGCCCGCATGGTGAATCATGATGTCTGACGAGCTTTCGGGAGAAACGTACATCGCAGAGGGCCCCATAACCATTATCCCGCGTGGTGGTAGTGCGTAAAGGGCATGATGACCCACTCAGATCAAACATCCAAACCCGATAAGCTGCTTTAGTAACACGCGGAGGAGTTCAGAGTTTCTGAAGCTCCGCCACAATATCAAACTCGAGGGCCCTTCCGGCACACCCGACATCATAGATCCCCTGCGGGTACCCATCAGGGTCGATCCGCCTGTAACAAAGGTCAAGTAACCGTGTGGTCATAACATCAAGGGGGAAACCCGAGGAATCACCCTCGGTGGATTTCACTCAATGAAATCATCAGGGTGAACGTGTGAGGCATCACCCTCGAGGTTCACACTGAGGGGTTGCACGACAGAGTCGTATCGAAAGTGGAGAAGGAGGAATCACCCTCGATGACCACGACCAAGCAGCTACACTGCAGAGTGTTCATCAGGAGTGCGTTACGAAGTATCACCCTCGGCACTCGATAGTTACTATGCAGAGTCGTACAACTAAGGGGGGTGAAGTGATGTGTCGGTCTCTGGTCGACGATCACACTGATCGAGTCATCGATGATCAAGCAGCGGCAACAAGGGTAAGGTGGTGGGGGTCACTGATGGCTCACTACCAACCTATACTAAATAGTTTAACATAGGCAGGTAAGGTAACAATAAACAGGTCACAAAAGCAGGCTATGCATCAGAATAGGAGCAAACATTAACAGTAGCAAAATCTAATGCAAGCAGGAGAAATGGAATGGGCGATATCTGGATGCTCAAGGGGGGGAGGGGGCTTGCCTGGTTGCTCTGGCAAGGAGGGGTCGTCAACGGGCTGCTCGTCTGTAGCGTAGTCATACACAGCTGCAACGTCGTTGGTCTCGGCATCTATCAAGAGAGAAGGAGGGGGGAAGAAACAATAAATTCACGGAAATAATGCAAACAATATGTATGACATGCCAAAATGCTATGCAGATGTGTTCTACTGCCTAACTAAATGATTTAGTTAATTTAGGAATTTATTCAGAATTATTTAATTAAAGTTGAGCACTATTCATTTATCAAAATCAGTCTAAAAGTTCCATGTTCATCTAGCTAGGTGCATTTGACAGATGAACGGAGGGCATATTCAGATTCGTATCAAAATTCTGAGCAACTTTCATATATAAATTATTTTCATCGGAGTTACGGATTATTTTATATGATTTTCTAAAGTTTAATTGTTTTTCTGGAATTTAATTATTTATTTAAATTCGAATTATCCAGAATAGTGTATGATGACGTCAGCATGACATCACCATGACATCAGCAGGTCAAACCTGACAGGTGGGTCCAGTGGGACCCACATGTCAGTGAAAGAGCTAATTTAAACAGTGTTAATTTAATCTAACTAAACTAATTTGCAGGTGGGGCCCAGTAGTCAGTGGCTAATTAGTGATTTAATTAACTAACTAATTAACTATTTAATTATTCTTTTTATTTAATTCGTTTAATGGGGTGGGGCCCATATGTCATAGGCACAGAGGTGCCCAGTCAGCAGTTGACCTGGTCAACAGGTCAACTGGGGCCCAGGGGTCAGTGGCACGGGGCGGGGCCCACCAGGGCCAGGTCAGCGACGGTCGGCGACGCATCGGAGTTGGCTCCGGTGAGCCAAACGCGGCGGCACGCGGCGGGCTCGGCTCGGGTTTTGCACACAGGGGGCTATTCGCGGCGCGGTTGCTTGCGTTCGACGCGGCTTGGTGTCGCGCGTCGAATGGTGGCAGTGCGGGGTGCTGGGGAGGCCGGAGTCGAGCGGCACGAGCTCGCCAGCAGCGGGGTGGTTCGGGCGTGCGACGGAGACGGGGCTACGGTGCTAGTTCGGGCAATCCAGAGAGCGGGGCGAGGCCTACGTGCACGCGCGAGCATGACGGGCGCGAGCAAATGACCAAAAGGTCGCCGGAACGACACCGACGATGAGGTCCGTGGCGGTGGCTCGGGCTATGGTGGAGCAAGCGCTACGGGCGGCTAGAGGGGGCAGGGGAGGGCGCGTTCGACGCAGGGGCTCACCGGCGTTACAGAGAAGGCCCGGGGAAGAACGGAGGAGCTCGGGGCGGCACGAATCGAAGCGGCGATTGTCGGCGGCCGTAGGGGAAGAAGGCGAAGCAGGCCGGCGATGCAGAGCTCCCGGGGCTCGGGCTGGTGGTCGAGGAGGACGGGCTCGTCGTGGCGGAGCTTCTGGACAGGCTACGGAGGCGAGAGGTGGGCTGTGGCCGCTGCTAGCGGGCGTCCATGGCGGCGACGGCGTTCGGCTGCGACGGGGGAGCGAGGGAGAGGGCGAGTGGAGTAGCTAGGGTTCGTCCGCGGGGTTGGGGACGGGTGCTTATAGGCGTCCGCGGCGCGCGGGTAGCCGCTGTCGATCGGGGACGAGGGAGGGGGTGCGCGCGCGCGTGCCTGTTCGACAGCGAGGGCGAGGAGCAGTACGGGAGGTGGGGGACGGCGCCAGGTGGGCTGGGCCGGCACTGTAGCGGTAGTCTCGAGTGCACAGTAGCGCCTTTAGGCCTTTTTTATTTTCTCTTTTTCTGTTTCTTTTCTTTTCTGTTTTGCTAATTGTTTGGGCCCAAAATGAATTTTGGAAGAAGTGTGACCTAGTCCATAAATCACAGTGCATTATATCCTAACACCAAAAACTAGTTTGGGCAAAACATAATTTCATATTTAATTCAGATTAAATAAAAGGCTATTAATTATTGTTTTCAGCCACTACTAGAGGACGTTTGAGTTACTTGATTAATTTATTAAATGTTGGTTACAATTTTAGAATAGTCTCTGGAATATTTGCTACCTATTGAACATTTTAGTTTCTGTGTTTGAACAACTTTTATTTTCCACCTTAATTTAATTTGAATTTGAGTTAGGAGCTGAAATGCAATATGATGCAAATGATGATTTGGCACTGTTAATCATGCTGACTTGTCATTATCAAAAGTGATCACTGTGGCTAATGACATGGGGTGTTACAGCCACAGCCCGACGCCTCCTAAGGCCCGCCGTCCCGCGCCGGCCAGGAGCTCCGCTGTGACGCCCCCGGCTCAATCGTGCACTAATCATACACGCAAATGCGCACGATCAAGCCTAAGGACTCACGGGAAGATATCACAACACAACTCTAAAACATAAATAAAGTCATACAAGCTTTATATTACAAGCGAGGGGCCTCGAGGGCTCGAATACATAAGCTCGATGTCATACAAGCATCAGCGGAAGCATTAGATATCTGAGTACAGACATAAGCTAACAGATAGGCCCATAGAAAGGCGGGGCAAAATAAAACACTACGATCGAAAGGTCCAGGCCTCCTGCCTGGGACCCTCCGAACCTACTCCTGGTCGTCCGTCAACTCGTAGTAGTATCCACCCTCAGGGTAGTAGAAGCGATCGTCGGCGGGTGCAACTGTCTCAGGGGCTCCGTCATTTGGTTGCACCAAATGGGGTATGGGGGAAAAAGAAAGCAAAGCAACCATGAGTACTCATCCGAAGTACTCAGCAAGCAAGGATCTACACTACATATGCAACATTATCAAAGGAAGGCTGTATATGTGGACTGGGCTGCAGAAATGCCAGAATAGAGAGAAGGCCTAGTCCTACCGAAGACTAGCATCTTCAACGGTCTTGCAGCATTAGAAGAGTGTAGATTAGCACAGTATAAGGTAGTAGCAGTAATCAGTATCAACCTCGGCCAGAGATCCTTTCTCGACTCCCCGTGAGAAAGTAATCCCAGAGCCATAGTATCCATTTGTCATCACAAGTATTCAGTTCTAGTTGTATCGATCGGGATACAACTCCGAGTGTCCGTTACCATAGGACAGGCTATGCATAGATTAGTTCTTCGCTGCAGGGGTGCACCAACTTACCCACCACGCTTGCTTAACTCCGGCAGGACACACTTCTCTGGGTCATGCCCGGCCTCAGCCAAACGACACACCGCAACCCTACCTAGAGCTCAGCAGAGAGGTCCCCGCCGGTCTACATCCTAAGCACTCGGGTGTCTTGGGCCATCGCCCTGTGCACTTCGGGTCGTTGCGAGCAGGGCGGGTCCAGGCTCCACCACTACAGGATGGTGCCGGCCCAGCCCGGCCGCAATGCTGAACTGGACATCTGACAGAGCTTTCGGCTGATGCATACGATGCAGAGTGCCCATAACTTTTCCCGCTTGATGGTTAGTGCTATCGGGCCAGAGGCCTACTCAGATCACATATCCAAATCGTTAGTACATTGGGGGTGCGGTAACGAGCAGAGACTCACGAAAGATGTGACCCCGTCGCCCCGTCTCAAGGACTTGCGGCAAGGGCTAAGAATGCCCGGCCACGTCTCGTATCATCACTCAGACACCGTCCAGGTCAACCTGTCTTCACATCACTCGCGGGTACCCCTCAGGGTCGACCCGCCTTTTCAAGTAACAGTTGTAAAGTACAAGTATCCGTATATCGATAACATCAGGGGAATCCGAGGTATCACCCTCGTTGGATTCCTACTCGATTTATCCGTCAAGGTGAACTCGGAGGAATCAGCCTCGGTGAGTTCACACTTGAGGTGTTGCACGACAGCGTCGTTATCGGAAGTGCTGAAGGAGGAATCACCCTCGGTGACCACAACCGATGAACTAACCTACAAGGTTAACATTAGAAGTGCTGACGAGGTATCACCCTCGGCACTCGATAGTAACCTAGTAGTGTCGTACAACTAAGGGGGTGATGTGCGGTGCCGGGGCCTGGTCTTCGATCCCGTTGATCGGGTCTTCTGATAATCCAGCGGGGCAGTTGGGTCAAAGTGGGGTCTCTGATGGGTCACTAACCAGCCTATACTAAGCAGTTTAGGATAAGGAGGTAATTATCAAAAGCAGGTTACAAGATAAGGTCATGCATCAGAATAGGTAAAGCATTAGCAGCAGCAATTCTAATGCAAGCACAAGAGAGAAAAGAATAGGCGATATAGGCATGCTCAAAGGGGGGATGCTTGCCTTGTTGCTCGGCGGCAAAGGCAAGGTCGCCAACGGTGTCGTCGGGCTCCTAAGCTGCGTCGGTCTCAGGGACGACGTCGGTGTCGGAGTCTACCGAGAGAGAAGAGGGGGGAAACAAGTAAATACATAGCAAACATATGCAACACAGAGCAGGCTATGCTAACGGGCAGTGCAGGGTTGCCTAAAGACAGGTCTAAATCATTTTAGTTATTTTAGGATTTAAGTTGGATTTAGTAACCGGTGGTTATGCACTATTCATCTGTCAGAAACAGACTAAAAGTTGTGGGTTCACCTCCGTAGAGGGTCCCTACATGGAAACAGATAGCACGGTTGGATTCGTCTCGTCGTTCTAAGCAACTTTCATGTACAAAGTTTTTTCATCCGAGCTACGGTTTTTTTATATGAATTTCTAAAGATTTAATCAATTCTAAAAATAACAGATTTAATTTAATTCGAAAATGTTTATTGCATCATCATGATGTCAGCATGACATCAGCAGTCAACAGGGTCAGTTGACTGGGTCAAACTGACATGTGGGTCCCACTGTCATAGACTGTTTAGTTAATTAACATATTAGTTTAATTAGTAGGTTAATTATGTTTAATTAAACAAGATTAATTAAGTTAATTGATTAATTAATTATTTAATTATTATTAATTTTAGTTTTTTTAAACATTTTTTTTCACAGGGGCGTGGGGCCCCTTGGTCAGCGGCCCAACCGAGCCACATGGGCGCTGGGTTAAAGGGGCGGGCGAACCTGCCTGGTCGACGGGCGAACCCGTCCAGGGAGGGCGCGGCCGCGCGAGGCCGGCCGACCGGAGCTGCGCCCGGCGGCGGGAGCGGGGCTCTGGCGGGCGCGGGGACAACGGGGATCGGTGGCGGAGCGGGGAAGGCGAGGCAACGCAGGAACGGCGACGGCAGCGCGCAGGGCGGCTGCGGGGGCGAGGCCATGGCGGGCGGCGGCGGGTTGCGGCCAGGACAAACGAGGGCGGCCGCTACGGCACGCGGCGCGGCGAGGCCGGTGCGGGCGTGGGGTGCGCAAGGGGAGGGGCGAGCGGCAGGCTGCGGGCGCTGGCTTGGCCACGACCGGAGGCGGACCAGAGTGGGGGAAAGCAGGGGCGGGCCGGAGCGAGCGGGCATGGGAAGAGCTGCGGCGAGGCGTGGTCGTGGCCGGGCATAGCGGTGCGCAGAGACGGGCGCGTCCGGGCACGGCGGGGAGTGCGCGGGAGCGGGTGAGGTGGCGAACGTGGGGCGCAGCGGCGACCACAGCGCGGGCGAGGGGCGAGGTCGTGGGCGCGGCGGGACGAGGCAAGCGCGCGAGGCCAGGCGCAGGTGCGGCGCGGTCGCCGCAGGCAGAGCGCGAGCAGGACGCACAGGGGCACGGTCGGCGTCGAGGACAGAGGAAGGGGGCGGGATGTTCCTCACCCCGTGTAGAGGTGCGCCGGCGAGGCTCGGTGGAGCACTTGGGGAGGAGGCGAGGAAGCAATGGCGACGGCGGTCCGGGGCGTCACCGGGCGGCGGCATCGGGGACGAGATCGGGCCCTCCCGACCCAGATCCAGCGAGAGAGGGGGGAAGGGACCGAGAGAGAGAGAGAGAGAGAGAGAGACGTGTGGGCGAGTGGGGAGTGGGCTAGGGTTCGGTTCGGTGGGGGGTAATGGGGGGGGAAACGGGGTGGGCCGGTCGGGCGATCTGGTGGTCCAGCTGGGCCATGGCCCGGGGGGGTTCTGTTTCCTTTTCAGTTTCTTTTGTTTTTTCTTTTTCTATTTCTTTTCTTATCTGCTGTTTTGCTAATTGTTAGGCCACTAATTGACTTTTACAAAATGTGTGACTTAGCCCATATAAGACAGTGCATTATCCTCTATCTCCAAAAATTTGTTTGGCTAAAATATAATTTCATTTGTAATCTGGATTAATTAAAATGCATTAAAATGTTGTTGTTAGCTACTATTTTTAGGTTGTTAGAGTCACTTAACTAGTGCTATAAATGTTGATTACAATTCTATAATTTCCTCTGGATTATTTGAAACCATATGTACATTTTAGTTTTCAATTTGAGCAACTTTTATTTTCACTTTAATTTGAATTCTCAATTTGAATTGATATTTCTGAATGGGCTATGATCCAAACGATGATCAAGCTCTGTTAATCATGGCGACTTGGCATGATCAGAGGGTGATCACTGTGGTGTGAGGCTGGGGATGTTACAAATCTCCTCCACTACAAGAAATCTCGTCCCGAGATTTAAGTGGGGAAGTAAAGGGTATCTTCGGGAGAACTGACCCTTGTAGGGTCGATTATCTGGTGGATAATTCAGGGAATGTGGCGGAAGTATCTCTCGAGTTGAAACTTAAGGAAATATCGAGAGCAAGGTATGAAAGTACAATAAAGATTTCCAGCGAATGGACATCCGATCGATACCTGAACAGAGTGTGAAAAGGGGTTCAGAGCATCGGGAATAGATCATCTCTCGGAGGATGGCTCGTGATAACACACAAAGCCAAGAGCATATGATACTTCGGAATCAAGTATGTAGAGGAGAGTCAGGTTCCGATCCTGTGGAACTGTGGGGGGGTGTCGATCAGAAAGTAGGGAGAACGGTGACATCTTACCGGTCACGACAACAAGGTATGTCAGAAGATAGTCTGGCAGTATGTTGGTGACAACATCGGTACCAAGGGCGAGGGACGAAGAGAACCATTTTCCTGCTCATGGAACGAGGTGGACCAATAGGCAAAGTTCTCGTCCATCGGGGGTTACCGGAATGTCATCAACAATAGTAACAGGGTCTCACTGACAGAGTTGTACATCGAGGTGTTTACATAAGCAGGGAATTATCACTGCTCGGTTATGACAGGTTACAAGAAAGGTTTAACAAAACAATGGAAAGGAAAGTGTAGACTCGAATCAGTTATCGGTGTTCTCGAGTGTCTAATAACTCAGAACCCGTGGAAAATTTTGAGTCAGCGAGAATTAATAGTTGATGAAGAACTCATAAGAGGTTATGTAGTTCCGTGATATTCTCGAGATACCAGAGGGTAATACTCGAAGGTAGAATATAATGGAGGTTGGACAGGTGAAAAGATTTGCAGAAGACAAGTACTTTAACTTGTCCGAGAAATGAAATCAAAGGAGAACAATCATGGTCGGAACCACGGTTGGAAAGGATCAAACATAGATACAAGATGAACTTATCACAAGGGGATTATTATTATAACAAGAAGCTTCATTGATAAGTTCCACATCGGTTCCATGGGCATGAACACAAAGGTTCAAGGTCGACTCCCACTTCTCCAATGCATCACCTGTCATTCACTTCTCGTCTTTGAAGAAGTTGTAGAGTTGAAAATTTATCCGACGGAACGCGAGTAGATATATTCCGCATAACTTTCGATTCACACAGATTAGGGAAAGAATAGGTTCAACCCGTAGGGGTATCTTAGGAACATATACCACTAACTTCCAGAGCATATAACATCAGCTCAATTAACAGAGCATGGTTGACAATAAGCCGAGGATACAATTTGCCAAAGGCATTATGTATTAGGGGAAGAACTCTCGAGGTTTTTTTTTTGAATGCGATGGACACTGTCGGATATAATCCAACAAGGATTCAGCTGTCCGCAAGGAATCTGATATGAGTATCGGTACTCCAAACAGAAGAAGAAAGAATGTGAAGGTATCGGATTATATAAGCATCTGAATAATTCGGCATTCAAATGCAAAAGAATTATAATTTCCAAAGCGAAGGATCAGGGGCAATGCTCCGATAAAGGATGATTAAGTTGAAGAGAACTAGATGGACAATCAATTGCAACATGATTGGGCGAGAATCAACTCAAGTCCAAAATGACGTCTGAGCCGGAAGGATGAATTAGTAGGAAACAACGGATGATTGCGAGTATTCGTAGCAGATTGAATCAAGGGGCTCAAAATGGAAATGATAAGAGATGTCAACGAAGATTACTAGACATAGGGAATTAACCATAAGGCAAGCAGGCAAGAATTTCAAGAGCAATCGGCTGCAGAGGATTTTGGGGAGATCGGATAGCAAAACGAAGTATTTCGTGAAACACAAGATCAACTGGGGATGAACGAATCCCCGATAAGTATGAGGATTTATTCGTAGGTGTGTTCAGGCGGAAAGGAACTGCAAGGCAGTAGGTTTAGAGAATTCTCGAAATGTCGGATAGTATTTCGATATGTCGGATGGAACAAAAGAGTAACTAGATCGAATATATGTACAACAAGTGTAAGTTGTTATCCGTCAGGATTTATCGATGGTCAGGAACTGCAAAGCAGTGGGCACAGGGTCTCGAGGAACATCGAGGAGTAACTGCAGAATCTTCTGGCGAAGCAAGCGATCATCGATAATGTCGGGGCTCTCCGGGAGGAAGTGGGTACGAGAACCTAATGTCAGAGTTAGTAAAAAATTTAACCCGAATAGAAGAGAGATCAGAGTCCCAGAGTATAGGTTGAGGAATAAAAGATACTAATACCACCCAGTTGGCAACGTGGGCCCGTAAGCCACACATCCAAGTTAGTAAATTCATTTTTTAAAGCCTAGACTCAACTTCGGCCAAGGAGTTGGAAAGGGGGAATCCTATAGGCAGTCGGCTCTGATACCAACTTGTGACACCCCTGGCTCAATCGTGCACTAATCATACATGCAAATGCACACGATCAAGCCTAAGGACTCACGGGAAGATATCGCAACACAACTCTAAAACATAAATAAAGTCATACAAGCTTTATATTACAATCCAGGGGCCTCGAGGGCTCGAATACATAAGCTCGATGTCATACAAGCATCAGCGGAAGCATTAGATATTTGAGTATAGACATAAGCTAACAGATAGGCCCATAGAAAGGCGGGGCAAAATAAAACACTACGATCGAAAGGCGCAGGCCTCCTGCCTGGGACCCTCCGAACCTACTCTTGGTCGTCGGCCAACTCGTAGTAGTATCCACCGGGTAGTAGAAGCGATCGTCGGCAGGTGCAGCTGTCTCAGGGGCTCCGTCATCTGGTTGCACCAAATGGGGTATGGGGGAAAAAGAAAGCAAAGCAACCGTGAGTACTCATCCGAAGTACTCAGGAAGCAAGGATCTACACTACATATGCAACATTATCAAAGGAAGGCTGTATATGTGGACTGGGCTGCAGAAATGCCAGAATAGAGAGAAGGCCTAGTCCTATCAAAGACTAGCATCTTCAATGGTCTTGCAGCATTAGAAGAGTGTAGATTAGCATAGTATAAGGTAGTAGCAGTAATCAGTATCAACCTCGGCCAGAGATCCTTTCTCGACTCCCCGCGAGAAAGCAATCCCAAAGCCATAGTATCCATTTGTCATCACAAGTATCTGGTTCTAGTTGTATCGATCGGGATACAACTTCTTGTGTCCGTTACCATAGAACAGGCTATGCGTAGATTAGTTCTTCCCTGTAGGGGTGCACCAACTTACCCACCACGCTCGCTTAACTCCGGCCGGACACACTTCTCTGGGTCATGCCCAGCCTCGGCCAAACGACACACCGCAACCCTACCTAGAGCTCAGCAGAGAGGTCCCCGCCGGTCTACATCCTAAGCACTCAGGGGTCTTGGGCCATCGCCCTGTGCACTCCGGGTAGTTGCGAGCAGGGCAGGTCCAGGCTCCACCACTACAGGATGGTGCCGGCCCAGCCCGGCCGCAATGCTGAACTGGACGTCTGACAGAGCTTTCGGCTGATGCATACAATGCAGAGTGCCCATAACTTTTTCCGTGTGATGGTTAGTGCTATCGGGCCAGAGGCCCACTCAGATCACATATCCAAATTGTTAGTACATTGGGGATGCGGTAACGAGCAGAGACTCACGAAAGATGTGACCCCGTCGCCCCGTCTCGAGGACTTGCGGCAAGGGCTAAGAATGCCCGGCCACGCCTCGTATTCATCACTCGGGCACGTCCAGGTCAACCCGTCTTCACATCACTCGCGGGTACCCCTCAGGGTCGACCCGCCTTTTCAAGTAACAGTTGTAAAGTACAAGTATCCGTGTGTCTATAACATCAGGGGAATCCGAGGTATCACCCTCGTTGGATTCCTAATCGATGTATCCGTCAAGGTGAACTCGGAGGAATCACCCTCGGTGAGTTCACACTTGAGGTGTTGCACAACAGCGTCGTTATCAGAAGTGGTGAAGGACGAATCACCCTCGGTGACCACCACCGATGAACTAACCTACAAGGTTAACATCAGAAGTGCTGACGAGGTATCACCCTCGGCATTCGATAGTAACCCAGTAGTGTCGTACAACTAAGGGGGTGATGTGCGGTGCCGGGGCCTGGTCTTCGATCCCGTTGATCGGGTCTTCTGATAATCCAGCGGGGCAGTTGGGTCAAAGTGGGGTCTCTGATGGGTCACTAACCAGCCTATACTAAGCAGTTTAGGATAAGCAGGTAATTATCAAAAGCAGGTTACAAGATCAGGTCATGCATCAGAATAGGTAAAGCAGTAGCAGCAGCAATTCTAATGCAAGCACAAGAGAGAAGAGAATAGGCGATATAGGCATGCTCAAAGGGGGGGGTGCTTGCCTGGTTGCTCGGCGGCAAAGGCAAGGTCGCCAACGGTGTCGTCGGGCTCCTGAGCTGCGTCGGTCTCGGGGACGACGTCGGTGTCGGGGTCTACCGAGAGAGAAGAGGGGAGGGGGGAACAAGTAAATACACGGCAAACATATGCAACACAGAGCAGGCTATGCTAACGGGCAGTGCAGGGTTGCCTAAAGACTGGTCTAAATCATTTTAGTTATTTTAGGATTTAAGTTGGATTTAGTAACCGGTGGTTATGCACTATTCATCTGTCAGAAACAGACTAAAAGTTGAGGGTTCACCTCCGTAGAGGGTCCCGACATGGAAACAGATAGCACGGTTGAATTCGTCTCGTCGTTCTGAGCAACTTTCATGTACAAAGTTTTTTCGTCCGAGCTACGGTTTATTTTATATGAATTTCTAAAGATTTAATCAATTCTGGAAATAATAGATTTAATTTAATTCAAAAATGTTTATTGCATCATCATGATGTCAGCATGACATCAGCAGTCAACAGGGTCAGTTGACTGGGTCAAACTGACGTGTGGGTCCCACTGTCATAGACTGTTTAGTTAATTAACAGATTAGTTTAATTAGTAGGTTAATTAAGTTTAATTAAACAAGATTAATTAAGTTAATTAATTAATTAATTAATTGTTTTAATTATTATTATTTTTAACTTTTTTTTTGCTCAGGGGCGTGGGGCCCCTTGGTCAGCGGCCCAACCGAGCCACATGGGCGCTGGGTTAAATGGGCGGGCGAACCCGCCTGGTCGACGGGCGAACCCATCCAGGGAGGGCGCGGCAGGGTGCGGTGCGGGCACGGCGACGGCAGCGCGCAGGGCGGCTGCGGGGGCGAGGCCATGGCGGGCGGCGGCGGGGTGCGACCAGGACGAACGAGGGCGGCGGCTACGGCACGCGGCACGGCGAGGCCGGTGCGGGCGTGGGGCGCGCAGGGGGAGGGGCGAGCGGCAGGCTGCGGGCGCTGGCTTGGCCGCGGCCGGAGGCGGACCAGAGCGGGGGAAAGCAGGGGCGGGCCGGAGCGAGCGGGCGCGGGGAGAGCTGTGGCGGGGCGCGGTCCTGGCAGGGCATAGCGGCGCGCAGAGATGGGCGCGTCCGGGCACGGCGGGAAGTGCGCGGGAGCGGGTGAGGCCGCGAACGTGGGGCGCAGCGGCGACCACAGCGCGGGCGAGGGGCGAGGTCGTGGGCGTGGCGGGGCGAGGCAAGCGCGCGAGGCCAGGCGCAGGTGGGGCGCGGTCGCCGCGGGCGGAGCGCGAGCAGGACGCACAGGGGCGCGGTCGGCGTCGAGGACAGAGGAAGGGGGCGGGATGTTCCTCACCCCCGTGTAGAGGTGCGCCGGCGAGGCTCGGTGGAGCCCTTGGGGAGGAGGCGAGGAAGCAACAGCGACGGCGGTCCGGGGCGGCACCGGGTGGCGGCGTCGGGGACGGGATCGGGCCCTCCCGACCCAGATCCAGCGAGAGAGGGGGAAGGGAACGAGAGAGAGAGAGAGAGAGAGAGAGAGAGAGAGAGACGTGTGGGCGAGTGGGGAGTGGGCTAGGGTTCGGCTCGGTGGGGGGGTAATGGGGGGAAACGGGGTGGGCCGGTCGGGCGGTCTGGTGGTCCAGCTGGGCCACGGGCCAGGGGGTTCTGTTTCCTTTTCAGTTTCTTTTGTTTTTTCTTTTTCTATTTCTTTTCTTATCTGCTGTTTTGCTAATTGTTAGGCCACTAATTGACTTTTACAAAATGTGTGACTTAGCCCATATAAGACAGTGCATTATCCTCTATCTCTAAAAATTGGTTTGGCTAAAATATAATTTCATTTGTAATCTGGATTAATTAAAATGCATTAAAATATTGCTGTTAGCTACTGTTTTTAGGTTGTTAGAGTCACTTAACTAGTTCTATAAATGTTGATTACAATTCTATAATTTCCTCTGGATTATTTGCAACCATATGTACATTTTAGTTTTTAATTTGAGCAACTTTTATTTTCACTTTAATTTGAATTCTCAATTTGAATTGATATTTGAGAATGGGCTATGATCCAAACGATGATCAAGCTCTGTTAATCATGGTGACTTGGCATGATCAGAGGGTGATCATTGTGGTGTGAAGCTGGGGATGTTACATCCGCGAGGAGAGGATGCGACCTCGCCGGCGCCCACGCCGACCGGGCTTCGCCCGGCGGCACCCCTAGGCGGCGGCGAGGGAGGAGGAGGCCGGAGGAGGGGAAGCTGGGGGCGGAGCTAGGGTTCCCCCGGCCCGCTCGCGGGAGTGGCGGCGGGGGTGGGGGAGCGGTACTTCTGTCTCTCGTAGATGGTAAAGATCCCTGCCTAACATTTAGAGCTTTATGCACGCTAAATTTTCTCTTTCACAGCCTACATCAATAAAAAAACTGTTTCTTAGCGTGGATGGTTTTGGGTTCCAAAATGCTTAATTTTTATTGATGTAGGATGGTTTTGGGTTCCAAAATGCTTAATTTTTATTGATGTAGGCTGTGAAAGAGAAAATACCTGGAGGATGGGATCCAACATACACAAGAAGTTTTTTCCCGTACTGGAGATCAGTATTAGGGGCCCGGTGTAAGGATGGGATCCAGCATCCATCCTATGTAGCAACAGATGATAAGTACTAGCAACTGGGGCGCGCCATCAGCGCGCCACCTGAGAGGAAGTTCAGCGGTGCCTGGTAGGTGGCCGCTCCTTACAACTGCTTTCTGTGGTCTAGGCAGCACAATTACTGGCAACTATTGCTGAACTGATGAAAGCAGTTAAATTTCTTAGCTTTGGCACATGAAAATACACTCTTTTCACTTCTCTTTTTTGATCTGGGTACATATGCCAATGGATAGCAAAAAAATAACACTGACAGGAGCGTGCTGCTGCTTCTTGAAAAAGAAAGACACAATACAGAAGTACAATGCATGTATAAAATTGATCATGGGCTACACTTGATTTATGAAAAGAGAGCAAATAGCCCGGATGACTTTGTCCATTATGGGCAGGTAGAAAATCTCGATCAGCACGAAGGTGGGCGTCGTTATGGCGGCGGCTGGTTGGACGTCGGCGAGGATGGTGGCGTTGGTTTCGCCGCTCTCCGGCCACGGCTGCATCATAAAGAGGTGGTGTTCACAAGGAGAGGACCAAGGTGTTGCCTCTAATGAGCGTCACCAGGAGACATGGCAGTGGGGCCAATTCTCGTGTCCCAATTTCCAGTGGTGAGGCCGGCGACGTGGAAGGGTCCAAAGAGGACTTAATTGGAGATATGAATACTCTGGCCAATCATCTGGATATGCATTACTTACAGGTAGTGAGTTTGATAAATGTTGAGGATGTTGCAAGTTACAACTTCATTCAAGCTGAAATAGATAAATGAACTACAAAAATAAAGGGGAAATTTCTGACCTTTTAGAGTCTTTGTCCTCCGGCTAATACGTAGCTGGTGTCAGGTGATCACCACTATCCAACTGCTTGGTGACTGAGAGAAAAGTTCCCAATAAAACGGAGGTTGAGTTACAACAATAATGCATAGGGTTCGTCAAACAATTATCAAATCTTTGTGGTCTGTGAACATACCTGGATCTTTGTCATTCAAAGTTTCTTTGGTGCCGTTCGCAGATGGCCATGACAGTACTCTCACATCCACCGCTACGCACTGAGCGTTTGTCTGCACAACATGAAACGGACTGACTAATTAAAAACCGATCCTTTGCAAAGAATTATCGTCAAAGAAGCTTTCGATTTACATTCCTTGCGGACATGGAGAGTGAAACTGACTAATTAAACTTGAAGTTTTGTATTTACTTCGCATGTTCACTTCCACCTTGCTGACCACCATTATCAAGACGGTGAATAGCTGGATCATTTAAAAGGGGCACACTATACTACAGCAAATACAGAGAAGAAGCAAACAAATTTCAAACTAAAGAAAAATTATGTTTCCTCCTATATCAACAGGTAGAGAAGCTCAGAGTTTAGGCATTGTTAACAATAATATGAACATGGGCGTGCATGGCCGGTAGTGAGCTCGTCGACCAGCACCAGCACCACCTCATAACCTAAAGCGTGCACAACCGTTGTGGGAAAGAATAGAGATTAAGCCTGAAACAAATTGATGGTTAACTCAACTGAAGCTAGATCCTATTTTCTGAACCAAACATCAAGCAAACAGTAGTAGTCAATCATAAATTATTTAACATAGTGTGATGGTGTAGTGGCAACTTCTTAAACTTAACCATACACCAGCAACCTATACATAGTTGCATTATGGCAAGATGTTCTGCGTGATAATACCTAACGAGTTATAGAGTTAGTATAATGAGCACTCCAAATTTGTACCACTAAACCAGTATATATAACCATATGAATTGCATAAGTTGAAGCAAAACAGCTCAAGTCGAACGTTCTTCTCTAGGTTCCTTTTCTCCATCAGGTGATAGGTTGTACTGCTGCAATCTATCTCATCTCCAGTATATTCAAATCTGCTAGGAATGAATAAATGGTATAACTTAACACCAGTATGTGGTTAATGAAACCCTCAAAAAAAAGTATGTGGTTAATGAACTGTGAAGCATCCCAGCAGAAAATAAACAAAATACGATGTGCTTAGTTTTTAAGCTGTTGCAGAAAAGAATTCATAAAAAGTTCATTGCTCTTCTTTAAACATAAAATTAAATTGTAGATAAATCAGGTTGACTGATGATTGTCCAACATTTCATCTTATGTGTGCCGCAATGAAAAGCTATTAATTGATTGAAAGATAACAGGTTAACCAAATGCTCAATTATCGAAAGCAGCTCAACGTGGCAAAGGTATCATAATCAAATCCACCTCAATGTTCGTACAGCTGAACTGTCACAACTCCTGAGACAAGAAGAGGCAGTTGTTTATACCCTCACCAACACAGGAAAATGCACAGGAGCACCTGGGTGCTCCACCCCCTATATGAATATCAAATTCAAAAAATACCAGGAAAAATCAAAAAAATCTGGGATCTTAGGATATCAAACCTAGGTGCCCATTATACCCCCGTGTAAAGTTTCGTGAAAAAATACAAAAAAATGTATCCGTGATGAAGAAAATACAATCCGACCTATGATCCACTTAAACAGTTTTTTTTGTACATAGGATTTTTTTTGTCTTTTTTACTGAGAGTACCACAAATGTCATTTTTTCGCGGAAATTTGCGCGGAAGTAGATTGGGCACCCAAGTTCGATATTCCAAAATCCCAGATTTTTTTTTGAAATTTCTCAGTATTTTTACGAATTTATTGTTTGTATAGGGGGGTGGAGCACCTGGGAGCCAAAAATCCGCGTCCCACCAACACAGTTCTATATTTGTTGGTACTAAATAGTGTTTTAAATAGCGCACTATGCTATGCAGCAGCTCATTGCTTTGTGCAGCTGTAGCGCCTTCAAGAGTTTGCTATGGCCCACACGAGCCTACTACAGCCCCTATATCCTGCAGTGTGTCAGAACACTTCAGTACAAATGCATTTCTAGGTTACACACGATCGATTTGTTTCAACTTCTAGTAATAATCTTGCAACCTGGTCTTTAAATAGTTACCCCAAGATTTGACACAGGACAATACCAACTATAGTTCTTCAAGTAAGTAATTTGCTTACAGATTGACTGGTTAACATCATATAGTTGCAACTATACCTAGGCAGGCTGCACCTACCATTTCTCCGGTATCTTATCTACAAGAATTTACCTGCCATTTGAACTCCACTACCCAAAGTGATAAAAAAATGCCACTAAGAAGATTGTGGAAAGCAAGAAATAAAAAAAAATCTGAACTTCATTTTCAGTTCTCCATCTCTTTCCGTTCTTATATTTCTGTCATAGTTTTCATCTATATCCGGTATCAGTTTAGATCCATATTTGTCTGGTGCCTTCTCATATCACTGGTAATTCAGTAAAAAAAGGTTTGACAACATGTTCCAATAAAGTATACCTCTAATTCAGTAATGCACGAATGCGGCTACATCAGAAATTTTAAGGGAAAAGGTAGAACAAAAGAAAAGGCAATAGTTTCAGTCTATTAAAATGGTTGCAGCACCACGCCCACCATCATAGATAATTGGCAAGAAATTCTCAATTCAACAAACAGAAAGTAATATATTTCATGCACACAATAATATCATCCATCACAGATAATTGGCAAGAAATTCTCAATTCAACAAACAGAAAGTAATATATTTCATGCACACAATACTATCATGAAGGTTGGTCGCTCACGGTTTCAAAAAGTTCTGAAAATCGTTCTGTGGGACTGGATAACACAACATTGTTACTGCTCTGAACGTCATAGTCAGATTTCTGAAATAATTGGAGGATAATGTATCCAGCAGCGAAATTATCATATTTGCACTTTGTGAGCAATCATTTTCGTTGGCAAAAATGAAACACATATAGAAGATCTTGTAAAATATCTATCAGCCAGCCAAGGCACTTTGGGATTACAGGGAGCCCATTAGTATCTTATGATCTTACTACCTCCATTTAACGCACAAGAAAATACACCAATCTGTAAGCAATTGCAGCCAACAGGAAACTGAACCTCACCTGTAGCAGAAAAATGGCTGCAAACACGTACCTAGTTGTGTTGTCCTTGACATGGCCTCGCTGGGCTCACTGGCGATGATTGAGCCATCACCATGAGTCCATGACCAGACCTTACTATTTTTGCCTCCGTAGAATTCGTGTTCCAGAGGGTAGCATCTTCAAATTCCCACCCTTATAGCCCCATCATATATCTGTTTTGGCACTTCCAAAGCTCATTTGCCCGCACTGGAGGAAATGTTGTGGTATGAATCCTTGAGTTAGAAGCAGATAAAGATAGTTGACTATCCACTAGAATATCTCTAACCACTGCACACATGCAATGATGGTTAGTAGAAATACACAGTTTTTCTTTTTTGAGGTATAGACATACACAATTCGGATAGAACTAAAGCAACGAACTTACCTATAACATTACTACAAGGTTCGTTGGTCAACGACCTTCCAGAATATGAACTTGAATTGTGTGGGTACATATTATGACCTGTAAAAGAATGACATGAATATTCCACCATAGATATCATACATCTACCTGGATCCATTTATGTCTGACTATGAAAGTAAATATCACATAAAGGACAAGGAGCAGTACACAAAAACCTTGGCAGCAAGTATATGTATTTAACATAGGTGTATATTAACTGCAGAGCAACTTGGTAGCTAAGCAGCTATGCTAAGTTGGTAACTTAAGTTTTTTGTTAGCAAATGTTTGTACAGTTTCAGAAAACCTTGGGAGTAGTTGATAGGAGTTCATTTGGTTAATTTCATTCTGGCGAATTTAAGGTCCTACTCTTATCATGAGATGCAGGTTCATGCCTACCATTTGCACACGAAGGGTTTAAAAACATGATATAATTACCTAAAATATGCAGGTGGAATTTCCAGTTTGCTCCTTTACATTAGTAGCCCTGCCCAATGAAAATTTGAGACATGTCAGCCACCAAGATCAGGAACAGCCAAATCACAATGGGGAGAAAGTGGGGCTGGGTAAGGAGGAGCTATGGCCCGTGAAACAAGCCAGAAAATTTCCCCTTGGGGTAACTACATAGCTCCACATGAGCATCAATCAGCAAGCACAAATCTTACGCCGCTAGGCCATCCCACGCCGCAGTCTTCCTCGCTCGGAAGCACCGAATCGAACATCCCAATCATCAACACATCTCAAGATCGATAGGGGAAGGACGAGGGGGGCAAGTGATCGTACATACCTTGACACCCTCGATCTCGACGTGCTCCTCCTCCACCACGTCCACCACCGCCATCGTGTACTTCTCCGCCAGCCACCAGTAGGAACGCCCATCTCCGCCGCTAACCTTGAGTTCAGGGCTCCAGGATGAGCTGCAGGCCGGCCGACGCGCTGTTGACCTGCGCGACCTCGGCCAGCAGCAGCGACCTTCCGTGTGCGCAAGGTCGACGGCGGGGATGCAGGCTCCGTGGACGACCCCCTCCGGGCGTGGCTGCTGCCCGGCGGCGCCGGCGCGTTGGCCCTCTTCTGCGGCGAGGACGGCGTGCGCGAGTGGACGTGGCGGCGCGGGAGCTCCGGGCGCGAGCGTGGGGAGGGCGGCGGCGGCGGTAACCCTAGCTGTGGGAGTGGGAGGAGAGGGGCGCTGAGCGCGAGGGGGTCAATTTCATCCGGAGGGGATCTTTTCTGGCAATTCCGTTGGACAGGTGGTCTCTTTCGACAAAAATTCCATTCCGCTGCCCAGTCCAGCACTCACGAACGAGTCTTGTACTCTTTGTTTCGTTCGGTACAGTAAAACCTGTACAGTAAAAATAGACAGGTGTACCACGCGAGCGAACGCCCTTTATGCATAGCTTATTATTTTGGATGTGCTTCATAGCAGAATGAGCAATGGGCCTTCAATGATTCCTAATCATAGTATTGGGTTAGCTGGAGGAACTCAGCAACTGACAAGTAGTCGTCCGTCAAGAGCATACAGTACATCTGCACTCAAAACACTAGCAAAGGTGCTAAAGATTGGTTGCATGGGTACAAATGTATTTTTTGGATTTCCTTTCTATTTTTGATGAGGTTTCTGAATGAAGTTGATAAAATGCATGAGGCATGGATAATAACTGAAAGGAAAATATATTGCACTGCCAAATTACTTGTTAGACAACAAAGAGGAGAACCTGCCTGTTTTCATTGTCAATTCTTCAGTTCAAGATAAAGTGATATTAGGCATACAGATTGCTGACAAAGGATAGTTATCTTCTTTTAACTGACAACGGATAGTTATCTCTTCTGAACATGATACAATCTATGTACAAGTAGAACACCTGCCAGGAAAATATATATGTCTGACTGACTCTCACGGTCTCCCACAGGTCACTTAGCCGGACGTTGCTCTTCCCAACATGCCCACAGGCCGCAGCCACCGCCCCAGCGAGACGCTCGGACTTGAGATGTCTCCATGCGGCACGACCACGCATGGGCAGCGAACTGGCAACCTATGGGGCTCCTCCCGACCAGCACAGCCCCGGTGGTATCTTCTGAACATGATAGTGTCTATGTGTATGTAGAAGTCGAACACCTGTCAGGCAAAAATGTATATCCGTCACTCCCACCTTCTAGTCAGTTTGGCCTATCTTCCAACTACTACTCTGAACTCCCTTCCAGCTCTTGCGTTGCATTACTGAATACAACTTTGAGTTCTGTGGTGGCCTGGTCGATGATCAATTGCACCTGCACTATCATGTCAGCAGCGACACATTGTCATAAAATTTTATATGCAAAACACATATTAAGTTCATAGCAGCAATGGTGAGCTGCAAAGCACATCTCTAGTTCTCAATTTTTTATAGTTCTAGCATGCTGCACTGGACTGATACCAAAATAGACTAAGATGTTGCAAGTAGAGGACGAACCGTAGATGTGCACTCCGGATGTGTTCGACAAAGAGTTTGTTAATTAAGGTGACGACAAGATACCACTACCTGATACTAAGGTGAAACACAGTGATAAAAGGGTTGAATATGCAACCCCTGAATGTACACAGTACAGGTTAAGTAAAAAAAATTGAAGATGTGTTAAAAAAGTATTTTTATGGTATTGTTTGATCTAATCTAATCATGAACCATATCCTCCAAGCAGCACACACTGTATGTTGCCCGGCAAAAATTATGTAAACTATCTACAAAAACCATCTGGAAATAGCAACGACACATTTTGTATTTCTGTCCTACAATTGCATTCGATCACTGCAATAACATTAGTACTAGGTAAGACTGCATACAATGAACTCGACAAGATAAACAATTCCAACGGCCAAAACGTTGACCCAAGTGAGTTCTTCAGCGAATTCACTTTAATTGGTTTCTGTGAATGGTTTCTATCTCTGCTGGTTACACTGCTTGTGTCTAAATCCACGCGAGCGTGACAAACTAGCACGGTACCTTGTACCCAAGGTATACAATAACACAATTAGATGCAGTTCAAGACAACAAAGAGACTTTTCAATCGCCAGCTTCATGCCCTGGGCGCACTGGAAGACGTTAGTAATCTGGATGCATAGGTTATATCTGGAAGATATTTAGACTGGAATACATCAGTAATCTGGATGCCTAACTTATATACTACACCCATGGTGTGAAATGTAACACAAAAGAATAGGTATGCAGTAGAAAATTGGATGTTAAGCAGCGTAAATTTTCCAGCAAAAGAAGAGCAGCCTAAAATTGAGCAACTGAACAACTGTCCCTGCACTGGCATATGACGCATATGCAGTAACAAATGATCAGCTGTCTTTCGACGGCACATAATGATCAGCTATCTTCAACAGCTGCATCATCACATAATTCCTGGTGTTGTCCTCTCCGTCAAAAAATAAATAAATAAAATCCTGGTGTTGCCCTCTGCTTGAGATAAGAAGACAAGTAGAAAAATTCCCTTCAACCAACAGCAGCGGAGATGGTCTCAACACCGACAGAGAAAAGTGAACATAGCTGGAAACTATAATGTCTCGAGATGAACATGGCATGGGACCTGACAAACAATTCTTTGGCTTATCAGTTCAGGTTTTACTTCTTGAGCTTATGTTAAGGTTGGATATTAGATGAATCATCAATTCCTTAACTGTAGCAGCTAAAGTGAAATGATAGAGGTAATTCCCAACATTACAACATAAAGACAGAATTATAGCAGAACATTTCAAAGCCTAACCAAATGCAGTTGATTCATCACTAAGAATCAGGCGCATCTTGCTGGTCAACAAAGAGGATAATCTGCCTTAATTTACAAAGTATACTACTGAAATCTGAAAAATTATTTTCTCAGTGAACTAATTTACAAGAGTTAATCTGCCTTAATTATAGACTTAAAATGTCTATCCAACACTCCTGACATTTGTAAGAATTATTTTTTCACTGGACTAATTTGCAAATGCAAATTATTAAATCAGAAATTAGAAATGAGATAACTGTGCTTCCCTCCAGACTTGGAGTTCCAGAACTACTGTTGGCACACACAAGGTTTTCAAGTATGCAACAGCCGCAATGTTTTTAAAGTGGCATTAAACCAAATTTATAGTATGTAAAGATAAAAACTCGATAAACGACTCAAGAGTATCAGAAATGCCATTGGCATATAAGTCACTCTTATTTCCAAATATAATTCTAGCATGCTGCACTGATAACAATAGGGAAAAGCTACCTCTGAATTTTTTTATTAGCACTTGCTTGATCACATTTCATAGTTTTTAATCATGGTCTTATTTTTTCCAATCAATGGCTGCTAAATTTGTCTAACATGATTGAGTTATTCCATACTGGACTGGAGCAGCATGCGCATAATCTTGCAGTTGATTGGCTCATTACAAATTATCTATATCTAATCATTTTCGTTCTCAAAAGTGAAGGTAAAGAAGGGAGCAATATTTGCCAATACATCAGTTCCTAGAGTAGAACTGAAACATATTGTGCAAGATGGCTATTGTAACAATGGTTGCAGACTCCAAGAAATATGCAAGAGTGGTTAGCAGAACAAACCAAAAGAGACCGAGCTATTCAAGCGCAAGACGAGCCATTGAAGTGCACACTGTATGTGTTTGACAAGAAAATAAAGAAACAGTAACTTTATTGTACTATTAGCCACCGAAAGAAACGGAGAAAAAAACGCTTCAAAGAAAGAAAACTAAACAACTAATGTTTGCTTCATCACTTGTATATTCCATTTTGATATAGTTGACCCCTTCAACCACTAACCACCTAACTGGATGAATACAAAATCGATATGAACTGAATATTGTATTTTGACAGTAAAAAACTGGATGAATTGACAACAATGTCAGTAGAGAGATGCAAAGTATAAAGTTCCATTAGTTACTTTAGAGGATTCAAGTTACGAGGATCCGAAGAATTCACCAATCCCAGGCCCCAAAAAAAACAGGGCCAGGGCCACCCAAAAATCCAGGCCCTCTAACTGGTGCCGGACCCCACCCTCCAGGGCCTCCCCAATCTGATCCCCCAGGCCTATGCAGACCCAAGGCACAATCCATCTTCAGATAACGAAACAAGGAATGACGCAGCAATTTGAGTTGAAGAAATTACAGATGTACACTGTGAGAACTAGTAGTTGTTCCATGGACACTCAGTCTCACCCACTGGTCTATGTTCCAACTACTACTCTGAATTATCTTGCCTTACAAGGACGACGAATTTGAGCAAACACTCCACGCCAAATTGAGGTGACTACTGTTCAGATCGCTCTATTGCATCTGACATGCACATTAGTCACTGCCTTCAACATGGAAGGGGGTCAAAACAAGCATAGATTGCATGCAACCACATAATAGTGAGAGATTCTTGATCATAACATTATATGCATTAACAAAGAAGTTAATAGGCTTGATCATAACATTATATGGATTAACAAAGAAGTTAATAGGCTCATAGTGGACCCAATTCGTACATATTGCAGCTCATGAGGCTACAAGCATCTAGGACCTTAATAAGCACAGATCACTCAACAGTCTTCAGATAAAAGGCACATCATTCACAACATAGCCCTCTAGTGTTGGAAAGAAGGCATGTGGAACAAGAGTTTGTTTGAGCTGAAATGGAGTAGGCCAGACATCTTGGCGACGGAAAGTGGCGACTAACTTGCCATCCATGTCAACCTGAAGTAGGCACTCGGCAAATTTGACCAGCATGAGGAACTCACCATTGCCACACACGACACACACGCTACAAGATGTGGCATAACCACTCCGGACACTGAAGTCGGTAACCGGCAATGGCAATTGAATCCGGCACTTGAAGGTCCAGACCTCACTATCATAGTCCTGCAACACCCAGATATTAACTATTTTGGTTGCATAAGTAAAGTTGTACACCCCGAGCATGCCATCCATCTCAAACGCCAGAGAGTCGGTACTAGGAGAACGCATCAGATGGAATGACTCGGCTGTGGTGTTGAATACCATCACCATGCTGTCTTCTAGGGCCCAATGCAGCCTACCACGGACCAGGACACCATCCCAATGTATAATGCCCTCCGCCTCCGGCGGCAGCGACCCGATGCTCCTCGGTGGATGGGCGGAGTCCAATGCGAAGATGTAGCAGGCCTCATGGAAGTCGGTCGCCAGTATTCGGTACTCGCCGGTTGGGCTATGCGGGCAGTGGCGTACCAGCAATAAAATGAAGGGTGTGCACATTCTAATTTTTTTTTCCACCTAATCCAAGTGTCAGACAAAATATGGCAAAATAACAACATGAATAGCTCATTTCAAATCTCACAACAATTTAGTTCACAAAATATATCTCAAATGTGCTCAATTACAATACGAAGCACAAGTAGAAAATTACATCACTAGGTAACTCTACGTTTTTGCATTGCCATGAAAGCATCAACTATGTCATCTTCACTTACTTTCATGAACACATCTCGTTCAATAAATGTCACCAAGCAATCATTCAAGCGATCATCACTCATACTAGTCCTCAACTTACTTTTCACTAGATTCATTGCTGAAAATACTCTTTCAACACTCGCTGTTGCCACCGGTAAAATCAATATCAATTTGATGAGTAAGTAGACCAAATCATAAAGAACATGCTTCTTTGTTGCAACAAGCATAATAAAGAGCTCACCAATATTACTTGCATTTCTAAACCTATCATCTTGTCTCATATCATCAATAAATTAGCAAGTTGAAATTCTAGCCTTATCAAATCTGTGCTTGATATGTCCATGGGATAGAATTCGGCAAGTCTCATTACCTTGAGTGCATCATAAGAAGCAAATGAATTGAGGGGATTCAAAGCCGACATGCAAATAAGCAACTCCGTATTAACCTCATCAAACCGATTGTCAAGCTCTTGAATGGTTTGATCAATGACACCAAGGCATCACCCCTAGGCCCCCCATTCGATTTTCCTTTGAACAAATAACACACAAAGCAAAATGTTGACTCATATTTGACACTATATTCTAGCCATTTGTAGGTCTCAAACCAAACAAAGTTGAAGTGTCGATTTTTACCATAGATTTTCCTGACATGAAAGTTGTGCGCATATGGTTGGACTGCTTGCTTTGCAATGTATCATCTCCGAACTTCATCTTGATCATCGACATCATACTCTGAAATAGGAATCCTCTCCCCGGATCAGGAGGAAGCCTTTGAATATTATATGGCCTTGCACACGGATGTTGGCGTGGTGCCGCTTCATCTTCACTATCACTTTCAATCTCTGCATCGGAATGGACTGTTTCATCTTCAATATCAAATTCAATATCTGCAGAATGGACTGGAGGTGGAGAATGGACTGGTTCATCTTCAATATTAGACACTATATTTTCGCATTCAGGTTGCTCTTCGGCTGCAACCTTCCTTCTTTTAGCAGCCTCGTAATTCCGAAAAAAGGACTGAATGTCACCATTCCTCTTCATCTTTGGTTCTACAATTACAACAAAAAGCACAACTATTAGAGGCAGCTAGGCAAGCAAGCAAAAATCATTTTAAAAACCTTCCTTGTCTTATTGGACTGCACAATGTCACTGGTTCGTCATGACCCATGAAGAACAAATATTACAGTAGAACACACAACACAAGCATGACTGAACACAATGCCGGTATGCTTCAGCAAATCAGTTCACTTCTTAAAATATACGGATAACACAAACAAAATAATGGTACTGGACTGATTCCACTTGAGTGAGTGAAAGTTCATTGGTTTTTGGCTAAAGCAACCTATCTCATCTCTGTTCTCCCTGTTGCCTGTGCTTCTGCGCCAACAGCAAGCTGTGACATGGCTTAGTACAAGCACAACTTTAAGATTGAATAATACTACTACTCAATTGGCATCATATTCCCTTCAATGCATTGCACCAAATATCATCCCTCATGCACAGACTTAAGAATCAATTGGCAGTTCAAGACAGCAAATTAACTGGATGGATATATAGTGTACTACTGACAGAAGCTCACCCAAAGGTCAAAGGGCGTCAGGAACTATGGATTCAGGGGGGATTGAGCCATTCAGGAGCTTGGGTAGCAGCTCCTCATCTCCTCCGGGCTACGGAGCGGCGGCCGGCGGCTCCGCGTGCTTGCTGCCTTGCTTCGGACGTCCGGCGACCGGCGGGCGACGGCTCGTGGTGGAAGGAGATCCAGCAGCCAGGCAAGGCAGCGCTCCTTCGAAGGGGAGCAGAGCAGCGGCTCTTCTCGGTAGGAGGCAAGGAGCGGCGGACGGTCCCAGCGGGATGGCCGGATGGGAATTAGGTCTTTCTGCGGCTGGGCTCTGCCTGGCCGACGAGCACCTCCGTATGACTGTATCGCTGGCTCGGCCGCTCGGGAGTAGATGGGCTGGGGCGCTGGGCTGATGTTGATTTGGGCCTAAATATCATATGGTAATAAAAAAAATCAAAATTTTCTGGGTGTGCCACGGCACACCTTGCACACACGCTGGGTACGCCAATGTATGCGGGTACATCCCCAAGACCCTGAAGCCAGAAAGCTGTGGGAGTGGAGCACACTGACGAGTGGCCGGGTTGCAGATGGAGAAGTCGTAGCCAATCTTGCTATAAAGGATGAGGAGGCCGTCGCAGGAGGCATCCAGATAGAAGACCTCGCCAAGCCGGGCGACAGGCTGGAGCTGGGCGGCAGCGGACCGGTTGTCGAAGACGAGGATGCTTTCGCCGCCGTCGAGGATGCGGAGGGCGGGCTGGCGGGCGTGGTGAGCGAGGAGGAAGTCGCGGGCGGAGGTGGCGCGACGCCAGGCACTGCAGACGGCGCGGCAGCGGAGGAGAGATTTGGGGGGCAGGCGGACGAGGATCTCCCAGACCACGATCTCCTCCGGGAGGCCGCGGTGGGGAGTAGGCGATGCTGCTGCTCCTGCGGCCTTCGCCATGGTCGCCGGCTCCCGGCTGGGTGTGCGCCCTAGATCCGACTCAGAGCAAGTGCAGTGGATGTGGTAGTGACGGCGGCGGAGGGAGGTAGGTCTGCTCATCTTATCTCTGTCTGTGGCACAAACGACAGGGCTGCATTTGGGCTGGGCTCAAACCTGGCCAAACGGGCCTATTGATCGTGCCGGCAGGATAGCCCGCGTGCCTGGCACGCCATGGGCCGGCACGGCACGAGGCTACGCGGGCCGGGCCTGGCACGTGGCCCGGCTAGGACCGTGCCTGGGCTGCTATCCCTGGCACCCGGCACGGCACGCACAGTGTCACAGCGAGCGGAACATGCTACTTAAGTGTGCAAGTATGCTAGTACTGCCTACTGCTATGCTGTTACGTGCTACTTTTAAATAAAAAGTCATGCTGGTGTAGTGGTGTGTCACAGCGAGGCATGCATGCATGCAGCCCTGCTGCATCGATGTGCCTCGTGGGCACGTTCTGGCTGCCGCGCTGCGCGCCTGCACGGCCAGACGCGCGGCTTTAAAAAAAAAATTGAGCCATCTCGTGCCAGACATGCCTACGGGCCAGCACGTGTAGCCATGGGCCGTGCTTGTGCCTGGGAGGGCAGCACGCGTGCCGGCCCGGCACGGCCCAAGTAGTTCGCGTGCCTGGTCGGACCGTGCCGTGCCTGGCCCGTTTAACCAGGCCGGGCCGTGCCGTGCCGGGCCAGCCCATCTGGCCAGGTATAGCTGGGCTTACCCATCTCGCTCCTGTGGTGGTGGGACTGCTTGCTCCAAGCTCAACAATGAGAGAGTTTAAAAAAAAACAATGAGAGAGTTGTCCTTAAAAAAACAATGAGAGAGTTTGTCTCAAGAAAAAAAAAACAATGAGAGAGTTTTTTTTTTGCTTCGCATTCGCAAAATAAAACAAGAGAAACTTCCATCGGACGGCCTATGAACGGTTTCGATCGGTCACCTTCCGGGCCGTCTGGTGAAGTCATGTGTATTCTATCTCGCGATGCCACAAAGCGGAAAAAAATAATACCGCATGTCTCCCTCTCCACGGCCAGTGGCGGAGGCAGAAAAATAAAGGATAGGGGGGCCAAGTGCTGCTGAAACAGATCAGGGAGGGCCAAACCATTGAAAAACATGATTTGAGCAGCAAATAATCACTAAATTTACACTGTTCATCAACAAATTGGCAATAAATCTATGGTGTTAAGGGGGGGCAGGGCCTGCTAGTCCCCCTGTCTCAACCACTGTCCACGGTTCACACGCATACATAGTTGGCCACCGACCTTGCTCCTCCATCAACGAGCATGGCCATCCCACTGTCTCAGCAGCACCACCACCACATTGTCGCAGCACCGCCTCCCTCGCTCCCAACATGGTCGCAGCAGAGCGTCCCATTCGCCTCACCCCATTGTTGCAAAGTGTCGCGTGAACAGACTTCATCCTTTGTTTGATGATATTTTTCTCCCTGACCAGAGTGCAATAATTGCTGGACAGATGAAGACAACGACTCCCTCCCGACTACAAACACCGCGACTCACATCATGCCAGGCGGGCATGACAAGCGGCATGTAGGCCCACGTCGGACTGTGAGTCGATCTAGCAAACAGATCGGGCCACCTGGTTTGCACCGCGTGCCGCCCGTATGCGCCCCCTTAAGCCGGCTGGATGAGTCCTCGCAAAGCCGGGTAGATCGGGCGGCACACAGCCAGCTGGGCTGCCCTCCGCACAGGCGGGTGGACGCAGAGCCGGCACAAGCGGGAGAAGCACCACAAGCGTTGCACGCGTGGGGCCAACGGCACAGGCCGAAACGAACCACACGAGCGAGCCAGCGGTGCGACGGCCACATACCCTTGGCTGGCATGATCGACCCAGCCCGACGTTGACAGACAATAGCGACAAGTGGGTTCGGCTCCCTTCACGCGCGATGGGTAATGCACGGCGGGGCGCTCTTGGCCCCGAGCGCGCACCCGTGACCCATCCGTCATGGACTTGGAGCACTTGTGCCGGCCCGCGTGGGGCCAACAGTGCAGGCCGAAACTTGCATCCCACGAGTCGCCGCAAACGACGAAAGCCACCCAGTCGGGGCCAAGACGCTGACTGTAGCGATCGAACCTACAGTCACGGCCAAGACGCTGTCAGGCGGGTTCGGCCAGGGCCTCACACATGGGCGCGAGCACGACGAAAGCCACCCAATGACGATGGCCCAGAACGCAATGGGCGGTCCACCTGTCATGGACCTTCTAGCTGGGTTATCCGAGTCTGAGACGTCCGGGCAGATCGGTCAGTGGCCACAGGCACACTGGCGGACCACCTGTCATGGACTTTCCAGCTGGGCCACCCGGGTACGACGCGACCCGACCCAGCCCCATGGCTTCAGACCGGCGAGGGGCATACATGCCACCAGGCAGGTCCAGACACGACTTCGCATGCAAGAAAGCACCGAGAGGCTCCCGCGGCAAGCCAACAGGCAACAAACGGACGAGAGACACACTCGCTCACGTGGAGCCAAGGGGTCAGTTCATGTTTTTGTTTTTGTTTTTGCAGAATACATGGATTTGTTCAGTTCATGTTTGTAGGACATTTTGTTTTTGCAGAATACATGGATTTGTTCCTGCATTTAGTTCCGATGAGTTGTATGAGCTGTTGATTTATGCCAAATTTGTGTGGTAATGCAGGGGTTTTTGTGTTGTCATCATGGATCCAAGCGATATACTGAATGTGCGGTTTCATGTCGGTGGACAATTTGTTTGTATTGGTCCTAATTTGGACTATGTTGGGGGAGATGAGGCAATGTCAGTGATAGAGAGAGACAAGCTGTCTTTGCCAGAGCTGAAAGGCTTCCTTGGTTATCACATTACCTTCAAAAAAAGTATGAAAATTTACTTTCTAGTGCCCGGTAAAAAAAATAGTTGATGGCCTTTTATTTCTAAGTGATGATGATGGCTGCATGAAGATGTCTGATTACGCAAGAGATGGTGGAGTGGTTGAGGTTTATGTGGAGTATTTTGGGGAGCAGGATGAGGGGAGTGACAGTGAAGACAACATAAGTAACTTTGAGGATGAGATGGGGAATGAGGCTGATGAAGAATGTGATGTTGCTCCTGATGCTATTATAACTACAGAAGATGATATTTAGTGCAGTGTTCAAAATTCTCAGTTGACTGCAACAATTGATCATGTGCTTGTACCAAATCGGAGAGGAGTGATAACTGAAGAAATTAGTAGCCCTACAAAACAGAAGTCCAGAAGGAAAATAGGAGTGACACAGGGCAGAGCTCTCAAGTGAATCTCTCTGAAGATGTCATAACCAGTAGCTCTCAGGTACTAGATCCTGCTACACAAGCTGGTAGTTTTGCCATCATTAAAGCTGTAAATGAACAACCAATGGTCCAAGAAGTAGAAGAAGAGGCAGAAGCACAAGATAGTGATGACAGTGGCCCTGTAAATTCAGACAGTGCTGATGATGATAGTGATTATGTGGCAAGTAGTGATGATAGTGAATAGGATGAAGGATATGTTGAACTAAGGGAACAAGCAAAGGCCTTTAAGAAGAAAATTAGAAACTCTAAGAAGTGGGCTCAAATTAATCCAACAGGTGTCGTTGTTCCAATAGATCTAGTGGCAAATGTGAAAGATATGATAGGAGAAGATTACTTTGACTCGGATGATGAAGATTACTCATATGATGATCAGACAGATGATGATGGCCATGTTGTAAGGAGGAAGAGCCAGTTCATTAGGTATAACCCAAAGACAGAGGTTCCTACTTCCAGTTTAGGAATGGTTTTCAGGAGCAAGAACCAGATGAAAAAGGCACTTGCAAAATATGGATTATTGACAAAAAGAAGTATACATTTCTTGAAGTCAGAGGATGAAAGGATTAGGGAAAAGTGTGGATGGATAGGATGTCCATGGCTCATTTATGGTGTAAAGACTAGCAGGTGCTCCAGGTTTCAGATCATTACATATGATGATAATCATGAGTGTGCACAAAACTGGGACAATTACCTAATAACTGCAAAAGTAATTGCGAGAAGGTATGAGCACATATTAAGACTTTAAGAGCCAACCCCACCTGGAAGATTGATAGCATTAAGGCAACTGTTCTGAAGGATTTCTTTGCTGATGTATCAACATCAAAGTGCAAGGCTGCAAAGAGAATAGTGCCAGAGAAGCTATTAGAAGGGATGAAAGAGGAATACACCAAGGTCTTTGACTATCATCTAGAACTTCTCAGGAGCAATCATGGTAGTACCATACTTGTTGGTTTGGACCCTACATATATGGACCAAAACATCTTTCAAAGGTGCTATGTGTGTTTCAGTGCTATGAAAAAAAGTTTTAAAGCATGTAGAAGGGTTATTGGGCTTGATGGTTGTTTCTTCAAAGGGGCGTGTCAAGGTGAACTACTTTGTGCAATTGGAAGAGATGCTATCAACCAAATGTACCTAGTAGCTTGGGCAATAGTGGAGCAAGAAACAACTGAAAAGCCGGGAGTGGTTTATTGGCCTTCTAATCAAGGACTAGGATATAAATGATCAAGGAGAAGGCTGGGTGTTCATTTCAGATCAACAAAAGGTATAAATTATCAAGTTTACTATGGTCATGTTGTTAATTATCATGTTTGTAGCATATTTTATTTGATAGGTTTCGTCGCCTCGACGACAGATGCATAACCTAGTCCGTTACTACCATATTTTATTTGATAGGTTCCGTCGCCTCGACGACAGATGCATGACCTAGTCCGTTACTATCATATTTTATTTGATATGTTCCATCGCCTCGACGACGGATGCATGACCTAGTCCTTTAGTATCATATTTTATTTGATAGCTTCCATCGCCTCGATGACGGATGCATGACCTAGTCCTTTAGTACCATATTTTATTTGATAGGATTTTTCGCCTCGACGATGGATGCATGACCTAGTCCTTTAGTATTGATTATCCCGTTTAATTATTTGATAGGGTTTCATTAGTAGCATGCAGGATTATCTACCAAAGGCACAACACAAAATGTGTGCTAGACACATCTATGCTAATTGGAGAAAGAAATACAGAGAGCCCGCTCTACAAAAGAAGTTTTGGGCAATTGCAAAGGCTGCAAACAGAGAAGACTCCATGTACAGAAAAGCTAAGCTAGCTCAGGACACATCTGAAGGAGCAAGGGATATAATGAGAACAGAGCCTAAGCATTGGGCCAGAGCTTTTTTTCCTATTGGATCTCTTTGTGACTCAGTAGACAATAACTTATGTGAGTCTTTTGACAATGCAATCATTAAGGCCAGATTCTATCCTGTCATCTCTATGTTGGAAAAGGTTAGGCACAAAGTTACAGGAAGATTTTAAGAAAATAGGAAAAAAATCAGAGAAGTGAAATTCTAGTCCAATTTGCCCAAACATCTTCAAAAAGCTAAATGTGAATATCAAATTGACACATTTTGTGATGTGCTCTGGAATGGAAAAGTAGGCTTTGAGGTAAAACATGTCAGTGGTAGAGGGAGGAGCTACACTGTCAATTTGGATAAGAGGACATCACTACTGCAGGATGCTGCTAAAGCAACACTACAATTAGAGACCCCTCGACGAAACTGTGTGCGATGCATTAATCGTAAACAGTGATATAAAAAAACTATCAAAAAGATACAAAACGTTTGCGATGGCGGAGACATCAAACATGATTCGGATTATAGTTGCGTGTGCGATGTGTGGCATATAGTTCACTCGAAGGAACTGTTTGTGATGAGCATAACAGCAGAAACGATCAGACAGATGAAGGTGTGTGCGATATACAGCATACAGTTCACTCGGATAAACTATTTGTGATTAGGCAACACAACAGAAAAAACGGCCAATCGTGTTTCTTTTTTTCCCCCGAGAAACCTGGAGCCTGGCAAAAAGGCGATTAGGGTTTAAGGGTGGACTCGTGGCGGCGCTCGTCGGATCTGCCGGCGGGGCGCAACTCTGGTCGAGCAGGGGATGGCGTCGTCCTCTGCGGCAGGCAAAGGGAAGGAGTCCTTGTCCCCTAGGGCGGCGAGGGCGAAGTTGGCCGAGGCACTAGGGAAGTTAGACATCACCGACGAGGAAGCAACACCGCTGGTCGTGGATGATCTTGAGGAAGGAGAGCAGGGAAAGTGGATGTTGGCTGGCAAGGTACTCCATCGAAACATCCTGCACATCCAGACGATCTCCAATGCTCTCCGTCTAGCGTGGGGTAATCCCAAGGGATTGGCCTTCAGATCTGTGGGAGATAACGTGTTTGTGGCAGACTTTGCTACAAAGAGAGACAGAGATCGAGTTTGGGAGGGATCGCCATGGCACGTCAGTAAACGCCGTGATTCTTTCAAATTTTGATGAGTGCATGCGTCCCTCTGAATTACAGTTCGACAAGCTTCAGTTATGGGCTAGAGTTGTCAATCTCCCCTTTAATCTGCGTGATGAAAAGTGGAGTAAAGCAATAGCAGGTCAAATTGACAAACTTGCGACGAAGGTTCAGTTTGATCACACGACTGGATACCTCAGAGCCAGAGTTACTGTGGATGTGGACAAACCTCTAAGGAGATGGATTTTGATTGAATCCAAGAGGAGGAAGGGCATGGATCTGTATGATATACGCTATGAAAATATTCCTCATTTTTATTTTTCCTGTGGCCGTTTAGGCCATGCGGACCTTTACTGCCCTACACCTGGAACTAGGGATGCTAATGGTGATCTCCCCTTCGAGAAAGGACTGAGAGCTCCAGAGGATAGGAGGAGGAGTGCTTCGGGAGATGGCTCGGCCAGGGAGCAAACTGCTACCCAGAACAGGAAGGCTGAGACGCGCCAGTCATCTACGGAGGCAAAGGGAGCAGCTGAGGTCACATCCCCATTGAAGAACAAGGTCAATCAGCACAAACGTAAAGGGGGGCCTTAGGCACAGAAACAAGTTTACAGAAAAGTTGAGATGCCATTGTTGGCTAATAGCCCGCATATGGAAAACGGTGATACAAACAAGATTGATAGCTCGAGTGGGGGTCTTGGGATAGGAAGAGAACCGGAAGGGGGCCTTGAACGAGAACCCAAGAAGAAGAAACCTACTCCGACCACGTCAAAAGCATCGGCAGAGGCTGTGGAGCAGCCCTACCAAAAACAATGAGTTGCTTGAGCTGGAACTGCTGCGGGCTTGGGAACCCGTAGGCAGTTCGAGAGCTTCACAATGTTGTGAAGCAAGAAGGCCCCAGTATCCTCTTTCTGATGGAGACAAAGATTTCGGCAAAAAGAGTGGAAAGTCTGCAGAATCAGCTTGGTTTTACGGGTTGTTTTGCAGTAAATAGCAATGGTTTGAGTGGGGGCATCGGTATGTTTTAGTCAGCGGATGTAGAGGTGGAACTGAAAAACTACAACTTAGCACATATCGATGTCAAGGTCAGCAAGAAGGCTCGAAACTCTGTTGAGTGGAGAGTGACTGGTTTTTATGGAGCTCCACGGGTAGAAGATAGATTCCAAAGTTGGAGGTTCCTTCGTACTTTGTTTGAGATCCAACATGATGCTTGGCTGTGTGTTGGGGATTTCAACAAAACAATGTTTGCTACTGAGCACTTCTCGTGTGCAGAACGGCCGGAATGGCAGATGAGTGCGTTCAGAGAGGCTCTTGATGATTGCTCGCTCCTTGATCTTGGATGGAGGGGAGTGGAGTATACTTGGGATAATGGGTAGAGTGGTGAGTCGAATGTCAAAGCCAGACTCGATAGGGGTCTCGGAAACCTACAGCTTACCCAGATATTCCCTCACACTTTGGTTCACCACATTAGCACTACGAAGTCTGACCATTGCTTTGTCTTGGTCGACTTACGTGATAATCTGTTGGGGAAACGACACCTATGGGATCGCGTGGATCCCTTCTACGGTTCGGCAGGGAAAAAGGCGTGTTCGAAGAGTAGATCCAATGATCAACATGGGGGGTTTTTTACCCAGGTTCGGGCCGCTGAGAAGCGTAAAACCCTAGTCCTACTTTAGTGTATTGAGAGTTCTTGAGCTCTAGCTAGCTGCTACGCATGCAAACTGGGCCAGAAAGTCCAAAAGTCCCTCCCGGTATCGCCTTGGGCCTCCTTTTATACTAAGGGGCTACCACAGTGGCGTACAGCGCATACAGGAGGTGTAAAGTTGCTACAGTGCACATATTTATCCCTGACATCTTAGGACAAACGCACTTAATGCGCCGTTGACGTGTCCGTAACTTTCTTGGGGACGGAAACAGAGCCTGTCCCGTCCGTCGCCGCCTCACCCCATCTCGACATGCATGCAGGATAACGAGGCCCGCAGGGCCAGGCAGGCAGGCTAGTCGCTGCGCTGGAGCGATGGCAGGGCGGTGGCCTCGCAAACGTCCCCGGCAAGAATCTTGCCGGGGCCTCGCAAATGTTCCCAGCAAGAATCTTGCTGGGAACTTCACCTTTTGGTCTTCATAAAGATCTGCATGCCACCACGCAGACGCCCCTGGATCTTGGTCTTGACATTGTCGATGGTGTCAGAGCTCTCAACCTCAAGGGGGATGGTCTTGCTAGGGCTTCGCCTTGCAAACCATCCCAGCAAGAATCTTGCCGGGAGCCCGGCTTGTGGTCTTCTTTGGTCGTCTCATATTTGCTTCCAGTTGTCCCCGTCAGGCCTTGCCGCGGGTATGGCTGCAACTGCCCGTGCACAAGTATGGGGTACTAAAGGGCCCAAACTTTAGTGCACCGATAGGAGCCCCCAGGCCTGGGCCCCACACGGGTGCAAGGCGTTGTTGGGCTAGGCCCAAACAATGCACGGGCACGCGTGGCAGGGGTTAACCGTTGTAATCATCTTGTCTGCTGTGCTTCCCCATGATCCGCATTGAGTGCGCGACGTGGGATTCGTGTGCGGAACGGCTGTAGCAGCAGCACGCCCACGAAAATGCTTTCACATTGAACAGTAAAGAGGCAGCCTCGCGCCTTCCCCGTAAAAAGAGGAATCCGCAGAGGCTCTGCTCATTTACCTCTCGCCCGTTCCAATCTAGAAACCGTAGTAGTCTTCTTCCTCGAGCCCAAAACAGAGCCTCCTCATCCGTCCACCGCATCCACGCTCTCACCGCCCTCGGCCTCCCGTCCCTCCTTCCCCGGCCGCCATGGCGCCCAAAGCGAGCAAGGGTAAAGAGGTGCCCAAGGCGAGCAAGGGCAAAGAGGTGCCGGAGAGCGAGTTGGTGAAGATGCGGAAGAAACACGTTGTCTTCGCCCCGACGCTCGACGCGCGCGTGCTGGAGGAGCAGTATCTGTGCATGTGGGGAAGAGCGACAACGGGGCACCCCGCTACCCGCGTAATCCCAGGGTCCTGTGCCAAGGCTGCCCCAGATAAATTCCCTTTCTTTGTCGATTACTTCTACTGCGGGCTCTGCCCCCCATTCTCTGATTTCCTTAACGACATCATGTACACATACGGCTTCCATATCTTGGATTTTATGCCGAATGCGGTGACATGTATGTCCATCTTCGCCCACCTCTGTGAGAATTTTGCCGGAGTGGTCCACAACACAGCCCTCTTCCACCATTACTTAATCCCCCGCATCCAGGCAGGAGAGGCCCTTTCTGGCTGCATCGCTTGGATACCAAGGGCATGGAACAAAGAGACATACCCAGACGGGGTCTACCGCGAGAAGTGGGATGAATGGCGGGGCAAGTGGTGCTGGATTACGGAGGAAGATCCGCAACCGTTCTGTATGCCCCGGCAGATGAGGCTGGCCCGCAGCAACGGTTGGAGCGCCCTCGACCCTCAAGACGGGAAGCTCACAATCGCAATCAACAGGATCCACCGCCTCAAGGCTGCCGGGCTCACAATCGAGATGGTTGGCGCTGACTTCCTCCACCGCCGCATCGCCCCTCTGCAGAACAAGGGAAGACCAGCTTGGGAATATCGGAATGCAACGGATATCATGAGGTGCGCCCCGGTCTGAACAACAACCTGACGGTCATGCAGCACACAGCTCTCTACCACAAGCTGTCCAGGGCCGACAGGTCATTCAAGTTCCGACAGGCATCATTCCCTTGTGCAACAACTCCGCTCCGACCTCGATCATCGCCATGATGCCGGTGTTCAATGCCCATGGTCTTGACGGGACTTGGGCCAAGCCATCCGTGGAGCGCGCACAGGAGTTCTTCGACAACTAGTCGGAGAGGGCCATCCGGGAAGAGACGAACCTCATCCGCCCCACCACCGATGAAGAAGTGGCATATATTGCCAGCAGGGCAGAAGAGGCGACTCTTGCCATGGAGGTCGGCACTGTTAGCTTCATGGAAGATGAAACCAGTGAAGAAGAAAACCTTGCCGAGCAGGGGGAGACTGCCGGAGAGCACGATGGCGTAGTTGCCTGTGGCTCTTCTGCCGAAGATACAGCTGAGGAGCAGCCGTGTGAGGAGCCCCCAGATCCAGAGAAGAAGAAACGTGTCCTTTGGCGAGCCGTCTCCGGCGAGCCAGTCCAGCAAGCCTCCTTGCACGAAGAGGTCACCGGCAAGGGGGCGGCCGGCAAGGCTATGCAGCGGCAAGAAGCTCAGCAGCAGCCTATGCGCCACACGAGGCGCACGACCGTGGTAGCAAAGAAAGCAGCGAAGGCGGCTCACGCGACCGCGTCGGCAACTGGAGCAGGCTCACATCAGCCTGCCACTCCTGCCACAGCCAAACGGCCCAGGTCCCCTTCTCCATCCCCTCGTACGGACGCTATAGCGGAGGTCGACTTTGACCTCTCCACTTTTAGCCCGAAAAGAGAAGGAAGCTTGGAGAGAGAAGAGTAAGGGTCCTGCCACCTCCTTTTCTTCCTGAGCCTCTGGTTTTGCTTACCTTATTTGTTTTTGCTTTGGTCTGTCCCCGCAGAGATACGGAGACATTGGCGCAAAGGATGGCGAAGAGGGCCAAGACTTCAACGGGCGACGAGTCCCCAGCGAGCATCGCAGGTGCCACGGAGACCATCATCATCAGCCCGGAGCCCAGCCCACGACGCAGCCCCCAGTCCAGCCCCCAGCGTGAGTCCACTACTCATTTCCCGCTGGCGGGCGTTGGGGTGTACATCTTCACTGCTGACCTTGCCGGGTTTTGTAGGAGAAGAACAGCAACAAGGAGAGCCACTGAGGGCTGCCCCCGATATGCCGCCTCCGTCAACCACACCGCCCAGGGACGGATCCCGGACAAGGGCCTCTACCGACGAGCCCACCCGCGTGGAGGAAGAGCCGGCAAGCACAGGCACCGGTAGTCTCACACCGGCAACAAATGTTGCCGGGGAGGGAACCACCTCCCAACATCTCGACGCAGGTAAGCCGCTTGCTTCAGGGCACTTGTCATTCTTCCTGTCTGATCTTTTTCCCTTTTCTTTCTGTCTTGAACTCCACGCTTGGTCTCATCTCGTTTCTCCTCCTTGGCTTTCAGACCTCTCCTTGACAGGGAAAATGGACGTCAACATCATCGTCGAGGAGCCCGCCAAGGATGCTGCCGCTGAGGCCGCCAGAGCCGCTGCTGACGAGGCCACCAAGGACGTGCATGAAGGAGCCGCCAAGGGGTCTGCTGGGGGGCCGGCAAGGAGACCGGCGACTATACTGACAGCATTCCTGCTTCAGGAGCGCCTGATGCTACACCGATCCCGGAGCCCCAAGTTGCCGGTGAGGCGGTTGTCGAGGATCAACCATCAACATCCGAAGTCCCCCCCTCAAGCAGATACTTGAAGGTTGGTGACAACTTGTTTGTCAACATCCCAGGGACGGCAAGCACTGGAACGCTAATCGAAGGAGAGACCTTTGATGAGGAAGTCATTGCCGCTGCCGGGCTCAAGATTATTGACGAGCCGCGCGCCAGCAGCAGTGGATCCAAAGAAGATCAGTTCCTCCAGGCCATGAGCGATAACTTTCAGAAGCTCCAAGCGCTTCACCACACCCAAAAGGAGAAGTTGGACTCCACAGCAGCAGTTGTCGAAGCGGTAGAGGCAGACTTCCAAAAGCACATCGAGCAAATG
Source organism: Thinopyrum elongatum (assembly GCA_011799875.1). Classification (NCBI taxonomy): domain Eukaryota; kingdom Viridiplantae; phylum Streptophyta; class Magnoliopsida; order Poales; family Poaceae; genus Thinopyrum; species Thinopyrum elongatum. The sequence goes on from CM022299.1 coordinate 581,847,455, forward strand.
CAAGTCTGGTTTGCCGAGGCTCGGCAAGAGCTGAGGGCTAGCCGGGAGCAGCTGAGCCAAAATTGGGACGAGCTCCTCCTAAAGTAGTCTGACATCGAGAAGGCACAAGAAGAGACCACTCAACGGGCTGCTGTAGAAGAGGCTCGCTTAACGAAATGCCATGTTGGGTTTGACGCCTATGAAGAGGACCTTGTCGCTCACGAGGACGCGCTTGCCGCCAAGGTCCGCGGCAAGGACGAGGAAATTGAAAAGCTTGTCGTGCAGCGGACCAAAGAGCTGGAGCAGAAACACAAGGAAGCACTTGATGCTCTGGCCTTGGACCACACCGGCAAGCTGAAGGAAGCCATCAATGCTGCCGAAGCTGCAGAGGCCGCCAAGAACAAGCTGGCTGACAAGGTAAAGAAGCTGGAGGCAGATCTGGAGGATCACGGCAAGGAGATCTCGACGCTCAAAGACAATAGAGATAAAACTCTCTATGACTTGGCAGAGATGCAAACTGCCATATTTGAAAATACCAAGAAACTCTCCTCTGCCACTGAATCCATTGCCGATCTGGAGCTGAAGCTGACCACACTGAAGGAGTCCCTTGAGATCAGCAGGGCTCGCGAGAAGACTCTGACCAAAAACCTCCAGGACGAGAAGGAGCTGCTCGAGAGTGCCGCCGCCACCTATAACGACTATGAGAAAGGCATGAAAATCTGGACTGGACGCCTTGTTGATGTCGCGGAAAGGCTTGCAGCACAACTGTCCACCATGGGCCTGCCGAACTTCAACTATTCTTCCGACGACAGGGTGTCCACGAGCGCCAGGTTGACCCTGTTCTTCGGGGGCCTCATCGACGCCCTGAAGCTGCTCCACTCCAACCAAGCAACCCAACTGGCCAATGAATCCCGCAGACTGTGCCGGGCCGTCCTCCTCAAGGTGCTAATCAAAGTGGTGCACAGGAATCCTGGCATCGACCTCACCAATGTACTTGACCGCTTGCCGAAGAATGCAGACCACAAAGCACTCGAAGAGCTTGTCGCGCCCATCGTCGACAAGGTGGACCAAGTCAAGAGGGTCGAAGGCCAGCGCAGGGACTAGCCGCTTCACTTCTTCTCGCCGCCATGAATCCATGCCAAAGACAATCTATCTTAAGTTAGAATTGTGGCGAGTATTGATGTAATATAACTTGCTGTGTTTTGGATGAATGCATGCTATCTCTCTTGTCTGATTTCTCTCTGTATGGCATACACCCTACGCTTCGCTGGGAAAAACTTGCTAGTGCGCGCACCCTTGCCGTGAACGCTTTGAGGAACAGATCCTTAGCAGCCTGCTGGGGGTGTTGCTGCCGGCAAGATACCTTGCCGTTCTCAGATCAGCCACTTAAACTATTGAGCGGACTCGAAACAGGGTAAGGGCGCAACCGATCATGACAGGGTTCCTTTGCGTGCAGGTTTTCCATACAAGAACCGAAATCTTCCAAGGAAAATAACTTTACAAACGAAGAAATTTACTCAAGGTTTCATAACTTAGCTTTTCATCGCTGTACTCTTTCATACTCTTTCCCGCAAGATGTCACTTCGAACATCGCCTGTTGGTATCCATACTCCACACCATCATCCCCCCGGCAAACTTGCACGCGAGGGAACCTTCTATCCTTTGGGAAAGAGAAAGAAAAGAAAATAGGAACATGGAACCTGGGCGGTCCGTCAGTACTTGCCGGAAACAAGCGTAGCACAATATCTTGGACATGCATGCATATAAATAAACATGGAAATCGACAAGAACTGTAAAAACACTTAAACTTATTCGACTGCGCACAGGTTCTGCGCCTGGCCTTGTACATAGGGTTATATGCCTTGCTGGCAAGGCTAGTACAAAAGGGGGTTGCCGGGAGACCTGACAACCGCGCTTTATGGATAAAACTTGCAAAGATGTTCGATATTCCAGGAGTTGCTCACTGGAATGCCATCTTCAGTCTCCAGGCGGACTGGGCCAGGCCTGGTGACCCGTATTACCCGATAAGGGCCTTCCCACTTTGGCGTCAACTTGTTAGAATTCTTGGCCGACTGAACACGCCGAAGAACAAGTTCACCTTCCTCAAGACTTCGGGCATGAACCTTGCGGCTGTGGTAGCGGCACAAGGCTTGCTGGTAGCGTGCGGCTCGCACAGTAGCCTGAAGATGATCTTCCTCAAGGAGCGTAGCGTCATCTTGCTGCAATTGCTCTTGCTCAAACTCATCATAAGAGAGCACTCGAGGTGACCCGTGTATGAGTTCCGTGACGAGAACTGCCTCGGCCCCATATACCAGGGAGAAGGGTGTCTGGCCAGTAGCTCGATTTGTGTGGCACCCCGGCTCAGAGTAAACCGGAACGCCCCGTATTCCAGCCCAAGAACAAGTCTTCTGGAATACGACACTGTTGGCATAGAACAAATTAGCTCTTTATTACAATGAATATGGATACAAAGGTACAAGGATTACATCGGCACGGCAACACTATGCCTGCCCGGGTAGCTCTATGCTAACAACGGAGTAACTCTCTCGGCAGCGGAACAACGACGACGGTGATGGACTCCACTCCGCAGGGACTCTGGCTAGAACGCGTGTCCTAGATCGCAAACTCGGGATCTTCGACAAGCAAACAATCACGGCATGACTTGCAAACTGGCATGACACGCCAGGTGAGTACTTTGAATGTACTCGCAAGCTCACAGCAAACATCAGCATTAAAGCAAGACAACATCATAGCAAGATAGATGTAGTAAAGTAAAGCATATTTAATCCATACTCCGAATAATCTTATGATCCAAACCAAACCTGCTCCAAGTTCAATCCCATCATGTGGTCATCTGACCACCCAACTCACAGCCATCCCATGGCTGACATATTATATACCTGATTCCATCTGCACGACAAGTCTGAGAAACTTATCCTCTTCCGGGTTGTCTCACAACCCTCAGAATACTCACGATTCACCGAGTACTTCAGATCATACGACGAGTTCTTCCATTATTATCCCTACTACTATGGTTGACCACCTAGTGAGGTCTGTACGGACTGTCCAATACCGTGGACACGGCTATTCGAATAGATTTTACACTCTGCAGAGGTTGCGCACTTTACCCACACTATGGAGCACTGACCTCGTGATCCCATCCGGGTGGATCAGCGTTGTTCCAACGAAACCTACCTGACCCATGACTCTCCCATCATACCACCGGCAATCGCACTCCCTCGGAGTCAAGCCTTGGGTGGCCCCTTGTCACCTCGTGACACCTGCCACCATCGTGGCCAAACTAGGTAATCCCAAACGGGGATTACTGTCCCAAACGGGGACGCCGGCAAACAACTCAACTGGGCTCACAAGGTTATCGCCGCCTACCGGGCCAGGGTAGCGCGCACGCATAACCTTCCCTGTCGGGCGGTATCGGTGAAAGAGCACGCGATCAGCCCAAGTCAAGGCCGTCCCATACCGGCAAATGTGGTTGCACGGATAAGTCCGGACAGGTGACTCAAGGTCAACTGACTAAATATCATATCTCCGAATAATATTTCCATCATAGCTGACCTTCCGATAACCAGTATGCGTCAGCCACTGCTACTAATTCATCTTCACGAACTGCCGGATGAACTCCAGAATAATCATAGATTGTGGTCTCAACATCATGGCATCAACGAGTGTAAACTACTAGTCATTAATAACCCGGCATTCAACAAAGTAGTCACCCATCCAAGAATTAACTCCAGCATTGCATAATCCGATTCATCTCACAGATACTCATACTTGTTGTTAAAATAAATATTTAAACTATGATATTGAAATGCAATGATGCAGATGAGAGTTGTGGCTTGCGTGGAGATGAAGGAACCATTAGGAAGAAGTGCGGAAAGTCCGCGGAGTTGACTGCCGGAAACAGTTCTCTCTCGGAGGGGGCTATTTAGGGGCAAGGGCAAAATGGTCATTTTCATACTGTCAAAACATTATGAAAATGATACCAACATGACGGGCTCGAAGAGACGAAGAAGTGGGCTTTGGAATCACCTCGATCGGAGTCACGGTTAAAAAGTTGTGGGCTGTTGAAGTTTAGGGACCAATCTGCAAAAAGATTTCTCGCAAACAGGCCCCTGGAAGAGAAAACAGAAAGCGCCTTTTATAAGATTACGCTTTCTGAACTGAGAAACGTATTTTAGTCTGAAGAGTAAGGAAAGTGCGCTTTCATTAGTGGAAGACGTATTCCATAGGAATACGCTTCCACTTATGCTTATGTGGCAGCGCCCTTGACGCTTACAGGTGGGGTCCCGGGGGGGGCAACTTGGTCGTCTCCTTCCTCTCGGTCCCCCGACAGAGCAGAGGAGGAGCAGAGGCAGGGGCGCTACCGGCGTCGGCCCCGGCAGCTCCGGCTGTCCCTGGCCGAGGCGAGGGCACCGGCGGCCTCGGGCGAAGGCACCTCACCCGCCTGGTGCAGCAGCCTCAGGGGAAAGGGCGGGGCGGCCGTGGCCCGCGGCAGCAGAGAGCAGGGGAAGGGCGGCGACCGGACGAGGGGGCGACGGCCTCGGCCACTCCGGCAACGAACAGAGAGGCGGGACGGGCTCGCTGGAGGATGGGGAAGGTGAGGGTGATTGAGGGAAGGGAAGAGGAGCTCGGGAGGGCCTCAATTTAGGGGAAAATGGCCGGCGGCCATGGCGGCGATTGGAGGCAGGGGGAGCTCCTGGAGCTTGGGCAAACGGCTAGGGAGGGGTAGTGGAGTTCGGGGAGGGCGATGGTGAGCTCGAATGGCCTCGGGAAGGCCTATTTATAGGCGAGCGACGGAGAGAGCCGAGCACGACCGCGGTGACACGTGCACCGGCGTCCCGGAGCTTCGGGAGCTCGCCTGGAGGAGGGGAGAGGCTTCAAGGACGATCACGGAGGGGCGCAGAGGGCTCGAGCGAGGTCGAGAGAGCTCGGGAGGACGAGGGCGACTGGACGCGACGGCGACAGAGAAGACAGGTTACGGGCACGACGGCTGCACCTTGAAGGAGGGGACGGAAGAGGGGGAGACCTATCCAGGGAGGAAGAGGACGACGAGGGGGAGCTGTTAGACATGACGAGTCGCGCGGAAACGTCGAGCAGAGGAGGGGCCCGAGCTGACAAGCACGCAGCTTGCGTCCACGACATGCCAGGGCGGCGGTCACCGCGTGGACGCGATGTTGCCATGTGTTCTGGTCAACCCCACCGTGTAAACTCGATCGGTCATTCAACAGATGAGGTCAAGGAGGAAAGAAACGAGCATAGTGGCACTCGAGTTGACCGCAGCTAGCAGTTTTTGTCTGGAACACGAAGGTGTTTGTGCCGTGGTGAGGAAGATAAAGACGGAATTAGACTCTGATCTTTGGCATGGTGTGATCATACACTAAGATGATCATGATGGCCAAGTTTCAGTCCAAATGGAGGAGTGTAGATATCACTTGCTGTTCAAATGACCACACTGTCCAGAATAGCAAATCTTGAAGTGGCACTCATATACTGGCTTGGATTGAGCTGAAATTTGGAGTAGGCTAGTTATTTAAGTATATGAAGGCACTATATAAATTTCACACCATTTGGATAAACCAAAATGGTACTTCCTTCACAGTGCTTGAATCTGGACAGAAACTGGATGGAATTCTTGGGAGAAATTGGCTAAATTGATTGAGCCCAAATTTGGTGGATAGGTGACATCTAGGTAGGAGAATACTCTGGTAAATTTTCAGCAATTATGGAGCAATATAAAATATAGTTGCTTTACAATGTGAAAATCTGTCCAGAAGCTAAGATTTGAGGCTGTGCTCACATAGATGATTGGATAGAGTTGAAACTTTATGGAGAGTCATGATTTGAGCATATGCAGATGCTTGCAAAATTTCAACTCATTTGGATATTCCTAGCTAGCACTTGCTTCACAAAGTTTCCAGTTGACCAGAAACTTTGGAAATTTGCCAAGGGAGATTCAATATCCAAATAAAGTTGAATTTTGGCATGTGGTAATGATATGGATAGGAAAGAATGCCCAAAAAGTTTGGGGTCAAACAAGTAAATATAAATAGCACTTCCTTCACAAAGTGCCATTTAGGGCAGAATAGGAAAAGAATTATTTGTGAATTATTTTTGGACATGGCAAGGAATATTTTGACATATCTGAGGAAGATATGTCCCAAAGGATTTATGAGAATTATTTGGGAATTTTTGGAATGAAGGAAATATGAGTTGCTTCACAGCTCATGGCAAACAGGATTATTCCTTTAATAGAAAAAGGAATATTCCCAAGAAAAGAAATATTGGGATTGGTCCAAGATGAAAATGACATGGTCTTGGGATGGTTTTGAAGTTGGCAAGCCACTAGGGAAGAAAAATGAAGGATGGTCCCTCCTGGTTGCAAAACTACGAGGCTACAGAAAAGCAAATCCAAACCAAAATTAAAAGAAAAAGAAAATGGGCAAAATCCAAGGTGTTACAATTTGGTGTCATCCTGATTGACCAAAGAACTGCCGGCAACTCATCAATCCAGCGTCTTCCGCACTTGTGCAGCCTGTCGAAGGTCCTCGTCTCGAGACCTCGCAGCACTTCAGCATTTACCCTTTCCGCCTGGCCGTTGCTCCTTGGATGAGCAACAGAAGCAAAACAGATTTTGCCGCCAAGGTCTTGGACATACTGCATGAAGGCGTGGCTCGTGAACTGTGTGCCATTGTCAGTGATGACTCTGTTTGGCACACCAATACGGTGAACTAGCCCTCTGAAGAACTTGATGGCTGACTGTGCTGTCACCTTTCTCACTGCTTCCACTTCCGGCCACTTTGTGAACTTGTCGATTGCGATGTACAAGTACTCAAAGCCCCCGACAGCACGGGGAAAAGGGCCCAATATGTCGAGCCCCTAGAATGAAAATGGCTAGGAAAGAGGGATTGTCTGAAGAGCTTGAGCTGGCTGATGCAATTTCTTTGAATAGAACTAACACGCTTCACACTTGGTTACTAGTGCAGTTCCATCCTGGAGGGCAGTGGGCCAAAAGAAACCTTGCCGGAATGCCTTACTGGCAAGAGCCCTTGATCCTATGTGAGAGCCACATATGCCTCCATGTGTCTCTGCCAACAGCTTCAGTCCGTCCTCCCAAGGAATGCACTTCAATTGCACACCGTTTGGTCTTTTTCTGTACAGGACATCGTCCACAAACTGGTACATATTAGACCAACGGGCTACTTTCTTCGCTTCTTCCTGTTCTTCGGGGAGTTCCCCAGTTTGGAGGAACTAGACGATATGTTGTGCCCATGCTGGAGCCTGAGGCTCGACAGCAAGGACTAAAGGCATGTCTTCTGCCGCGGGAGCAGTTGTCTCTACAGCAAGGGCTCGAGGCCCTGCCGGAGCCTGTCGCCCCCCGGCAAGCTTGGCGTCATCCCCGGCAACTTCCTTGCCGGCGGCTTCTGAGAGCTCAGCGGGAAAGTACTTGTCGGAGCTCAACTTCCTTCGCTTATCTTGCTTTGCTGATGGTTCAACGGATGGCTGAGTCAGTTGGAGCACAAAAGTCCTTGCTTCCACAAGTAACTTGAGGGCAGCACAATTTGACAGGTCGTCAGCAATGCTGTTCTCTGCACGAGGAACATGCTCTGCTTACAGACCGTCAAAACACTCTCCAATTTCCTCACTTCATCTACATAAGCTTCCATCAATGGGCACTGATAATCTTTGTTAACATGTTTGACAACAAGCTGTGAATCACCTCTGACGATGAGCTTCTTAATTCCAAGGTCTACCGCGATCCTGAGACCGGCAAGCAGTCCTTCATATTCTGCCGTGTTGTTTGTTGATCTCTCCCGGGGAAAGTGCATCTGGACTACGTATTTGAGGTGCTCTCCGGTGGACGCGACAAGCAGCACACCAGCACCGGTGCCTTGCAGCGAGAAAGCCCCATCAAAATACATAACCTACTCTCGGCTCATTTCCTTGCCGGGGAGAGTGGTCTCTTGAATCTCCCCGTCAGGTGTTCAGGTCCATTCTGTAATGAACTCCGCTAGGGCTCTGCTCTGAATTGTTGAAGTGCTTTCAAACTTGAGACCAAAGCTCGACAGTTCCAACGCCCACTCCACAATCCTTCCAGTTGCATCTGGGTTGTGTAGAATTCGTTGGAACGGGAAGCGAGTGACGACGGTGATCTCATGTGCCTGGAAATAGTGGTGCAGCTTCCTCGAGGCCATAAGGAGGCCGAAGAGCAATTTCTGCACATCAGAATACCTTGACCTAGCCCCCTGCAAAAGGGAGCTGACAAAATAAACTGGGTGCTGCACCATTTTCTTCTTCTATGCTGCTTCATTTGCCGGCGCGGATCCTGCCTTGTCGGCACCAGACTCTGCCGGGGAGAGCCCCGGCTCGTCATTTAACGGTCTTGCTACTGCTGCCATTTCTTCGTCGACTTTTCTCTGTGCCACTAGCGTAGCACTAACCACTTGATTCGTTGCCGCTAGATATAGCAGCAATGGCTCTTGTGGTTTAGGCGCGACTAGTGTTGGCGTAGAGGAGAGGTACCTCTTCAAATCTTGAAGCGCTGCCTCCGCTTCAGGAGTCCATTTCATTGGACCTGCCTTTTTCAAGATCTTAAAAAAGGGCAGGGCGTGCTCAGCAGATTTGGAGATGAACCTGCTTAGAGCAGCAACGCAGCCGACAAGTCGACGCACATCTTTGACCCATCTTGGTGCTTCAATCTGCTCGATCACCTTGATCTTGTCGGGATTCTCCTTGATCCCACGCTGAGACACAAAGAATCTGAGAAGCTTGCCGGATGGAACGCCAAACACACACTTCTCAGGATTGAGCTTGAGATTGATCTTGCGCAAATTTGCAAATGTTTCTTCTAAATCTTGTATGAGCGTTGCTTTGTCCTTGGTTTTGACCACTATGTCATCCATATATGCTTCCATATTTCTATGTAGCTGAGGCTCAAAACCAATCTGGACCGCTCTCGCAAACGTTGAACCAGTGCTTTTCAACCCGAAAGGCATTCGTATAAAATAATACATACCACATGGGGTGATAAACGAGATCTTCTCTTCATCTTCCTTCGTCATGAAGATCTGATGGTACCCTGAATAAGCGTCAAGAAACGATAGCAAGTCGCACCCGGCAGTGGAGTCCATAATCTGGTCGATGCGTGGCAAGGGGAAAGGATCCTTTGGGTAGGCTTTATTGATATCTGTATAATCAATACACAGCCTCCATTTTCCATTCGCCTTGCGCACTACAACCGGATTGGCCAACCATGTTGGATGGAGCACTCCTCTGACCAAACCTGCCGCTTCCAACTTCCTGATCTCTTCAGTGATAAACTCTTGCTGCTCCAAAGCTTGCTTCACTAGTAGAAAACAGGGCTTTGGTCACAGCTCAATATACACATTAGTCCCGGTTGCATTACGAACCGGGACTAATGTGAGCATTAGTCCCGGTTCGAGCGGCTAAAGGCATTAGTCCCGGTTCAAATGAGACCTTTAGTCCCGGTTTGACACATGAACCGGGAATAAAGGGTGCGATGCCCTTTAGTCCCGGTTCGTATCTCAAACCGGGACTAAAGGTCTAATCTTTAGTCCCGGTTTGAGATACGAACCGGGACTAAAGGGCTTTAGTCCCGGTTTGAGATACGAACCGGGACTAAAGGGCATCGCACCCTTTAGTCCCGGTTCGTGTCTCAAACCGGGACTAAAGGGGTTCGTGTCTCAAACTCTACCCCCCCCCCCGTGTATCGCCATTTCAGTTTTGAAAAAAATATGATAAAAACTTCAAAAAATAAAATCCTTCGAGATGTAGTTATATTACTACATCTACTAGTTAGAAAAATTAAAAAGCTTAAATTTGGACATGTTTTGCAAAAAAGTGTTATGAAAAAGTAAAACGGCTATAACTTTTGCATACAATGTCGGAAAAAATGTATAATATATCAAAATGTTTAGCACGAAAATCCGCATCCGATTTCGATGGCCGTAGGCCATTTTGCAAATTTTTAGAATCCTCAAATTCTAAAAGGAAAAAAAGTTATGCTCAAATTTCAGTTTTTTTGAATTTTTGTTAAATCTTGTCAAACTGTGGTCAAACTACTTATTCAAGAAGTATTAGTGTTACTAAATAATTATTCAAGAATATTAGTGTTGATAAATAATTATTTCAGTTTTTTTGAATTTTGGTCAAACTGTGGTCAAAGTGTGCTCAAACTATGGTCAAACTACTTATTCAAGAAATATTAGTGTTATTAAATAATTATTGTTTTTTAGAATAATAGTTTCAAACTCAAACAGTGAAACGTGTGACTTCATGCTCAAGCTAAACTCCTGAGGGTTAATAGGATTGACATCTTACTATTGTCAGGAAAACAACAAGTGTAGACTTGGAAACTAGGGGGAATAGAACTCGGAAGTTAAGCGTGCTCAGGCTGGAGTATTCACAGGATGGGTGACCGGCCGGGAAGTTAGACGATTTGGAATGATAAGGGGTGATTAGAGAATAGAGATTATAGATTAAATTGAGCAATGATGAGGGGTGATTAGAGATTAAATTGTAAAATAATTCAAAAATTTGAAAATCAGGAAAAAATTCAAAACAAAAATTCAAAAAAAAAATCGTAAAAATTCCTTTAGTCCCGGTTGGTGTTACCAACTGGGACTAAAGGTCGAGCTCCAGACAGCGGCCACGTGGAGGGCCTTTAGTTCCGGTTCGTAACAGAACCGGGACTAAAGGGGGGGGGCCTTTAGTCTCGACCCTTTAGTCCCGGTTCCAGAACCGGGACTAAAGGCCCGTTTTCTACTAGTGCTTCCTGACCTTCTGCTTGACGGGCCGCGCATTAGGACAGACAGCAAGATGGTGCTCAATCACCTCCCTGGGAACGCCGGGGATGTCAGATGCTTGCCATGCAAATGCATCGACATTCGCCTACAGGAAGGCGATGAGCGCGCTTTCCTATTTGTTGCCGAGGGCGGAACTTATAGTGAAAGCTCCGCCCGTGCCATCCTCCTTGACGGGCACCTTCTTAGTTTCTGGTGGAGCTGCCTTGGATTTCTTGCTCTTGCCGGTGGAGCTCTCTGGCACTTCCTCGACGGGAACGCAGCACTCCGAGGAGGCGCGTTTGCCGGAGTGGGAGCAAGAGATCTTGCCGGTCTTCTTCCCCCCGGGAGCTCCAGTGGCAGGAGCAAGCGCCTTAGCGGCAGGTGCTACAACTGCCTCCTGGTAGAGTTGGTCAGTGCAGATAAGCGCATCCTTCTTGTCGGAGTTGACAGTGATGATGCTCATCGGGCCGGCCATCTTCAACGTATTGTAAGCGTAATGTGATGCCGCCATAAACTTGGCCAGCGCTGGACGGCCAAGGATCCCGTTATACGGCATTGGGATCTTGGCGACATCAAAAACGATTTTCTTCATCCTGTAGTTCAGCTCCCCACCAAACGTAACTGGTAGCATGATCTTACCCTTTGGTTGGCTTCTCCCCGGATTGATCCCTTGAAACGTGCCCGTCTCTTCGAGATCTCCATCAGGAATCTATAACGTCTTGATCACATTGGGCGAGATCAAGTTCAAACCGGCCCCACCGTCAACTAACATTTTTGTCACCTTGAGGTTGTGAATCGTTGGCGAAACCAACAATGGCAAACACCCGACCGCTGTGGTGCGATCAGGGTGATCCTCAACGTAAAAAATGATAGGCGTGCTGGACCATCTCAGCGGCTTCCGGTCATCGACTGATGGCTCCGTCGCATTTATCTCGCGCGCCCACTGTTTAAGTTGGTGGTGAGAGGAATGCAACGAGGCGCCACCATCAACGCACATGGCTCCTGTAGCTTTTTAAAACTCATGCTTGCTGGACTCGTCGTCCTCTTCATGGTCATCATCCCCCTCTTTCTTGTCGCGGCCCCGAGCAGGCCTCTCCTGTTGCTTGTCCTTGCCACGGCGACCTCCTCGGCCTCCATGTTTCTTGCCAGACCCCTCAGCACCATCCTGGCCCTTCTCCTTGTCTCGCCTTTCATATTCAGCTTTTTGCCTCTCGACAAGCTGTTCCACTTGTCGGCAGTTCTTGAGATCATGGCCCTTGGTGCGATGGATCTTGCAATACTGCTTGTCGGCAGCCGCCAATGCCTGACAGGTGGCGGACCCGGCAACCTCCTTGCCGGGGTCGTCAACCTTGATCTTCTTGGCAGCGCCGGGGTTGCCGGATTGCTCGACGGCAAGCATGGTTTTGCCCTTGAGCTTCCTGTTACGCCGACGGCCCTTCTTTGCCGGGGTGGCGGCGTCTTCGTCTCCGAAGTCAGTTCCCGCGCTGGCATCTTTGCCAGGGTATCTCCTTCCTTCTTCAGCCCGAGCACACCTATCGGCCAGAACATAAAGCTTGGCAACATCCCTAACCTTGTTCATCACCAGCTCTTCGCGCATCTTGCGATTGCGCATGTTCTGATGAAACGCGCTGATAACAGCGGCAAAATGAACATCTGGGATGTTGTACTGTACAAGGCTGAATCTCTGTATGTACTTGCGCAAGTTTTCACCCTCTTTCTGGGGGATGAGATGTAAATCACTTGCCTAGCCAGGAGCTTGGTGGCCTCCGGTAAAGGCGCCAACAAACTCGTGACACAGATCTGACCAAGAAGAAACGAAATTTTCTGGCAGGTGCATCAACCACGACCTAACGTTGGGCTTGAGTACCAACAGGAAGTAGTTGGCGAGCACCTTGTCGTCTCGAGCTCCGGCAGCCTGCACCGTAATGGTTTAGATGCTCAGGAACTCCGACGGGTGAGTCTTGCCATCGTATTTCTCCGGGACCTCTGGTTTAAACATGTGGGAAGTGGGCCACTGAACTCGCTGCAGCTCACGGGTAAAAGCTGGACAACCCACCTCGTAAGGTAAGTCACCAGGATCCCCCGGCGCAGGCTCGTCTACAGTGGGCCCGGTGCACCTGTCAGATTGATGGCACGCTTCCCGCCGCTGCTCGATGGTGGTTCGAGTGTCTTCTTTGACTCGTTCCCGAAGAACTTGACATTGATCACTGCGAGCTCGCGGATCGGACGGCGCCGTGGATCCATCATCATGGGCATCGATCCGCCGAACTGGTGATCGCTATTGTTGTGGTGGAGGAGAGTGCACCGTGGTCGCACCACCTCTGATCCTTCCGCCATCGGCACGTGCCGGCTCGGTGGACCGTCGCCGCGAAGGCTCCGCCTGCTGCTGCCCATCTCCATTGGCAAAACCGATGAGGCTCCGAATAACAGCTCTTCATTCTTCGAGCTTCTCCGCAGCGGGAAGGAAATCCAGGAGCAGCTGCGCTCGTGCCAACGCTTCTGCTGGTGTAGGCGGCAGCGACAGGCGTGAAGAACGTGAGGTGCTCGGGCAGATCGGCCGTAGATGAACCAATCGCCATGATACCCTTCCTCTTGGGAAGCATGATGATGAAGACGTTGAAGAAACTGACGCGCTGACTGCTAGATCAGGTTCGCGCAACCTCTCTCCCCTACCTGGCTCACCAAAGATGTCGGGGAAACGACATCTATGGGATCGCGTGGATCCCTTCTACGGTTCGGCAGGGAAAAAGGCGTGTTCGAAGAGCAGATCCAACGATCAACACGGGGGATTTTTATCCAGGTTCGGGCCGCTGAGAAGCGTAAAACCCTAGTCCTGCTTTAGTGTATCAAGAGTTCTTGAGCTCTGGCTAGCTGCTATGCATGCAAACTGGGCCAGAAAGTCCAAAAGTCCCTCCCTGTATCGCCTTGGGCCTGCTTTTATACTAAGGGGCTACCACAGTGGCGTACATCGCATACAGGAGGTGTAAAGTTGCTACAGTGCACATACTTATCCCTGACATCTTAGGACAAACGCACTTAATGCGCCGTTTACGTGTCCGTAACTTTCTTGGGGACGGAAACATAGCCTGTCCCGTCCATCGCCGCCTCACCCCATCTTGACACGCATCCAAGATGACAAGGCTCGCGGGGCCAGGCAGGCAGGCTAGTCGCTGCGCTGGAGCGGTGGCAGGGCGGTGGCCTCGCAAACGTCCCCGGCAAGAACCTTGCCGGGGCCTCGCAAACATTCCCGGCAGGAATCTTACTGGGAACTTTGCCTTTTGGTCTTCACAAAGATCTGCATGCCACCACGCAGAGGCCCCTGGATCTTGGTCTTGACATTGTCGATGGTGTCAGAGCTCTCAACCTCAAGGGGGATGGTCTTGCCAGGGCTTCGCCTTGCAAACCATCCCGGCAAGAATCTTGCCGGGAGCCCGGCTTGTGGTCTTCTTTGGTCGTCTCATATTTGCTTCTAGTTGTCCCCGTCAGGCCTTGCCGCAGGTATGGCTGCAATTGCCCGTGCACAAGTATGGAGCACTAAAGGGCCCAAACTTTAGTGCACCGACATAATCGGGTGGAACAGCGACATGGAGCAACGAGGTAGTTCCAATATGAAGATGTATGGCAAACACACTTTGAGTATGATCAATTTGTGCTTAGAGAATGACAAAAGGGGGTTGGCCGGAATGGTCTAGATGGTGTACTCAGTGCTTTGCATGATATGCAGACTAAGCTGGCTGCATGGGGGGCAAGGGAATTCGGGTGTCTCACTTGGAAGGTGCGGAAACTGCGGGACAAGCTGGAACGGCTTTGGCGTTGGCCAGGGAGACGTGGCCCATCCGAGGAAGAGCTGGCCATAGCTAAGCAGCTCTAAGAGGCACTAAGACAAGAGGAAATCTGGTTAAGACAGAGATCACGGGTTCCTTGGTTGCGAGAGGGGGATCGTAACATGGGCTACTTTCATGCTCAAGCAGCGTAGCGGCAAAGAATGAATAAGATAGAGAGGCTTGAATGGGCGGATGGCTCCACGCGTCAAACGCAGGACGAGAACCATGCAGAAGTCCAAGGGTTTTATGAAGCTTTATACACAAGTCAGGGTTTCAAACCAATGGATGAGCTGCTTTCCTTTGTTCCTCCAAAGGTGACAGAGCAAATGAATGAAGAACTCGACAAACCTTACACTGCGGAGGAGGTCAAGACGGCTCTGTTTCAGATGGCGCCGTCAAAGGCGCCGGGAGTGGATGGATTTACAGTGGGATTTTTCCAGCGGCATTGGTCTTTGTTAAAAGACGATATAATTCCGGCTGTCCTAGATTTCTTGAATGGGGGAGTCTTACCTGAGGGAATGAATGACATTTCCATCACGTTGATCCCAAAGGTGCGTTGCCTATAGCGCATATCTCAATATCGGCCCATTTCATTGTGCCCTGTTCTGTACAAGATTGCCTCGAAGTGCATTACAAACAGGGTACGAGTGTTCGTGGGTGAGATCATCAGTGAAGAGCAGAGTGCATTTGTGCCCGGCCGCCTCATCACCGACAATGTTCTCATCGCTTATGAAAGTGTTCACGCTATGAGACATCGGAAGAGAGGGAAGAATGTTGCTTGTGCCGTTAAGCTCGACATGATGAAGGCATACGATCGGGTCAAATGGCATTTTTTGGAGGCAATCATGCTGAGATTGGGTTTTAGTGTTGGGGAACGTAGTAATAATTCAAAAAATTTCCTACGTGTCACCAAGATCAATCTAGGAGATGCTAACAACGAGAGAGAGGGAGTGCATCTTCATACCCTTGAAGATCGCTAAGCGGAAGCATTACAAGAACGTGGTTGATGGAGTCGTACTCGCGGCGATTCAAATCACGGAAAATCCGATCCAAGCGCCAAACGGACGGTGCCTCCGCGTTCAACACATGTACAGCCCGGGGACGTCTCCTCCTTCTTGATCCAGCAAGGGGGAAGGAGAAGTTGAGGGAGAACTCTGGCAGCACGACGGCGTGGTGGTGGAGGAGCTCGTGGTTCTCCGACAGGGCTTCGCCAAGCACTACGGAGGAGGAGGAGGTGTTGGAGAGGGGGAAGGGCTGCGCCAGGGAAGGGGTGCGGCTGCCCTCCCACCCCCCTTCTATTTATAGGGTGAAGGGGAGAGGGGGCCGGCCCCCCTAGATGCATCTAGAGGGGGGCGGCGGCCAGGAGGGGGTGCCTTGCCCCCCAAGCAAGGTGGGAGGCGCCCCCTCCGCTAGGGTTTCCAACCCTAGGCGCCTTGGGCCCTTGGGGGGGGGCGCACTAGCCCACTAAGGGGATGGTCCCCACCCATATTCAGCCCACTAGGCCCTCCGGGGCAGGTGGCCCCACCCGGTGGACCCCCGGATACCTTTCGGTGGTCCTGGTACAATACCGATAACCCCCGAAACCATTCCGGCGGTTGAAACTGGACTTCCCATATATAAATCTTCACCTCCGGACCATTCTGGAACTCCTCGTGACGTCCGAGATCTCATACGGGACTCCGAACAACTTTCGGTAACCACATACTATTCCTATTACAACTCTAGCGTCACCGAACCATAAGGGTGTAGACCCTACGGGTTCGGGAACCATGCATACATGACCGAGACATCTCTACGGCCAATAACCAACAGCGGGATTTGGATACCCATGTTGGCTCCCACATGTTCCACGATGATCTCATCGGATGAACCACGATGTCGGGGATTCAATCAATCCCGTATACAATTCCCTTTGTCCATCAGTATGTTACTTGCCCGAGATTCGATCGTCGGTATCCCCATACCTCGTTCAATCTCGTTACTGGCAAGTCTCTTTACTCGTTCCGTAATGCATGATCCCGTGGCTAACTCCTTAGTCACATTGAGCTTATTATGATGATGCATTACCGAGTGGGCCCAGAGATACCTCTCCGTCGTATGGAGTGACAAATCCCAATCTCGATTCGTGCCAACCCAACAGACACTTTCGGAGATACCTGTAGTGCACCTTTATAGTCACCCAGTTATTTTGTGATGTTTGATACACCCAAAGCATTCCTACGGCATTCGGGAGTTGCACAATCTCATGGTCTAAGGAAATGATACTTGACATTAGAAAAGCTCTAGCAAACGAACTACACGATCTTGTGCTATGCTTAGGATTGTGTCTTGTCCATCACATCATTCTCCTAATGATGTGATCCCGTTATCAATGACATCCAATGTCCATGGTCAAGAAACCACATCCATCTATTGATCAATGAGCTAGTCAACTAGAGGCTCACTAGGGACATGTTGTGATCTATGTATTCACACATGTATTACTGTTTTCGGTTAATACAATTATAGCATGAACAATAGACAATTATCATGAACAAGGAAATATAATAATAACCATTTTATTATTGCCTCTAGGGCATATTTCCAATAGTCTCCCACTTGCACTAGAGTCAATAATCTAGTTACATTGTGATGAATCGAACACCCATAGAGTTCTGGTGCTGATCATGTTTTGCTCATGGATGAGGTTTAGTCAATAGATCTCCGACATTAAGATCCGTATGTACTTTACAAATATCTATATCTCCATCTTGAATATATTCATGAATGGAGTTGAAGCGGCGCTTGATGTGCTTGGTCTTCTTGTGAAACCTGGGCTCCTTGGCAATGGCAATAGCTCCAGTGTTGTCACAAAAGAGAGTCATCGAGCCCGATGCATTGGGAATCACTCCTAGGTCGGTGATAAACTCCTTCATCCAGACTCCTTCCTACGCTGCTTCCGAATCAGCTATGTACTCCGCTTCACATGTAGATCCCGCCTCGACGCTTTGCTTGCAACTGCACCAGCTGACTGCCCCACCATTCAAAATATACACGTATCTGGTTTGTGACTTGGAGTCATCCAGGTCTGTGTCAAAGCTAGCGTCGACGTAACCCTTTACGACGAGCTCTTCGGCACCTCCATAAACGAGAAACATATCCTTAGTCCTTTTCAGGTACTTCAGGATATTCTTGACCGCTGTCCAGTGTTCCATACCGGGATCACTTTGTTACCTCCCTACCAAACTTATGGCAAGGTTCACATCAGGTCTGGTAGACAGCATGGAATACATAATAGAGCCTATGGCCGAGGCATAGGGGATGACACTCATCTTTTCTCTTTCTGCTGCCGAGGTCGGACGTTGAGCTGTGCTCAATCTCACACCTTGCAATACAGGCAAGAACCCCCTCTTGGACTGATCCATATTGAACTTCTTCAATATC
The DNA here is from genome assembly GCA_011799875.1 of Thinopyrum elongatum. Taxonomy (NCBI): domain Eukaryota; kingdom Viridiplantae; phylum Streptophyta; class Magnoliopsida; order Poales; family Poaceae; genus Thinopyrum; species Thinopyrum elongatum. Next base: position 581,865,501 of record CM022299.1, read on the forward strand.
TTGTCAAGGTATGTGCTTTGTGAAAGACCAATGAGGCGTCTCGATCTATCTCTATAGATCTTGATGCCTAATATGTAAGCAGCTTCTCCAAGGTCCTTCATTGAAAAACACTTATTCAAGTAGGCCTTTATGCTTTCCAAAAGTTCTATATCATTTCCCATCAATAATATGTCATCCACATATAATATGAGAAATGCTACAGAGCTCCCACTCACTTTCTTGTAAATACAGGCTTCTCCATAAGTCTGTATAAACCCAAACGCTTTGATCATTTCCTCAAAGCGAATGTTCCAACTCCGAGATACTTGCACCAGCCCATAGATGGAGCGCTGGAGCTTGCATACTTTGTCAGCATTCTTAGGATCCACAAAACCTTCCGGCTGCATCATATACAATTCTTCCTTAAGGAAACCGTTAAGGAATGCCGTTTTGACGTCCATTTGCCAGATTTCATAATCATAGAATGCGGCAATTGCTAACATGATTCGGACGGACTTCAGCTTCGCTACGGGTGAGAAGGTCTCATCGTAGTCAACTCCTTGAACTTGTCGATAACCCTTAGCGACAAGCCTCGCCTTATAGACGGTCACATTACCATCCGCGTCAGTCTTCTTCTTAAAGATCCACTTATTTTCTATGGCTCGCCGATCATCGGGCAAGTCCACCAAAGTCCATACTTTGTTCTCATACATGGATCCTATCTCGGATTTCATGGCTTCAAGCCATTTGTTGGAATCCGGGCCCGCCATCGCTTCTTCATAGTTCGAAGGTTCACCGTTGTCTAACAACATGATTTCCAGGACAGGGTTGCCGTATCACTCTGGTGCTGATTGTGTCCTCATGGACCTACGAAGTTCAGTAGCAACTTGATCCAAAGTTTCATGATCATCATCATTAACTTCCTCTCTAGTCAGTGCAGGCACCACAGAAACATCTTCCTGAGCTGCGCTACTTTCCGGTTCAAGAGGGGGTACCTCATCAAGTTCTATTTTCCTCCCACTTACTTCTTTCGAGAGAAACTCTTTCTCCAGAAAGGATCCATTCTTGGCAACAAAGATTTTGCTTTCAGATCTGAGGTAGAAGGTATACCCAATAGTTTCCTTAGGGTATCCTATGAAGACGCATTTTTCCGATTTGGGTTCGAGCTTTTCAGGTTGAAGTTTCTTGACATAAGCATCGCATCCCCAAACTTTCAGAAATGACAGCTTAGGTTTCTTACCAAACCATAATTCATACGGTGTCGTCTCAACGGATTTAGACAGTGCCCTATTTAAAGTGAATGCAGCAGTCTCTAAAGCATAACCCCAAAATGATAGCGGTAGATCGGTAAGAGACATCATAGATCGCATCATATCCAATAGAGTGCGATTACGATGTTCGGACACACCATTTCGCTGAGGTGTTCCAGGCGGCGTGAGTTGTGAAACAATTCCACATTTCCTTAAGTGCGTGCCAAACTCGTGACTCAAATATTCTCCTCCATGATCTAATCATAAGAACTTTATTTTCCTGTCACATTGATTCTCTACCTCACTATGAAATTCCTTGAACTTTTGAAAGGTCTCAGACTTGTGTTTCTTTAAGTAGACATACCCATATCTACTTAAGTCATCAGTGAGGGTGAGAACATAACGATAGCCACCGCGACACTCAATGCTCATTGGACCGCATACATCAGTATGTATTATTTCCAACAAGTTGGTTGCTCGCTCCATTGTTCCGGAGAACGGAGTCTTGGTCATTTTGCCCATGAGGCATGGTTCGCACGTGTCAAATGATTCACAATCAAGAGACTCCAAAAGTCCATCTGCATGGAGTTTCTTCATGCGTTTGACACCAATATGACCAAGGCGGCAGTGCCACAAGTATGTGGGACTATCATTATCAACCTTACATCTTTTGGCATTCACACTATGAATATGTGTAACATCACGTTTGAGATTCAATAAAAATAAACCATTGACCAGCGGGGCATGACCATAAAACATATCTCTCTTATAAATAGAACAACCATTATTCTCGGATATAAATGAGTAGCCATCTCGCATTAAACAAGATCCAGATACAATGTTCATGCTCAAAGCTGGCACTAAATAACAGTTATTGAGGTTTAAAACTAATCCCGAAGGTAGATGTAGAGGTAGCGTGCCGACGGCGATCACATCGACCTTGGAACCATTCCCGACGCGCATCGTCACCTCGTCCTTCACCAGTCTCCACTTATTCCGCAGCTCCTGTTTTGAGTTACAAATGTGAGCAACCGCACCGGTATCAAATGCCCAGGAGCTACTACGAGCGCTGGTAAGGTACACATCAATAACATGTATATCATATATACCTTTGGCGTTGTCGGCATTCTTATCCGCTAAGTACTTGGGGCAGTTCCGCTTCCAGTGACCATTTCCCTTGCAATAAAAGCACTCAGTCTCAGGCTTGGGTCCATTCTTTGGCTTCTTCCCGGCACCTGACTTACCGGGCGAGGCTACTCCCTTGCCGTCCTTCTTGAAGTTCTTCTTACCCTTGCCTCTCTTGAAACTAGTGGTCTTATTCACCATCAACACTTGATGTTCCTTTTTGATCTCCACCTCCGCTGATTTCAGCATCGAATATAACTCAGGAATGGACTTTTCCATCCCTTGCATATTGTAGTTCATCACAAAGCTCTTGTAGCTAGGTGGAAGCGACTGGAGGATTCTGTCAATGACTGAGTCATCTGGAAGGTTAACTCCCAGCTGAGACAAACGGTTGTGCAACCCAGACATTTTGAGTATATGCTCGCTGACAGAACTATTTTCCTCCATCTTACAACTGTAGAACTTGTCGGAGACTTCACATCTCTCGACCCGGGCATGAGCTTGGAAAACCATTTTCAGCTCTTGGAACATCTCATATGCTCCGTGTTGCTCAAAACGCTTTTGGAGCCCCGATTCTAAGCTGTAAAGCATGCCGCACTGAACCAGGGAGTAATCATCACTACGTGACTGCCATGCGTTCATAACATCTTGAGTTGCTGGGAAAATGCGTGCGTCACCTAGCGGTGCTTCAAGGACATATGCTTTCTTGGCAGCTATGAGGCTGATCCTCAAGTTACGGACCCAGTCCGTATAGTTGCTACCATCGTCTTTCAGCTTGGTTTTCTCTAGGAACGCGTTGAAGTTGAGGGCAACATTAGCGTGGGCCATTGGATCTACATGATAGATTGTAAAGACAATTTTAGACTAAGTTCATGATAATTAAGTTCATCTAATAAAATTATTTAATGAACTCCCACTCAGATAGACATCCCTCTAGTCATCTAAGTGATACATGATCCGAATCGACTAGGCCGTGTCCGATCATCATGTGAGACGGACTAGTCATCAACGGTGAACATCTCCATGTTGATCGCATCTACCATACGACTCATGTTTGACCTTTCGGTCTCTCGTGTTCCGAGGCCATGTCTGTACATGCTAGGCTCATCAAGTCAAACTAAGTGTTTCGCATGTGTAAATCTGGCTTACACCCGTTGTATGCGAATGTTAGAATCTATCACACCCGATCATCACGTGGTGCTTCGAAACAACGAACCTTCGCAACGATGCATAGTTAGGGGGAACACATTTCTTGAAATTTTAGTGAGGGATCATCTTATTTATGCTACCGTCATTCTAAGCAAATAAGATGTAAACATGATAAACATCACATGCAAATCATAAAGTGACATGATATGGCCAATATCATCTTGCGCCTTTGATCTCCATCTTCGAGGCGCGGCATGATCACCATCGTCACCGGCATGACACCATGATCTCCATCATCATGATATCCATCATCGTGTCTTCATGAAGTTGTCTCGCCAACTATTACTTCTACTACTATGGCTAACGGTTAGCAATAAAGTAAAGTAATTACATGGCATTTACATTGACACGCAGGTCATACAATAAATTAAGACAACTCCTATGGCTCCTGCCGGTTGTCATACTCATCGACATGCAAGTCGTGATTCCTATGATCAATCTCATACATCACATATATAATTCATCACATCCTTTTGGCCATATCACATAACATAGCATACCCAGCAAAAACAAGTTAGACGTCCTCTAATTTTTGTTGCATGTTTTACGTGGCTGCTATGGGTTTCTAGCAAGAACGTTTCTTACCTACGCAAAAGCCACAACGGTGATATGCCAATTGCTATTTACCCTTCACAAGGACCCTTTTCATCGAATCCGATCCGACTAAAGTGCGAGAGACAGACACCCGCTAGCCACCTCATGCAACAAGTGCATGTCAGTCGGTGGAACCTGTCTCACGTAAGCGTACGTGTAAGGTCGGTCCGGGCCGCTTCATCCCACAATGCCGCCAAATCAAGATAAGACTAGTAATGGTAAGCAAATTGAACAAATCATCACCCACAACTACTTGTGTTCTACTCGTGCATAGAAACTACGCATAGACATGGCTCATGATGCCACTGTTGGGGAACATAGTAATAATTTAAAAAAATTCCTACGTGTCACCAAGATCAATCTAGGAGATGCTAACAACGAGAGAGAGGGAGTGCATCTTCATACCCTTGAAGATCGCTAAGCGGAAGCGTTACAAGAACGCGGTTGATGGAGTCGTACTCGTGGGGATTCAAATCGCGGAAGATCCGATCCAAGCGCCGAACGGATGGCGCCTCCACGTTCAACACACGTACAGCCATGGGACGTCTCCTCCTTCTTGATCCAGCAAGGGGAAGGAGAAGTTGAGGAAGAACTCCGGCAGCACGACGGAGTGGTGGTGGAGGAGCTCGTGGTTCTCCGACAAGGCTTCGCCAAGCACTACGGAGGAGGAGGAGGTGTTGGAGAGGGGGAAGGGCTGCGCCAGGGAAGGGGTGCGGCTGCCCTCCCACCCCCCTTCTATTTATAGGGTGAAGGGGAGAGGGGGCCAGCCTCCCAGATGCATCTAGAGGGGGGACGGCGGCCAGGAGGGGGTGACTTGCCCCCCAAGCAAGGTGGGTGGCGCCCCCTCCCCTAGGGTTTCCAACCCTAGGCGCCTTGGGCCCTTGGGGGGGGGGGGGCGCACCAGCCTACTAAGGGGCTGGTCCCCACCCATATTCAGCCCACTAGGCCCTCCGGGGCAGGTGGCCCCACCCGGTGGACCCCCGGATAACTTTCGGTGGTCCCTGTACAATACCGATAACCCCCGAAACCATACGGCGACTGAAACTGGACTTCCCATATATAAATCTTCATCTCCGGACCATTTTGGAACTCCTCGTGATGTCCAGGATCTCAGCCAGGACTCTGAACAACCTTCGGTAACCACATACTATTCCCATTACAACTCTAGCATCACCGAACCTTAAGTGTGTAGACCCTACGGGTTCGGGAACCATGCAGACATGACCGAGACATCTCTACGGCCAATAACCAACAGCGGGATCTGGATACCCATGTTGGCTCCCACATGTTCCACGATGATCTCATCGGATGAACCATGATGTTGGGGATTCAATCAATCCCGTATACAATTCCCTTTTTCCATCGGTATGTTACTTGCCCGAGATTCGATCGTCGGTATCCCCATACCTCGTTCAATCTCATTACCGGCAAGTCTCTTTACTTGTTCTGGAACGCATGATCCCGTGGCTAACTCCTTAGTCACATTGAGCTCATTATGATGATGCATTACCGAGTGGGCCCAGAGATACCTCTCCGTCGTACGGAGTGACAAATCCCAGTCTCGATTCGTGCCAACCCAACAGACACTTTTGGAGATACCTGTAGTGCACCTGTATAGTCACCTAGTTACGTTGTGACGTTTGATACACCCAAAGCATTCCTACGGCATCCGGGAGTTGCACAATCTCATGGTCTAAGGAAATGATACTTGACATTAGAAAAGCTCTAGCAAACGAACTACACGATCTTGTGCTATGCTTAGGATTGGGTCTTATCCATCACATCATTCTCCTAATGATGTGATCCCGTTATCAATGACATCCAATGTCCATGGTCAGGAAACCACAACCATCTATTGATCAATGAGCTAGTCAACTAGAGGCTCACTAGGGACATGTTGTGATCTATGTATTCACACATGTATTACGGTTTCCGGTTAATACAATTATAGCATGAACTATAGACAATTATCATGAACAAGGAAATATAATAATAACCATTTTATTATTGCCTCTAGGGGATATTTCCAACATTTTGTTCATAGTTTGTCAGACTTGTGATGAAGTGTGTAACTTCGGTAAGGTTTACAGTACGAGTGAATGGACAATTACTTCCCTACTTCACACCATCTAGAGGTCTCTGTAAGGGAGATCCTAGTTCATTGTTTCTATTTCTTATCTGTGCAGAGGGGTTCACCTCACTGCTGAAGTTCTATGGAGGTGCCAATGTTGATAGAGGCATCCATGTTAGCCCTCTCTCCCTTTGGGTTAGTCACCTGCTCTTTGCCGATGATAGTTTGATATTTCTGAAGGCGGAAAGGGCGAGTGCGTTCAAGTTGAATGAGGTGCTTAGAATCTATGGAGACTGCTCGGGACAATGTGTTAATAGGGACAAAAGTTCTGTCTTTTTCAGTCCGAAGACACTTGACGTAGTTTGACAGGAGCTCAAGACAGTGTTGGGAATTACTATGGAGGCGTTTAATGAGCGGTATTTGGGTCTTCCAACGGCCATTGGACGCATTACCAGCGGTACTTTTGAATATCTTGGTGAGAGGATCAGAAGCAAGCTTCAAGGAGGCACTGAACGGCTTATTTCATGCGCTGGGAGGGAGGTTAGGCTCAAGGCCGTTGCTCAGGCGATCCCGGCTTATTCGATGAGCTGCTTCAAGTTAACGAAGAAGATCTGTAAGGGTTTTTCATAAAAAATGGCTAGGTATTGGTGGAGTAGCTCAGTCGACCGCAGGTCACTGCACTGGATCGATTGAGACTCACTAACCAAGCCAAAGAATGCAGGAGGGATGGGATTCAGGAACTTGGAAGTGTTTAACTTAGCTCTACTTGGGAAACATGGGTGGATGCTGATCATGAATCCGGACTCTCTCTGCGCACGTGTCTTGAAAGGGAAGTACTTTCCCACAAGTGAGTTTATGGATGCAAAAGCATGCATCAGCCACTTGGCAGGCAATTGTTGTTGGCAGAGAGGCCCTAAGGACTGGCTTGATAAAGAGGATCAGAGATGGTATGTCTGTATCAACATGGAATGATATCTGGATTCTGGGTCTTCTCACACTTCGTCCTTCGGTGCAAATCGGAGATGCCGCAATTCCTCTAGTTGCCGATATGATTGATGCTGAACATGGTACTTGGAAGAGCGAACTTGTGAGACGAAATTTTACAGCTCTAGAAGCAGATGCAATTCTGAACATATCCCTGAGCTGCAATGGGGGGGGGCTGATTCATGGGCTTGGGCTGCTGAAAAGTCTGGGATGTACTATGTGAAATTTGCTTACCGCGGTCTGGTGACCCGCAATGAGCACGGAGCTCTAGGGGAAGGGACGGTGACCGAAACTTCAGAGATTCACAAACAGTTGTGGTCTATGAAGGAAATATGCCCTAGAGGCAATAATAAAGTTGTTATTTTATATTTCCTTATTCATGATAAAGGTTTATTATTCATTCTAGAATTGTATTGATCGGAAACTTAACTACATGTGTGAATACATAAACAAATACTGTGTCCCTAGTAAGCCTCTACTAGACTAGCTCATTGATCAAAGATGGTTAAAGTTTCCTAACCATGGACATGTGTTGTCATTTGATAACGGGATCACATCATTAGGAGAATGATGTGATGGACAAGACCCATCCGTTAGCTTAGCGTAATGATCATTCAACTTATTGCTATTGCTTTCTTCATGTAAAATACATATTTCCTCAACTATGAGATTATGCAACTCCCGGATACCGGAGGAATACCTTGTGTGCTATCAAACGTCACAACATAACTGGGTGATCATAAATATGCTCTACAGGTATCTCCGAAGGTGTTTGTTGAGTTGGCATAGATTGAGATTAGGATTTGTCACTCCGAGTATCGGAGAGGTATCTCTGGGCCCTCTCGGTAATAAACATCATAAGCTTGCAAGCAAATGACTAACGAGTTAGTTACGAGGTGATGTATTACAGAACGAGTAAAGAGACTTGCCGGTAATGAGATTGAACTAGGTATGAAGATACCGACGATCGAATCTCGGGCAAGTAACATACCGATGGACAAAGGGAATTACGTATGTTGTCATTACGGTTCGACCGATAAAGATCTTCGTAGAATATGTAGGAGCCAATATGGACATCCAGGTTCTGCTATTTGTTATTGACCGGAGAGGTGTCTCGGTCATGTCTACATAGTTCTTGAACCCGTAGGGTCCGCATGCTTAACGTTCGTTGACGATATAGTGTTATATGAGTTAGATGATTTGGTGACTGAATGTTGTTCAGAGTCCTGGATGAGATCACGGACATGACGAGGAGTCTCGAAATGGTCGAGAGGTAAAGATCGATATATAGGACGATTGTATTTGGACATCGGAGGTGTTTCGGGACGTACCAGGAAGGAATCGGGTCACCGGAAGGGGTTCCGGGCACCCCCCGGCAAGTTATGGTCTTAATGGGCCAAAGGGAGGGACAGACCAGCCCACTAGGGGGCTGGTGCGCCCCTCCACTTGGTTGGCCGGCCCTAGGGAAGGAAAAAGGGGAGGGCTAGCCCCTCCTGCCTTTCCCTCTCATGGGAGAAAGGAAAGGGGGTGGGGGGCACCACCCTCCCGTGCCTTTCCCCGTGCTCCAAATAAGGAAAGGGGGCGCCACCTTGGGAGAGACCTCAAGTAGGATTCCTCCTACTTGGGCGCCCCCCTTGGCTGCTCCTCCCTCCCTTCCACCTATATATATATGTGGGAGGGGGGCGCCTAGCACATAACAGACAATTGCCTAGCCGTGTGCGGTGCCCCCCTCCACCGTTTACACCCCCGGCCATATTTTCGTAGTGCTTAGGCGAAGCCCTGCTGAGATAACTTCACCATCACCGTCACTATGCCGTCATGCTGCCGGAACTCATCTACTACCTCGCCATCTTGCTGGATCAAGAAGGCTGAGGACATCACCGAGCTGAACATGTGCAGAATGCGGAGGTGCCGTGCGTTCGGTACTAGATCGGTTGGAGCGCGAAGAAAGTTCGACTACATCAACCGCGTCGTAAAATGCTTCCGCTTACGGTCTACGAGGGTATGTAGACACACTCTCTCCCTCTCGTTGCTATGCATCTCCTTGATAGATCTTGCGTGTGCGTAGAATTTTTTTTGTTTTCCATGCAATGTTTCCCAATAGTGGCATCATGAGCCAGGTCTATGCGTAGATGATATGCATGAGTAAAACACAAAGATTTGTGGGCGGTGATTGTCATAATGCTTACCACCAACGTCTTATTTTGATTCAGCAATATTGTGGGATGAAGCGTCCCGGACCAACCTTACATGTCCACGTACATGAGACTGGTTCCACCGACAGACATGCAACCAGTTTTGCATAAAGGTGGCTGGCGGGTGTCTGTTTCTCCTACTTTAGTTGAATCGAATTTCACTGCGACCGGTCCTTGAAGAAGGTCAAAACAAAAAACTTGATGAATCACCGTTGTGGTTTTTGGCGTAGGTAAGAACGGTTCTTGCTAGAAGCCCGTAGCAGCCACGTAAAACTTGCAACAACAAAGTAGAGGACATCTAATTTGTTTTTGCAGAGCATGTTGTGATGTGATATGGTCAAGACATGATGTGATATACATTGTTGTATGAGATGATCATGTTTTGTAATTTATCGGCAACCGGCAGGAGCCTTATGGTTGTCTCTTTATTGTATGAAATGCAATCGCCATGTAATTGCTTTACTTTATCGCTATGCATTAGCAATAGTTGTAGAAGCAATAGTTGGCGAGACGACCACGACGCAACGATGGAGATCAAGGTGTCGAGCCGGTGACGATGAAGATCATGACGATGCTTTGGAGATGGAGATCAAAAGCACAAGATGATGATGGCCATATCATGTCACATATTTTGATTGCATGTGATGTTTATCTTATATGCATCTTATTTTGCTTAGAACGAGGGTAGCATTATAAGATGATCCCTTCACTAAATTTCAAGGTAAAAGTGTTCTCCCTGAGTATGCACCGTTGCTACAGTTCGTCATTTTGAGACACCATGTGATGATCGGGTGTGATAGACTCTACGTTCACATACAACGTGTGTAAGACAGTTTTAGACATGCAGAATACTTGGGTTAAACTTGACGAGCCTAGCATGTACAGACATGGCCTCGGAACACTGGAGACCGAAAGGTCAAACGTGAATCATATAGTAGATATGTTCAACATAGAGATGTTCACCATTGATGACTACCCAATCTCATGTGATGATCGGACATGGGTTATTTGATTTGGATCACGTATCACTTAGATGACTTGAGGGATGTCTATTTAAGTGGGAGTTCTTATGTAATTTGATTAATTGAACTTAAATTTATCATGAACTTAGTCCTGATAGTATTTGCAAATTATGTTGTAGATCAACAGCTCGTGTTGTACCTTCCCTATTTTTGATATGTTCCTAGAGAAAACTAAGTTGAAAGATGATGGTAGAAATAATGCGGACTGGGTCCGTGATCTAAGGATTATCCTCATTGCTGCACAGAAGAATTATGTCCTTGATGCATCGCTAGGTGACAGACCTATTGTAGGAGCAGATGCAGATCTTATGAATGTTTGGCAAGCTCGATATGATGACTACTTAATAGTTTAGTGCACCATGCTTTATGGCTTAGAACCGGGACTTCAAAAATGTTTTGAACGCCACGGAACATATGAGATGTTCACAAAGATGAAATTGGTATTTCAGACTCATGCCCGTGTCGGGCGGTATGAGACCTCTGACAAGTACTTTGCCTACAAGATGGAGGAGAATAGTTTAGCCAGTGAGCATGTGCTCAGAATGTCTGAGTACTACAATTCCTTGAATCAAGTGGGAGTTAATCTTCCAGAGAAGATAGTGATTGACAGAATTCTCTAGTCACTATAACCAAGCTACTAGAACTTCGTGATGAACTATAATATGCAAGGGATGACGAAAATGATTCCCGAGATCTTCACAATGCTGAAATCTGTGAAGGTAGAAATCAAGAAAGAGCATCAAGTGTTGATGGTTAACAAGACCACTAGTTTCAAGAAAAAGGGCAAAGGGAAAGAAAGGGAACTTCAAGAAGAATGGCAAGCAAGTTGCCACTCCCATGAAGAAGCCCAAAGATGGACCTAAGCCTAAAACTTAGTGCTTCTACTGCAAAGGAAATGGTCACGGGAAGTGGAACTGCCCCAAATACTTGGCGGATAAGAAGGATGGCCAAGTGAACAAAGGTATATTTGATATACATATTGGTGTGTACCTTACTAGTGTTTGTAGTAACCCCTGGGTATTTGATACCGGTTTAGTTGCTAAGATTAGTAACTCAAAACAAGAGTTACAGAATAAACAGAGACTAGGTAAGGGCGAGGTGACGATGTATGTTGGAAGTGATTCCAAGGTTGATACGATCACCATTGCACACTCCCTCTACCTTTGGGATTAGTGTTGAACCTAAATAAATGTTATTTGGTGTTTGCGTTGAGCATGAATATGATTTGATCATGTTTATTGCAATACGGTTATTCATTTAAGTCAGGGAATAATTGTTGTTCTATTTACATGAATAAAACCTTCTATGGTCATACACCCAATGTAAATGGTTTATTGAATCTCGATCGTAGTGATACATATATTCATAATATTGATGCCAAAAGATGCAAAGTTGTTAATGATAGTGCAACATACTTGTGGCACTGCCGTTTAGGTCATGTTGGTGTAAAGCGCATGAAGAAACTCCATGCAGATGGACTTTTGGAATCATTTGATACTTGCGAACCATGCCTCATGGGCAAGATGACTAAAACTCCGTTCTCCGGAACAAAGGAGCGAGCTAATGACTTATTGGAAATAATACATACCGATGTATGCGATCCGATGAGTGTTGAAGCACGCGGCAGGTATCATTATTTTCTGACCTTCACAGATGATTTGAGTAGGTATGGGTATATCTACTTGATGAAGCACGAGTCTGAAACATTTGAAAAGTTCAAAGGATTTCAGAGTGAAGTAGAGAATCATCGTAACAAGAAAATAAAGTTTCTATGATCTGATCACGGAGGCGAATATTTGAGTTACGAGTTTGGCCTTCATTTAAAACAATGTGGAATTGTTTCATAACTCATGCCACTTGGAACACCACAGCGCAATGGTGTGTCCGAACATCGTAACCGTACTTTATTAGATATGGTGCGTTCTATGATGTCTCTTACCGATTTATCACTATCATTTTGGGGTTATGCATTAGAGACAACCACATTCACGTTAAATAGGGCACCACCTAAATCCGTTGAGACAACACCACATGAACTGTGGTTTGGCAAGAAACCTAAGCTGTCGTTTCTTAAAGTTTGGGGTTGCGACACTTATGTCAAAAGGCTTCAGCCTGATAAGCTCGAACCCAAATCGGAGAAGTGCGCCTTCATAGGATACCCTAAAGAAACAATTGGGTACACCTTCTATCACAGATCCGAAGGCAAGATCTTTGTTGCTTAGAATGGATCCTTTCTAGAGAAGGAGTTTCTCTCGAAAGAAGTGAGTGGGAGGAAAGTAGAACTTGACGAGGTAATTATACCTTCTCTTGTATTGGAAAGTAGCTCATCATAGAAAACCGTTCCCGTGATGCCTACACCAACTAGAGAGGAAGCTAATGATGATGATCATGAAACTTCAAATCATGTTACTACTGAACTTCATAGGTCACCCAAAGCATGATCTGCACCAAAGTGGTACGGTAATCCTATTCTGGAAGTCATGTTACTAGACCAAGGCGAACCTACGAACTATGAAGAAGCTATGATGAGCCTAGATTCCGACAGATGGCTTGAGGCCATGAAATCTGAGATAGGATCCATGTATGAGAACAAAAGTATGGACTTTGGTGGACTTGCCCGATGATCGGCAAGCCATAGAAAATAAATGGATCTTCAAGAAGAAGACTAACGCTGATGGTAATGTTACTGTCTACAAAGCTCGAATTGTCGCAAAAGTTTTTTGACAAGTTCAAGGGGTTGACTACAATGAGACTTTCTCACCCGTAGCGATGCTTAAGTCTGTCCGAATCATGTTAGCAATTGCCGCATTTTATGATTATGAAATTTGGCAAATAGACATCAAAACTGCATTCCTTAATGGATATCTTAAAGAAGAGTTGTATATGACGCAACCAGAAGGTTTTGTCGATCCTAAAGGTGCTAACAAAGTGTGCAAGCTCCAGCGATCCATCTATGTCCTGGTCCAAGCATCTCGGAGTTGGAATATGTGCTTTGATGAGGTGATCAAAGCATATGGTTTTATACAGACTTTCGGTGAAGCCTGTATTTACAAGAAAGTGAGTGGGAAGTCTGTAGCATTTCTGATATTATATGTGGATGACATATTGTTGATTGGAAATGATATAGAATTTCTGGATAGCATAAAAGGATACTTGAATAAGAATTTTTCAATGAAAGACCTCGGAGAAGCTGCTTATATATTGGGCATCAAGATCTATAGAGATAGATCAAGACGTCTAATAAGGAATTTCACAACGCACATACCTTGACAAAGTTTTGAAGAAGTTCAAAATGGATCAATCAAAGAAAGGGTTCTTGCCTGTGTTGCAAGGTATGAAGTTGAGTAAGACTCAAAGCCCGACCACGGCAGAAGATAGAGAGAGAATGAAAGTCATTCCCTATGCCTCAACCGTAGGTTTTATAAAGTATGCCATGCTGTGTACAAGACCTATTGTGTGCCTTGCCATGAGTTTGGCAAGGGGATACAATAGTGATCCAGGAGTGGATCACTGGACAGCGGTCAAAATTATCCTTAGGTACCTAAGAGGACTAAGGAAATATTTCTCGATTATGGAGGTGATAAAGAGTTCGTCGTAAAGGGTTATGTCGATATAGCTTTGACAACGATCCAGATGACTCTGAGTCTCAATCTGGATACTTATTGAAAGTGGGAGCAATTAGCTAGAGTAGCTCCATGCAGAGCATTGTAGACATAGAAATTTGCAAAATACATACGGATCTGTATATGACAAATCCGTTGACTAAGCCTCTCTCACAAGCAAAACATGATCACACCTTAGTACTCTTTGGGTATTAATCACATGACGATGTGAACTAGATTGTTGACTCAAGTAAACTCTTTGGGTGTTAGTCACATGGCCATGCGAACTGTGGGTGTTAATCACATGTCGATGTGAACTAGATTATTGACTCTAGTGCAAGTGGGAGACTGAAGGAAATATGCACTAGAAGCAATAATAAAGTTGTTATTTTATATTCCCTTATTCATGATAAAGGTTTATTATTCATGCCAGAATTGTATTGATCGAAAACTTAAATACATGTGTGTATACATAAACAAATACTGTGTCCCTAGTAAGCCTCTACTAGACTAGCTCGTTGATCAAAGATGGTTAAAGTTTCCTAACCATGGACATGTGTTGTCATTTGATAACGGGATCACATCATTAGGAGAATGATGTGATGGACAAGACCCATCCATTAGCTTAGCATAATGATCGTTTAGTTCATTGCTATTGCTTTCTTCATGTCAAATACATATTCCTTCGACTATGAGATTATGCAACTCCTGGATACCGGAGGAATACCTTGTGTGCTATCAAACGTCACAACATAACTGGGTGATCATAAGGATGCTCTACAGGTATCTCCGAAGGTGTTTGTTGAGTTGGCATAGATCGAGATTAGGATTTGTCACTCCGAGTATCGAGAGGTATCTCTGGGCCCTCTCGGCAACACACATCATAAGCTTGCAAGCAAATGACTAAGGAGTTAGTTACGAGGTAATGTATTACGGAACGAGTAAAGAGACTTTCCGGTAACGAGATTGAACTAGGTATGAAGATACCGACGATCGAATCTCAAGCAAGTAACATACCGATGGACAAAGGGAATTACGTATGTTGTCATTACGGTTCGACTGATAAAGATATTCGTAGAATATGTAGGAACCAATATGGGAATCTAGGTTCCACTATTGGTTATTTACTAGAGAGGTGTCTCGGTCATGTCTACATAGTTCTTGAACCCGTAGGGTCCGCACGCTTAACGTTCGTTGACGATATAGTGTTATTTGAGTTATATGATTTGGTGACTGAATGTTGTTCGGAGTCCTGGATGAGATCACGGACAAGACGAGGAGTCTCGAAATGGTCGAGAGGTAAATATCGATATATTGGACGATGGTATTTGGACACCGGAAGTGTTTCGGGACGTACCGGGAAGGAATCGGGTCACCGGAAGGGGTTCCGGGCACCCGCCAGCAAGTTATGGGCATAATGGGCCAAAGGGAGGGACATACCAGCCCACTAGGGGGCTGGTGCGCCCCTCCACTTGGTTGGCCGGCCCTAGGGAAGGAAAAAGGGGAGGGCTAGCCCGTCCCGCCTTTCCCTCTCATGGGAGAAAGGAAAGGGGGGGGGGGCACCCTCCCCTGCCTTTCCCCGTGCTCCAAATAAGGAAAGGGGGGCGCCACCTTGGGAGAGACCCCAAGTAGGATTCCTCCTACTTGGGCACCCCCTTGGCTGCTCCTCCATCCCTCCCTCCCACCTATATATATGTGGGAGGGGGGCGCCTAGCACATAACAGACAATTGCCTAGCCGTGTGCGGCGCCCACCTCCACCGTTTACACCCCCGGTCATATTTTCGTAGTGCTTAGGCAAAGCCTTGCGGAGATAACTTCACCAGCACCATCACCACACCGTCGTGCTGCCGGAACTCACCTACTACCTCGCCATCTTGCTAGATCAAGAAGGCCGAGGACATCACCAAGCTAAACGTGTGCAGAATGCGGAGGTGCCGTGCGTTCGGTACTAGATCGGTTGGAGCGCGAAGAAAGTTCGACTACATCAACCGCGTTGTAAAACGCTTCCGCTTACGGTCTACGAGGGTATGTAGACACACTCTCCCCCTCTCGTTGCTAGGCATCCCCTTGATAGATCTTGCATGTGCATAGAATTTTTTTTGTTTTCCATGCAATGTTTCCCAACAGTCTAGACTTTGGAAGCTCAAGGTTGTGCCAAAAGTGCAGGTGTTTTGGTGGCAAGTACTCAGGAAAATTTTACCTGTCAAAAGCATCTTGAAGCACCGGCACATTGCGGAAATGGCTCGATGTAAAGTCTGCCTCCATGCAGACAAAGATCTCTACCATGCACTGATTAAGTGCACGCATGCAAAGATGTTCTGGAGTGAGGTGAGGGAATGGCTCAATGTCAAGCTCCCGGATCTTCACACAATGACATGGTCCCAAGATATCTTGTGTGACCCCAGGTTTGATGAGGGTGATCGTGCAAAAATCATCACAGTAATGTGGGCGATCTGGACATCCAGGAACAACATCACTCATGACAGACCAAGCATTGACCCGGTGGTGTCGATGAAGAAGACTAGAGAAGCTCTGGCGATCTTGGAACTACCCAGGGTTCAGGCTCGAACTCTACCAGGATTCGGTTGGCGTCCTCCTGATGAGGGCTGCGTTAAGATCAACACCAATGCAGGAATCTTGATGGAAGCAAGGCTTGCCGGTGTGGGAGGTATTGCACGCTCATCTTCAGCCTTCATCGGAGCTTGGTGCAAGCCGGTCCATGGTGTTACTGACTCGCTTGTTGCGGAGGCCATGGCTCTCCGTGAAGGCGTTGTTTTTGCAAAGCTTCGTGGCTTTGAGCGAGTAGAGATGGAGATTGATAGCAAAGAGGTGGTGGATCTCTAGAACTCGTGCCGTTCTTCGCGCTCCTTGATAGCGCCAGTGTTATTAGATATTGAAGAGCTGGCAGCTAGTTTTTCTTCTTTTGATATTCATCATGTAAAGAGACATTCCGATGTCCCAGCCCACCTTTGTGCCAAGCACGCTAGCACATTGGATGTGATGGAGTGTTGGATGAACTCTCCCCCTGGACTCCCGGTTACTAGCCTTATGGCGGACAGTGTCGGAGCTCGTTTGTTTGAATAAAGCTCTTTAGTTCCACGCAAAAAAGGCAACACAACAGAAACGGTCAGCTAGATCAAGGTGTGTGCGATATACGTCATTCAGTTCACTCGGATGAACTATTTTCGATTAGGTAACACAACAGAAATGGTCAGCCAGATCAAGTTTGTGCGATTGATGGCATACACTTCACACGGATGAACTGTCTGTGATTAGCCACAACAAACAGAAGCGGTTAGACAGATCAAGGTATGTGCGCTAGACGGGCACACATTCTAATTAAAAGAAGCATGCGCGATGGTAATAATGAGCGCGCATAGTTGATGGAACAAGTCATGTGCTGACATCGCCTATTGCGGTGCATCCTATGGTGCAAACACCACGTACGCATCCGAGAACGCGTGCCCACGTTACGCCATCCGGGAATCATGTCGCACTTCGAAACTAGGACCGTCAATAAATTTTGAGCTTGCTTCCCGTCACATTCCAAATTACTACCATGATATATTTAATTGCAAACCTATTCACACCGATCAAAACCTTAATAGTTTCCCACTTAGCAGCATATTACTCGGTTATAAGTACTACCTACTCCAAGATGACTGCATATTCCTCCTCAATTCCTGATCAACAAAAACAAACAACTCTTTCATCGTCATTCCCTTGCGTCTGCCATGGCCCGCATGAGTTCTGGGTAGAGAAATTACTACCAGGGAGAGGCGAGTATGGAAGCGGAAGCACGAGAGATGCCCCGCCTCACCGTGAAAGCAACTGACATGTCCAGTCGCGCTGCCGTAGCAGCACTGAGGTCCCGCCAGCCTGCCGAAGTAGCACACAGGTCCTGCCGGGCCGCCAAAGCAGCACAGAGGTCCCGTTGCATCGTCGAAGCAGCAGACTGGTCCGGCCGCGCCACGGAAGTAGCAGAAATGTCCCGCCACGCCGTGGATGCAACAGAGAGGTCCTCCCGTGATGTGGCGGCTTGAGAAAATGTCTCACGGGCAGGCCAGGACTCTCACAAGCGCATGCGCGATATGCTCGATAACCCGATGGATCGGATCTCCGGCTGGATGAAGCTGCAGGATGAGATGAATGCCTCGTTTGAGAATGCTACCTGCGTCATCCGGGGACTAAGGGAGGATAAGGCGCAGCTCCGTACCGAGCGTGACCTGATGAGGGTGAAGATCGCTGAAAGGACGAAGCATCACGAGGAGACCACTGCCTTGTTGAAGAGGACGGGCATCATCGTCAAGAAACTTATGAACGAGAATGCCATGCTCCGCAT
Organism: Thinopyrum elongatum; assembly: GCA_011799875.1. NCBI lineage: Eukaryota > Viridiplantae > Streptophyta > Magnoliopsida > Poales > Poaceae > Thinopyrum > Thinopyrum elongatum. The sequence continues at coordinate 581,883,875 of CM022299.1, forward strand.
CGAGCGTGAAAAGCTGGTGGAGGAATCTGTGGATGCTGCCAAGCAGCGTATTGAGGACATGAAAGAGATCATCGCCGCTCACTGCGAGAACTAGTCTTCGCGCCCTGCAGCAACACATCAAGAAAGTAGAGATCAGCGAGCCAGATCGTTGTCTACGTCTTTCTTCTTCTTTTGCCCTTGTGTATTTCGGGCATTGCCGCATGTGGCATTTTTAATTATCTTCCTAAGTATGTAAGACAATTATTATCCACTATCATCGTGATTATATTTATATCAGTCTTGCTATAAGTCTCAGTCAATGCAATATATGTCCGTCAGATCTTACATCATGATCTGTGCAAAATTTTCTTTTCAGATTTTCTTTTTTCTCTCTCTTAAATCTCAGTCGAGTGAGACATAGCCACACCATAAAACAGGGGCTCGGGTGATATTAATGGAGAAGTTGGAAGAGAGCTGGGCGGCGGATGGAGGTCAAAGGGCTTGCCTCCCGATAAGCACGCGCAGGGGTCTGCTCGCACGCCTCCCGTACTGAAATAGCTATCCCGCACGGCGCCTCCTAGCCAATAAAAAAAGGGATGCGTGGCGGCACGTAAATGGTTAGTAGAACCCCACGGTTTTAATAATACTTTGTTTCCGACTGTAACATGATAGCTCTTGTTCCAAAATGACTTTGTTGGTTGTTAATGTGTGCGCCTTCGCAAATCGGACAAAAAATTTACCACAACATGTTGGTGCCATGTGAAGGCAACATGTTGAGTTTCATGATTTTCAGGCGAGTTTTGGATTTATAGGAATTTAAAAACCAAGTTTCTCTATGTTTCCAGCCGAGCCACGACGCCGAGATGTTTGAAATTCATTCCCATTTCTTGCATGAGACCTAAACATTCACCCAAGGACACATATATGATTTTTCAACCCATCTTGGCGCACTGGAGCATGTGCATGTAGCTCAAATTTGAATTATGCACATTAAATGCCTAGAAAACTCAAATAATGTATAAAAAAGGCAAAATGAACCCTGAATAATTCCAAAATTTAGCACGGAACTCCTATTGGTCTATGTTGCCTCTGTAAAAAAATCAAGGTGGGAAGAGGCAGCGTATGTCGTTTCACACACAGAGGTGACAAGTGTTGGGAAACGTTGCATGGAAAACAAAAAAAAAATTCTACGCACACGCAAGATCTATCCATGGAGATGCATAGCTACAAGAGGGGAGAGTGTGTCTATGTACCCTCATAGACCGTTAAGCGGAAGCGTTTATCAACGCGGTTGATGTAGTCGAACACCTTCGCGATCCAACCGATCAAGTACCGAACATACGGCATCTCCGCGTTCAGCACATGTCCAACTCGATGGCGTCCTCGCCTTCTTGATCCAGCAAGATGGGCGAAGTAGTAGATGAGTTCTAGCAGCACAACGGCATGGTGTCGGTGATGGTGAACTTGTTCCCGCAGGGCTTCGTCGTGCACTACGGAAAACTGGACGGATGGTGAAACTGTGGAGAGGGGCGCCGCACACGGCTAAGAGATTGTCGTGGGTTTGTGTGGCGCTAGGAGGCGCCCCAAGGTGGCCGGCCGGCCCCCTTGGGCGCCTGCCCTTTGGCGCCCCCTTTCCTTGTTTGCTTGCGGGGGGGAGGCAGGAGGATGTGGCACCCCCCTTTCCTTCCTCTTAGGCGGAGGGAAGGAAAGAGGGGCTAGCCCTCCCTCCTTACCATCCATAGGGCCAGCGGCCAAGAGGAGGGGCGCGCCAGCACCTTGTGGGCTGGTGTGTTCCCCTATCTTGGCCCATATGGCCCATTAACCTCCCGGGGCTTCCCGGAACCCCTTCCGGTGATCCGATGGTTACTCGGTACATCCCGAAACCTTTCTGTTATCCAAATAGCATCGTCCTATATATCAATCTTTACCTCCGAACCATTCCGGAGCTCCTTGTCATGTCCGCGATCTTATTTTGGACTCCGAACAACATTCGGTTACCAATTCACATAACTCATATAACACTATATCGTCAACGAACGTTAAGGGTGCGGACCCTACGGGTTCGAGAATGATGTAGACATGACCGAGACGACTCTCGGGTCAATAACCAATAGCGGGACTTGGATTCCCATTTTGGTTCCTACATATTCTACGAAGATATTTATCGGTTGAACCGTTATGACAACATATGTAATTCGCTTTGTCAGTCGGTATGTTACTTGCCCGAGATTCGATCGTCGATATCTCCATACCTAGTTCAATCTCGTTACCGGCAAGGCTCTTTACTCGTTCCGTAATAAATCATCTCGTAACTAACTCCTTTAGTCACTTTGCTTGCAGGCTTCTTATGATGTGCATTACCGAGAAGGCCCAGAGATACCTCTCCGATACACGGAGTGACAAATCCCAATCTCGATCCATGCCAACTCAACAGACACCTTCGGAGATACCTGCAGAGCATCTTTATAATCACCCAGTTACGTTGTGACGTTTGATAGCACACAAGGTATTCCTCTGGTATCCGGGAGTTGCATGATCTCATGGTTAAAGGAACATGTATTTGATATTAAGAAAGCAGTAGCAATAAACTAAATGATCATATGCTAAGCTAACGGATGGGTCTTTCCATCACATCATTCTCCTAATGATGTGATCCCGTTATCAAATAACAACTCATGTCTATGGTTAGGAAACCTTAACCATCTTTTGATCAACGAGCTAGTGTAGTAGAGGCTTACTAGGGACATGGTATTTGTTTATGTATCCACACATGTATTTAAGTTTACGGTCAATACAATTATAGCATGAATAATAAACCTTTATCATGAATAAGGAAATATAATAATAACAACTTTATTATCGCTTCTAGGGCATATTTCCATCAGTCTCCCATTTGCACTAGAGTTAATAATCTAGATTACATAGTAATGAATCTAACACCCATGGAGTCTTGGGGCTGATCATGATTTGCCTGCGGAAGAGGTTTAGTCAATGGGTCTGCTACATTCAGATCCGTATGTATTTTGCAAATTTCTATGTCTCCATCCTTGACCTTTTCATGAATGGAGTTGAAGCGTCTCTTGATGTGTTTGGTTCTCTTATGAAACCTGGATTCCTTCGCCAAGGCAATTGCGCCAGTGTTGTCACAAAAGATTTTCATTGGACCCGATGCACTGGGTATTACACCCAGATCGGATATGAACTCCTTCATCCATACTCCTTCATGCGCTGCATCTGAAGCAGCTATGTACTCCACTTCGCACGTAGATCCCGCCATGACGCTCTGCTTGGAACTGCACCAACTGACAGCTCCACCATTCAATATAAATACGTATCCGGTTTGTGACTTAGAGTCATCCGGATCAGTGTCGAAGCTAGCATCGACGTAACGCTTTACGACGAGATCTTCGTCACCTCCATAAACGACAAAACATATCCTTGGTCCTTTTCAGGTACTTTAGGATGTTCTTGACCACTGTCCAGTGGTCCACTCCTGGATTACTTTGGTACCTCCCTGCCAAACTTATGGCAAGGCACACATCAGGTCCGGTACACAACATAGCATACATGATAGAACCTATGGCTGAGGCATAGGGAATGACTTTCATTCTCTCTCTAATTTCTGCCGTGGTCGGGCTTTGAGTCTGACTCAATTTCACACCTTGTAACACAGGCAAGAACCCTTTCTTTGAATGGTCCATTTTGAACTTCTTCAGAACTTTGTCAAGGTTTGTGCATTGTGAAAGTCCTATTAAGCATCTTGATCTATCCCTATAGATCTTGATGCCCAATATATAAGCAGCTTCACCGAGGTCTTTCATTGAAAAATTCTTATTCAAGTATCCTTTTATGCTACAGAAATTCTGTATCATTTCCAATCAACAATATGTCATCCACATATAATATCAAAAATGCTACTGTGCTCCCACTCACTTTCTTGTAAATCCAGGCTTCACCGTAAGTCTGTATAAAACCATATGCTTTGATCACCTCATCAAAGCGTATATTCCAACTCTGGGATGCTTGCACCAGTCCATAGATGGACCGCTGGAGCTTGCATACTTTGTCAGAACCTTTGGGATTGACAAAACCTTCTGGTTGCATCATATACAACTCTTCTTTAAGAAATACATTAAGGAATGCAGTTTTGACGTCCATTTGCCAGATTTTATAATCGTAACATGCGGGAATTGCTAACTTGAATCGGACAGACTTAAGCATCACTACGGGTTAGAAAGTCTCATCGTAGTCAACTCCTTAACTTGTCAAAAACCTTTTGCGACAAGTCGAGCTTTGTAGATAGTAACATTACCATCAACGTCAGTCTTCTTCTTGAAGATCGATTTATTCTCTATGGCTTGCCGATCATCAGGCAAGTCCACCAAAGTCCACACTTTGTTCTCATACATGGATCCTATCATAGATTTCATGGCCTCAAGCCATTTATCAAAATTTGAGCTCATCAAAGATTCTTCATAGTTTGTAGGTTCACCGTGGTCTAATAACATGACTTCCAGGACAGGATTACCGTACCACTCTGGTGCGGAATGTGTTCTGGTCGACCTACGAAGTTCAGTAGTAACTTTATCTGAAGTTTCATGATCATCATCATTAGCTTCCTCCCTTGTTGGTGTAGGCATCACGGAAATGTTTTTCCTTGGTGTACTACTTTCCAATTCGAGAGAAGGTACAACTACCTCATCAAGTTCTACTTTCCTCCCACTCACTTCTTTCGAGAGAAAATCCTTCTCTAGAAAGGACCTATTCTTAGCAACAAAGATCTTGCCTTCAGATCTGTGGTAGAAGGTATACTCAATGGTCTATTTAGGGTATCCTATGAAGACGCACTTCTCCGCTTTGGGTTCGAGCTTATCAGGCTGAAGCTGTTTGACATAAGCATCGCATCCCCAAAATTTAAGAAATGACAGCTTAGGTTTCTTGCCAAACCATAGTTCATATGGTGTCGTCTCAACGGATTTAGATGGTGCCCTATTTAACGTGAATGCGGCTGTCTCTAATGCATAACCCCAAAACGATAGTGGCAAATCAGTAAGAGACATCATAGAACGCACCATATCTAATAAACTACGGTTACGACGTTCGAACACACCATTACGCTGTGGTGTTCCAGGTGGCGTGAGTTGTGAAACAATTCCACATTGTTTAAAATGAAGGCCAAACTCGTAACTCAAATATTCACCTCCACAATCAGATCGTAGAAACTTTATTTTCTTGTTATGATGATTCTCTACATCACTCTGAAATTCTTTGAACTTTTCAAATGTTTCAGACTTGTGTTTCATCAAGTAGATATACCCATACCTACTCAAATCATCTGTAAAGGTTAGAAAATAACGATACACGCCACGTGCCTCAACACTCATCGGACCGCATACATCGGTATGTATTATTTCCAATAAGTCATTAGCTTGCTCCGTTGTTCCGGAGAATGGAGTTTTAGTCATCTAGCCCATGAGGCATGGTTCGCAAGTATCAAATGATTCATAATCAAGTGATTCCAACAGTCCATCCGCATGGAGTTTCTTCATGCGCTTTACACCAATATGACCCAAACGGCAGTGCCACAAGTATGTTGCACTATCATTATCAACTTTGCATCTTTTGGCATCAATATTATGAATATATATATCACTACGATCGAGATTCAACAAGAACAGAACATTCATCAAAGGTGCATGACCATAAAAGATATTACTCATATAAATAGAACGACCATTATTCTATGACTTAAATGAATAACCGTCTCACAATAAACAAGATCCAGATATAATGTTCATGCTCAACGCTGGCTCCAAATAACAATTATTGAGGTCTAAGACTAATCCCGAAGGTAGATGTAGAGGTAGCATGCCGACGGCGATCACATCAACCTTGGAACCATTTCCAACGCACATCATCACCTCGTCCTTAGCCAATCTTCGTTTATTCCGCAGCTCCTATTTCAAGTTACAAATACGAGCATTAGTAAGGAACACATCAATAACATGTATATCAAATATACCTTTTTTCACTTTGCCATCCTTCTTATCCGCCAAATACTTGGGGCAGTTCCGCTTCCAGTGACCATTTCCCTTGTAGTAGAAGCACTCAGTTTCAGGCTTGGGTCCAACTTTGGGCTTCTTCACGGGAGTAGCAACTTGCTTGCCATTCTTCTTGAAGTTCCCTTTCTTTCCCTTGCCCTTTTTCTTGAAACTAATGGTCTTGTTAACCATCAACACTTGATGCTCCTTCTTGATTTCTACCTCCGCAGCCATAAGTATTGCAAAGAGCTCGGGAATCGTTTTCTTCTTCCCTTGCATATTATAGTTCATCATGAAGCCTTTATAGCTTGGTGGCAGTGATTGAAGAACTCTGTCAATAACACACTCATCTGGGAGCTCAATTCCCAGCTGAGTCAAGTGGTTATGATACCCAGACATTTTGAGTATGTGTTCACTGACAGAACTATTCTCCTCCATCTTGCAGCTATAGAACTTGAAATATTAACTTTAGCTCTTGGAACATCTCATATGCTCCGTGGCGTTCAAAACGTTTTTGAAGTCCCGGTTCTAAGCCGTAAAGCATGGCACACTGAACTATTGAGTAGTCATCAGATCGAGCCTGCCAGATGTTCATAACATCTGCAGTAGCTCCTGCAGCAGGTCTGTCACCTAGCGGTGTATCAAGGACATAATTCTTCTGTGCAGCAATGAGGATAATCCTCAGGTTACGGACCCAGTCCGTGTAGTTTCTACCATCATCTTTCAACTTAGCTTTCTCTAGGAACACATTAAAATTCAGGGGAACGGTAGCACGGTCCATTGATCTACAACATAGATATGCAAAAATTATTAAGACTAAGTTCATGATAAATTAAGTTCGGTTAATCAAATTACTAATGAACTCCCACTTAAATTAACATCCCTCAAGTTATCTAAGTGATACATGATCCAAATCAACTATCCCATGTCCGATCATCACGTAAGATGGGGTAGTTATCAATGGTGAACATCTCTATGTTGATCATATCTACTATATGACTCACGTCCAACCTTTCGGTCTCCAGTGTTCCGAGACCATGTCTGTACATGCTAGTCTCATCAAGTTTAACCCAAGTATTCTGCTTGTGTAAAACTGGCTTACACCCATTGTATGTGAACGTAGAGTCTATCACACCCGATCATCACGAGGTGCTTCGAAACGACGAACTTTAGCAACGGTGCATACTCGGGGAGAGCACTTTTATCTTGAAATTTAGTGAAGGGATCATCTTATAATGCTACCATCGTTTCTAAGCAAAATAAGATGCATAAAGGATAAACATCACATGCAATCAAAATATGTGACATGATATGGCCATCATCATCTTGTGCTTTTGATCTCCATCTCCAAAGCATCATCATGATCTCCATCATCACCGGCTCGACACCTTGATCTCCATCATTGCGTCGGGGTCGTCTCACCATCTATTGCTTCTACAACTATTGCTAACGCATAGCGATAAAGTAAAGCAATTACATGGTGCTTGCATTTCATACAATAATTAAGAGACAACCCTAAGGCTCCTGCGGGCTGTCAATATTACAAAACATGATCATCTCATACAACAACGTATATCACATCACGTTTTGACCATATCACATCACAACATGCCCAGCAAAAAAAGTTAGACGTCCTCTACTTTGTTGTTGCAAGTTTTATGTGGCTGCTACGGGCTTCTAGGAAGAACCGTCCTTACCTACGCAAAAACCACAACGGTGATTTATCAAGTTTGCTGTTTTAACCTTCTTCAAGGACCAGCCATAGTCAAATTAGATTCAACTAAAGTAGGAGAAACAGACACCCGCCAGCCACCTTTATGAAAAACAAGTTGCATGTCAGTCGGTGGAACCGGTCTCATGTGCATGCACATGTAAGGTTGGTCCGGGCCGCTTCATCCCACAATACCGCCGAATCAAAATAAGACATTGGTGGTAAGCAGTATGACCATTGGTACGTCCATTTTACATCATGCTTTTATATTGATATTTATTGCATTATGGGCTGTTATTACACATTATAGCACAATACTTATGCCTTTTCTCTCTTATTTTACAAGGTTTACATGAAGAGGGAGAATGCTGGCAGTTGGAATTCTGGACTGGAAAAGGAGCAAATCTGAGAGACCTATTCTACACAACTCCAAAAGTCTTGAAACTTTACGGAGAATTATTTTTGAATTAATAAAAAATATTGGGTGAAGAAAGTACCAGAGGGGCCCCACCAGGAAGCCACAAGGGTGTGGGGCGCGCCCTACCCCCTGGGCGCGCCCCCTGCCTTGTGGGCCCCCTGGCTGGCCTCCGATGCCCATCTTCTACTATATAATGTGTTTTGACCTGGAAAAATTCAAGAGGAAGCTTTCGGGACGAAGCGCCGCCGTCTCGAGGCGGAACCTGGGCAAAAGCAATCTAGGGCTCCGGCGGAGTTGTTCTGCCGGGGAAACTTCCCTCCGGGAGGGGGACATCAAAGCCATCATCATCACCAACGATCCTCTCATCGAGAGGGGGTCAATCTCCATCAACATCTTCACCAGCACCATCTCCTCTCAAATCCTAGTTCATCTCTTGTATCCGATCTTTGTCTCAAAACCTCAGATTGGCACCTGTGGGTTGCTAGTAGTGTTGATTACACCTTGTAGTTGATGCTAGTTGGTTTATTCGGTGGGAGATCATATGTGAAGGAAATATGCCCTAGAGGCAATAATAAAGTTGTTATTTTATATTTCCTTATTCATGATAAATGTTTATTATTCATGCTAGAATTGTATTAACCAGAAACTTGATACATGTGTGGATACATAGACAAAATACCGTGTCCCTAGTAAGCCTCTACTAGACTAGCTCGTTAATCAAATATGGTTAAGTTTCCTAACCATAGACATGTGTTGTCATTTGATGAACGGGATCACATCATGAGGAGAATGATGTGATGGACAATACCCATCCGTTAGCTTAGCATATTGATCGTTCAGTTTTATTGCTATTGCTTTCTTCATGTCAAATACATATTCCTTCGACTATGAGATTATGCAACTCCGGTACGAATACCGGAGGAATACCTTGTGTGCTATCAAACGTCATAACATAACTGGGTGATCATAAAGATGCTCTACAGGTATCTCCGAAGGTGTTTTTTGGGTTGGCATAGATCAAGATTAGGATTTGTCACTCCGAGTATCGGAGAGGTATCTCTGGGCCTTCTCGGTAATGCACATCATAAGAAGCCGATGGCGGTAACGAGATTGAACTAGGTATGTGGATACCGACGATCGAATCTCGGGTAAGTAACATATCGATGACAAAGGGAATAACATATGTTGTCATAACGGTTCGACCGATAAAGATCTTCGTAGAATATGTAGGAGCCAATATGAGCATCCAGGTTCCGCTATTGGTTATTGACCGGAGAGGTGTCTTAGTCATGTCTACATAGTTCTCGAACCCATAGGGTCCACACGCTTAATGTTCGATGACGATTTAGTATTATATGAGTTATGTGATTTCATGACCGAATGTTGTTCGGAGTCCCGGATGAGATCACGGACATGACCAGGAGTCTCGAAATGGTCGAGAGGTAAAGATTGATATATAGGATGATAGTATTCGGGCACCAGAAATGTTCCGGATAGTATCGGGTATTTATCGGAGTACCGGGGGGGGGGGGGGTTACCGGAACCCCCGGGGAAAGATATGGGCCATAGGAGGGGAGCACTATTGGAGAACGTTGCATGGGAAACAAAAAATTTCCTACGCTCACCAAGATAAATCTAGGTGATGACCATCTACGACAGGAGAGATTGCATCTACATACCCGTGTAGATCGCTAAGCGGAAGCGTTAAGAAACGCGGTTGATGTAGTCGAACGTCTTCGCGATCCAATCACGATCCGTCCCGCGAACTCCCGATCCAAGTACCGAACGGATGGCACCTCCGCGTTCAACACACATGCGGCTTGATGACGCCTTCACCTCCTCGATCCAGTGAGAGATGGTGAAGTAGTAGCTCCAGTCCTCCAGTAGCATGACGGCGTGGTGGCGGTGGTGGTGGCGGAATCTCAGCAGAGCTTCGCTAAGCGCTACGGAGAGGAAGAGGGATGCGAGGGAGAGGAGAGGCAGCCCCATGGCATAAAGATGTGTTCCAGGGGTGCGGCTGCCCTCTCTCTACCTCTCTATATATAGGGGAAGAGAGGAGGGGGTGGCGCCCCTAGGGTTTCCCCTAGGGGGGCGGCGGCCAGGGCAGATGGGATCTACCCTAGGGTGACTTGCCCCCCAATCCGGGAGGTGGGAAGCCCTAGGGGAGCGCCCCCAACCCTCCTGGTTACGTGATATGGGGTGAGGGGGGCGCTCAGCCCCTTAGTGGGCTGGTTTGCCCCCTCCCCTTGGCCCATGGGGGCCCCCCCAACACTTGCCGGTGCCCCCCGAAACCCCTTTCGGTGACGCTGGTCATCACCCTGTACCCTCGGAACAATTCCGGACTCCAATACCCTTCGTCCAATATATCAATCTTCACCTACGGACCATTCCGGAGTTCCTTGTCACATCCAGGATCTCATCCGGGACTCCGAACAACCTTCGGTAACCACCAAAGTGACTCAACTATACTTATATCGTCACCAAACGTTAAGTGTGTAGACCCTGCGGGTTCGAGAACTATGCAGACATGACCGAGACACCTCTACGGTCAATAACCAATAGCGGGACCTGGATGCCCATATTGGTTCCTACATATTCTACGAAGGTCTTATTGGTCGAACCTCGATGTCAAGGATTCAACTAATAAGGATTCAGCTAATCCCATATGCAGTTCCCTTTGTCTATCGGTATGTTACTTGCCCGAGATTCGATCATCGGTATCTCCATACCTAGTTCAATCTCGTTACTGGCAAGTCTCTTTACTTGTTCCGTAATACAAGATCCCGTGACTAACTCATTGCTCACATTACTTGCAAGCTTATTGTGATGTTGTATTACCGAGTGGGCCCTGAGATACCTCTCCGTCCTACGGAGTGACAAATCCCAGTCTTGATCCATGCCAACCCAACAGACACCCTCGGAGATACCTGTAGAGCACCTTTATAGTCACCCAGTTACGTTGCGATGTTTGGTACACACAAGGCACTCCTCCGGTGTCAGTGAGTTGCATGATCTTATGGTCATAGGAACATATACTTGACATGCAGAAAAACGATAGCAATAAACTTGATACGATCATATGCTACGTTCATAGTTTGGGTCTTGTCCATCACATCATTCTCCTAATGATGTGATCCCGTTATCAAATGACAACTCATGTCCATGTCTAGGAAACCATAGCTATCTTTGATCAACGAGCTAGTCCGGTAGAGGCTTACTAGGGACATGTTGTTGTCTATGTATCCACACATGTATTTGAGTTTTCGGTCAATACAATTATAGCATGGATAATAAACGATTATCATGAACAAGGAAATATAATAATAACCACTTTATTATTGCCTCTAGGGTATATTTCCAACAGTCTCCCACTTGCACTAGAGTCAATAATCTAGCATTACATGGTAACGAATCTAACACCCATAGAGTTCTGTTGTTGATCGTGCTTTGGCCGTGGAAGAGGTTTAGTCAACAGATCTGCAACATTCAAGTCCGTATGCACTTTGCAAATGTTTATGTCTTCCTCTTTGATGTAATCGCGCATGGAATGGAAGCGTCGCTTTATGTGTCTGGTCCTCTTGTGAAACCTTGGTTCCTTGGCTAGAGCAATGGCACCAGTGTTGTCACAGAAAGAGTCATCGGGTCCAGTGCACTGGGCACAACTCCAAGATCTGTCATGAACTGCTTCATCCAGACACCTTCCTTTGCTGCCTCCGAGGCAGCTATGTACTCCGCTTCGCATGTAGAATCAGCTACCACGCTTTGCTTGGAACTGCACCAGCTTACCGCTCCCCCATTTAGAATATATACGTATCCGGTTTGAGACTTAGAGTCATCCGGATCAGTGTCAAAGCTTGCATCAACGTAACCCTTTACGACGAGCTCTTGATCACCTCCATAAACGAGAAACATTTCCTTAGTCCTTTTTAGGTACGTAAGGATATTCTTCACCGCTGTCCAGTGATCCACTCCTGGATTACTTTGAAACCTTCCGGCCATACTTATGGCAAGGCTGACATCCGGTCTTGTGCACAGCATCGCGTACATGATAGAGCCTATGGCAGAGGCATAGGGGATGACACTCATCTTTTCTCTATCCTCTATAGTCGCTGGGCATTGAGTCTGACTCAACTTCACACCTTGATAAACAGGCAAGAACCCCTTCTTGGACTGATCCATTTTGAACTTATTGAAAATCTTATCAAGGTATGTGCTTTGTGAAAGTCCTATCAAGCGTCTCGATCTATCTCTATAGGTCTTGACGCCCAATATGAAAGCAGCTTCTCCTAGGTCCTTCATTGAAAAACTCTTGTTCAAATATTCCTTCACGTTTTCCAAAAGTTCTATATTGTTTCCAATCAGCAATATGTCATCCACATATAATATTAGAAACGCTATAGAGCTCCCACTCACTTTCTTGTAAATACAAGCTTCTCCGTAAACTTGTATAAACCCAAACGCTTTGATCACCTCATCAAAGCGAAGATTCCAACTCCGAGATGCTTGCACCAGTCCATAAATGGATCATTGGAGTTTGCACACTTTGTCAGCATTCTCTGGATTGACAAAACCTTCCGGTTGCATCATATACAACTCTTCCTTAAGTAAACCGTTAAGGAACGCTGTTTTGACATCCATCTGCCAGATTTCATAATCGAAAAATGCAGCTATTGCCAACATGATTCCGATGGACTTAAGCATCACTATGGGTGAGAAAGTCTCATCGTAGTCAACTCCTTGAACTTGTGAAAACCCCTTTGCCACTAGTCGAGCTTTATAGACTGTGACATTGCCGTCCGCATCCATCTTCTTCTTGAAGATCCATTTATTCTGAATGGCCTTTCGACCTTCAGGTAATACTTCCAAAGTCCATACTTTGTTTTCATACATGGATCCCATCTCGGATTTCATGGCCTCTAACCATTTGTCGGAATCCGGGCCCACCATCGCTTCTCCATAGCTCGTAGGTTCATCGTCGTCCAACAACATGACCTCTAAGACAGGGTTGCCGTACCACTCAGGATTTGTATGTACCCTTGTCGACCTACGAGGTTCGATAGTAACTTGATCCGAAACTTCATGATCACTATCATTAGTTTCCTCTTCAACTGACGTAGGTGTCACAGAAACATCTTTCTGCGCTGCACTATTCATTGGTTGAAGTAGAGGTTCAACAACCTCATCAAGTTCTATCTTCCTCCCACTCAATTCTTTTGAGAGAAACTCTTTCTCGAGAAAGGACCCATTCTTAACGACAAACAGTTTGCCTTTGGATCTGAGATAGAAGGTATACCCAACAGTCTCTTTTGGGTACCCTATGAAGATGCATTTGTCTGCTTTGGGTTCGAGCTTTTCTGGATGAAGCTTTTTGACATAAGCATCGCAGCCCCAAACCTTAAGAAACGAGAACTTAGGTTTCTTGCCAAACCATTGTTCATACGGCGTCGTCTCCACGGACTTAGATGGTGCCCTATTTAAAGTGAATGCAGCTGTCTCTAACGCATAATCCCAAAATGATAGTGGCAAATCGGCAAGAGACATCATAGAACGCACCATATCTAATAAGGTATGATTACGACGTTCAGACACACCATTACGTGTAACACCCTAGATTTTGCCCATTTTCTTTTTGCTTTGATTTTGGTTTGGATTTGCTTTTCTGTGGCTTAGTGGTCTTGAAACCCGGAGGGATCACCCTTCATTTTTCTTCTCGAGTGGCTTGCCAACTTCAAAACCATCCTAAGACCATGTCATTTCCATTTTGGACCAACCCCAATATTCTTTTCTTGGGAATATTCCTTTTTCTATTAAAGGAATAACCCTGTTTGTCCTGAGTTGTGAAGCAACTCATATTTCCATCATTCCAAAATTCCAAAAATAATTCTCATAAATCCTTTGGGACATATCTTATTTAGATATGTCAAAATATTCCTTGCCATGTCCAAAAATAATTCACAAATAATTCTTTTCCTAATCTGCCCTAAATGGCACTTTGTGAAGGAAGTGCTATTTATATTTGGTTGTTTGGTCCCAAACTTTGTGGGCATTCTTTCCTATCCATATCATTGCCATATGCCAAAATTCAACTTTATTTGGATACTAAATCTCCCTTGGCTAATTTTCAAATTTTCTGGTCAACTGGAAGCTTTGTGAAGCAAGTGCTAGGTAGGTGTATCCAAATGAGTTGAAATTTTGCAAGCATCTTAATGTGCTCAATTCATGACTCTCCACCAAATTTCAGCCTTATCCAATCATCTGTGTGAGCACAGCCTCAAATCTTAGCTTCTGGTCAGATTTTCACATTGTGAAGCAACTATATTTTATATTGCTCCATAATTGCTGAAAATTTATCAGAACATTCTCATGACCATAAAACCTCTCTCCATCAATTTTGGGATCAATTCATGGAGCTAATATTCCTCTAGAATTTTCCCAAGTTTCTGGACAGTAAGGATGTTTGTGAAACAAGTACCATTTTGGATTGTCCAATTGGTATGAAATTTTTACAGCATCATCACCTGACCAAATCATCATCCTATGCCCAATTTCAGCTCAAGTTGCTACTTCATGGGAGTGGCACTTCAAAATCTAGTTTCTGGACCAGATTGGTCAGTTGCAAAGCAACTATACTAAATATTGGTCCAATTCTCTCCAAATTTCACATGATCATAGTCCTTCCTACCCTACACCTCCCAGACATATCATTTTGACCCTATCACCTTCCTGTTCATCACAGAGGTGTGGTCAAGTTTGCTACAGAAAAGTTGCAGCGAAGCCTCACATCCACTCTTGGCCTTTTATGATGAACTATCACCTCAGAGGGGCCCTTCCTTGGATGTATTTTGTGCTAGACATGACTTGGCATGCCAGGGTGCACCATGCGCGCCAGTGCACGCGGTGACCACGCATTTGGCATGCCAGCCAGCGCGCTCTGGTGATTTAACGACTCGGTTCCGTCCGTTCCTTCGCTTCCTCGCCACCTCTCCATGTCCAGGAGGTTCGTCTTGTCGTCGCCCATTTCCTACAAGCCTCTCCCCCTCCAATTTCTTACTCTTCATAACACGGCGATCGCCGCCGCGGCACTGCTCACCCGTGACCGCCGTATCCATCCAAACCGAACCCTCTCGAGCTCGCCAGCGCGGTCCCCTCCTTCTATTGATGTCAGGTCGGCAACCCCTCCTCGCGCGCCACCTCGCGGGAGCGCCAGTGCGCGGCTAAGCTCGCCACGGCGGCCGTCCCTATCCGTCCACCTCGGCGCGGCTATTTAAGCGCATCACGAGCACCCGCGTCTTCACCAACCTCCTCCCCACACTCCACTAGTCCTACCCGAGCTCTCCATCCTTCGCCAGAGCCTCTCCTCGCCGCCCATGGCCGCCTCAGCCCCCGCCGGCCGCCGCCTAAATTGGCGTAGTGCCGCGACTCCCCTTTCCTCTCCTCACCACCGTTGTACCACCCAGAGCCCCGCGGAGCTCCCCTGCTTTTCCCCTCACTCGGCGGACCACCGTAGTGCCCGTGCCTAATCTCACCGGAGTCGCCGTCCGCCCTGCTCGCAGTCGCCACCGCCTCTGACCCCACGGCGTTCGTGCTCCACATCGGCGGATGCGGCTCGACCTCCCGATCATTTTGGTGGCCGAACCTCCACCGGAGGTGGTCTGTGTCGCCGGCGGTCGTTGCCGGAGCACGCGGCCCCCCCGGTGCTCATGCCGACGCGAGGTGGAAGAAGCGGGGAGGCGACCCTGGCCAGGAGGGCCCTGGCCCCACCCGTCAGCAGCAGAGGCGGAGTCAACGCCCGGGCCTGCGGATTTTAAGTGGAGAGGTATTTCTCCGAATACGCTTTCAGAACGCTGAAAGCGTATTTTCTTCTATTGCGGCTAAAAGTACGTTTCCCCTTGCAGAAAACGTATTTTCTTCAGTACGCTTTCTGTTTTAACAGCCAAGGACCTGTCTGCGAATTAATTTTTTACAGATTGATCCCTGGACTTCGTCAGGCTATATTTTTTCATCCGTAACTCCAATCGAGGTGAATCCAACACCCACTTCTTCGTCTTGTCGAGCCCGTCATGTTGGTATCATTTTCACTATGTGGTCCTACAGTGGAAATGACCATTTTACCCTTGTCCGTAAACAGCCCCTACGAGAGAGAACTGTTTTCGGTAGTCAACTCCGCGGACTCTCCGCACTCCTTCCCGTTGGTCCCTTCACCCTCAGGCAAGCCACAACTCTCATCTGCATAATTGCATTGCAATATCATAGCTTAACAAATTACTTTTATAGCAAATATGATTATTGGTAAAATGGATTGAATTATGCAATGCTTGAGTTAATTCTTGGATAGGTGACTACCATGTTGAGTACCGGATTATTAATAACTAGTAGTTTACCCACTTGTTGATGCTATGATGTTGAGATCACTGTCTATGATTATTCTGGAGTTCATCCGGTAGTTCGTGGAGATGAGTAATAGCAGTGACTTACGCATACTGGTTATCGGAGTGTCAGTCATGACAGAAATATTATTCGGGGATTAGATATTTCATGGTTGACCTTGAGTCACCTATCCGGACTTATCCGTGCAACCACATTTGCCGGTATGGGATGACCTTGACTTGGTCTGATCGCGTGCTCTCTCACCGGTACCGCTCGACAGGGAAGGTTATGCGTGTGCGCTACCCTGGCCCGGTAGGCGGCGATAACCTTGTGAGCCCAATTGAGTTTTGTGCCGGCGTCCCCGTTTGGGACAGTATAGTTTGGCCACGACGGTGGCAGGTGTCATGAGGTGACAAGTGGCCACCCAAGGCTTGACTCCGAGGGAGTGCGATTGCCGGTGGTACGATGGGAGAGTCACGGATCAGGCAGGTTTCGTTGGAGCAACGCTGGTCCACCCAAATGGGATCACGAGGTCAGTGCTCCATAGTGTGGGTAAAGTGCGCAACCTCTGCAGAGTGTAAAATCTATTCGAATAGCCATGTCCACGGTATTGGACAGTCCGACCAGACCTCACTAGGTGGTCAACCATAGAATTGATATTAATGATGGAAGAATTCGTCGTAAGATTGGAAGTACTCGGTGGATCGTGAGTATTCTGAGGGTTGTGAGGTAACCCGGAAGAGAGTAAGTTTGTCAGACTTATGGTACAGATGGTACCAGGTATATGATATGATAGCCATGGGATGGCTATGAGTTGAGTGGTCGGATGACCACATGATTAGACTTGGTACAGGTTTGGATTGGATCCTGAGATTATTTGGAGTATGGATTTAATATGCTTTACCTTACTGCATTTACTTTAGAAGTTATCCTGCTAGATAACCAGGCTTGTTAATCTTGATTGCTATGATGTTGTTTTGCTTTAATGCTGATGTTTGCTGTGAGCTTGCAAGTACATTCAAAGTACTCACCTGGCGTGTCATGCCAGTTTGCAGGTCATGCCATGATTGCTTGCTTGTCGAGGAGTCCGAGTTCGCGAGCTAGGATACGCGTTCTAGCCAGAGTCCCTGCGGAGTGGAGTCCATCACCGTCGTCGCTGTTCCGCTGCCGAGAGAGTTAGTCCGCTGTTAGCATAGAGCTACCCCGGGCAGGCGTAGTGTCACCGTGCCTATGTAATCCATATACCCTTTGTAACCATATCCATTGTAATAAAGAGTTGATTTGTTCTATGCCAACAGTGTCGTATTCCAGAGGACTTCTCCCTGGGCTGGAATATGGGGCGTTCCGGTCTTCTCTGAGCCGGGGTGCCACAAGCGTTGGTATCAGAGCAGGTCTGGCTATAGGACGCGCGGTCTAGGCGCAAGTATTAGTAATCGATAGTATAGGATCCAGTTGGTTGCTGCACTTGTTTGTTGCATTTGTTTGTGCATAGCATGCATATAGACTAGATATCTTATCACTAACGATGGATCTGGTGAGTGTAGGTGGCATCGGTTTTGATTCCCTACCTGCGCTCTCCAATTTGCATAATTGTTCCTTGGTGTGGTGTCATCTTCGTCCCAGCGGAGTGATGCCAAGGTGCTTGGTGGTGTCGATCCCTTGTCGGATTGATGCACCGGTACCACACCAATATATTCTCATCAGCCACCCCTATCGTTTCGGTGATAGACATGTTTCTATCCCGGATCTTGCCATCCCATTCACCGCTTTGGCAACCCTTACTGATCTTGTTATCAGAAAAGGGCAATGCCCGCAAGCCCTTCTTTCCATCGTCATCCCTTCCTGCCATCCATTCCCTGGACCAGTACGGTTTTCTTCCGTACGCTTGATGATGATGTGGTCACAACTTCTGTGTTCCGACCCCGATCACCAAGTTCGTCCTCGCCACCGGTTCCATCCGTGTTAAGCCCGTATTCGGTGTAGCCTTGTTTACACCAATTTTCTTCCACACATTGATTCACTTTTGTGCACATCGCCACAGCATGTTAAGACCGTAGTACCGGAGTTCTTGCGAGATTTGTGTGCTTAAGTAGGAATGCATATTATTGCTGTGACTAGCCGTAGAATGTGATATTGCTTGTGTGTGTGATCTTGCTGCTTTGTGTGCTTTTGTTTTAGTTGTTTCTTTTGTTTTTATTTGGGCCCTTGGTGTTACCTTATTTTCCCCTTATGGAAGTTGCTCACCGACACTGAACCCAAAGAGTCAGTGAAGAGACAGCCATTTGGAAGCTCAGCTCAGCAATATGGAATTTTCAGCAGATAAGTGTTATATTGGGAATATCAGGCCCGAATACAAATGATATCCTGGCTGGATTGATTATCAGCATCAAATATACCTCAATGTGCAATCTTTATGGCAGCAATGATCAAATTAGCAAGAAGGCAAACCGTGTGCATGATCCACAATACAATCTGTACACGGTTTGCCTTCTTGCTAATTTGATCATAATCAGACTTCTAGGGTTTGAGCATATGGCAAAAGGAAGTTTTGGGTGTAAGCAACCCAGTCTTTCCCTACAAGCTACCTGAGAAGCGTACGACGCAGGATTCCTGTTCCTTTCTCGATACGACACATGGACATCTTCCAATGCAGCATATGACAATGCATCCCCAGGGTCAGATCCGCAACAGTTGGTCCGAAGGCAAAAATCAGTCAGGACACAAGCTTGCCTCGAGAATCATGTGGCCAGTTACACATGTTTCCATAGATATGGTGGATGTCGGTGTCAAAACCGGCGGATCTCTGGTAGGGGGTCCCGAACTGTGCGTCTAAGGTCAACGGTAACAGGAGACGGGGGACACGATGTTTACCCAGGTTCGGGCCCTCTCTATGGAGGTAATACCCTACTTCCTGCTTGATTGATCTTAATGAATATGAGTATTACAAGAGTTGATCTACCACGAGATCGTAATGGCTAAAACCCTAGAAGTCTAGCCTGTCTGATTATGATTGCCCCTACGGACTAAACCCTCCGGTTTATATAGACACCGGAGGGGACTAGGGTTGTACAAAGTCGGTTGCAGAGAAAGGAATCTTCATATCCGAATGCCAAGCTTGCCGTCCACGCCAAGGAGAGTCCTATCCGGACACGGGTGAGAGTCTTCTATCTTGTATTTTCATGGCCCATCAGTCCGGCCCACATTACGTAGCCTGGACGCCCGAGGACCCCTTAATCCAGGACTCCCTCAGTAGCCCCTGAACCAGGCTTCAATGAGGATGTGTCCGGCGCGCAGATTGTCTTCGGCATTGCAAGGCGGGTTCCTCCTCCGAATACTCCAAAACAGACTTCGAGCACAGAAAACATGTCTGGTTCTGCAAAACAAGTACCACACACAACCGTAGAGAGTATAATATTTCACGAGTCCAATCCGCTGACAACTCTTTGTAACGCGACACCACGTTCCTGCATGGTCATTATTTTGAACCGTTCTTTAGGCTCCCGTTCCACGCTTTAAGATGCGGTTTCCAGTGGCACGTCTTATCACAGCGGAGATCGTGTCCCTTTATTACGGGATTCTCATCAATACGGGCATGGGTAATCCAACCGTGCGGTCTGCATGGCCCTCGGGAATAGGCGAGTTTTAAGGCGAGTGGGGAGGTGCTTGATATTCACTGCCTTTATAAGGAGATAGGGATTCACCCCTTTCACCCACGCCTTCTCTTTCTCTGCCTCTCCATTATCGAGCTCCAGCGCCCAAGTTCTCGTCTTTTCCGCCTCAAAGATGCACTCCGACCATGTCCGGATCTGGAGCGCAAGGCAAGTGGATGGCCTCGTCTGTCAAGGAGAAGGACATCACGAAGCTCCGGGAGGCGGGGTATTTGGCCAAGGAAATCGCCCACCGGCTTCCGGCCAAGGGACAGATCATCCCCACCCCAAGCCTCATGAGAGGGTGGTGTTCATCCCCCACTTCGTCCGCGGGTTAGGGTTTCCTCTCCATCCTTTCGTCCGTGGACTCATGTTCTACTACGGGCTAGATTTCCATGATCTAGCACCAAATTCTTTCCTCAACATCTCAGCATTTATTGTCGTGTGCAAGGCCTTCCTCCGCATCCCACCCCACTTCAGACTATGGCTCAAGATTTTCAATGTGAAGCCGAAGGTGGTGGATGGCCAACACGCAGAGTGCGGAGGCGCCATGGTGAGCAAGATGCCCAACGTCACATGGCCCAAAGGTACCTTTGTGGAGACCGTCAAAGGGTGGCAGCGACTGTGGTTCTATATCACAGAGCCCCGTGATGCCACCTGGGCCGCGGCTCCTGAATTCAAGTCCGGAGCCCCAATGCGGCTCACCTCCTTGCTAGAGAAGGGCCTGAATTGGGCGTCGTCGGACGAGCTGACAACGCTGCAGGCGCGTATCCAGAGCATGGTGGATAAGAACATCAAGCTTGTCAATGTGATCCAGGTGATGCTAGTTCGCCGGATCCTTCCATGCCAAAGCCGAACTTGCCATCTGTGGGAGTTCGATCCAGCCGAGCACCAGACCTTGCAACAGTTCTTCGGAACTACACACGAAGACATATGGAAGGTGCTTTTAAGGCCATCAAGAAATGGTCGGAGACGACCGAGGACCGCGGGCACGACCTGGCCCATCCCGCCAGTCCGGTAAGTCTTTCGCGCTCCAAGGCGTATCCTTTACTTGCTTACTCAGGGAAAATGCCTAAGCCTCCCTATTTATTTTTTCAGGGCTGGACGAAGAAGGCAAAGCGGATTACGTGTCCGGCTCCGCTGCCCGAGGAACCAGCCATCCCGCTTCTGACGAAGATGCTGGTCCCAGCGCCTTACCACGCGCCGGAGAAGAAGGCCAAGGAGACCAGAAGTGGCCTCCGTCGCAAGGGAACTTCGGCCGTGACGTCCGAAGACGCCGAGACTCACTCCTCGGCCACAGAGGACGAGGAGGAGGAGGAAAACAACTCTCCCCCTGAGGGGGAAGGAAGAAAAGGGCGGCCTCCGTAAATCTGGAGGCAGAGGCGTCCAAGAAGGGGAAGGTCTCCCTCGCGGATAACTTCGCGTGGGACGTCGACAGCAGCCCAGAGCGGCGCCCCCGAGATAAGCCCCTGGCCGAATCATGAGTACTCAAAGACCCTGCTGCATTCATATATCTAGCCTCTTTTCTCCATAGTTTTAACATGTTGAATCATGTACTTGCAGTCCGGCTCGTTCCGACCTCGAGCGATCCTCATCTTCGGGGAATTCGCTGGACCCGAAGGTGATGGACAGCGGGTCCCTTCCGGCGGCCTCTTCTCCCAAGGCCATGGACGACACCGAGGCGTTGTCCCAAAGGATCCCAGGCCAGGGAGAGACGCAGGAGGCCGTCAGCGCGGCGCCAGAGGGTGAAACCTCGGCCGCCGGACACATGGGGGAGCAAATCCCCATGGGGACTGGCAATGGGGGCCAGGTCCAATTCGGCCCCCAGCCGAATACGGTCCCGGAGACCTATACGGCTCCGGAATCCGGCAAGCAGCCTCCTTCGATAGAAGGGGTTATGCCTATTTCGCCGGTGACCTCTGTCCAACCAGAGGCACCGGACACCCTACTGGAAGCGCTGCAAAGTGCTTCCATTGTAGAGGAACACCGTGCCCTCAAGGGTACGGTGATTGAGAAGATTCAGTCCGCGAAGAGCGGACTGACCGAAGCCTGCACAAGCCTTCTAACAGGGTTTGAGGTATGAAATGCAATTATGTAAAAAGAATGTCACAGTATAGACAGTAGCCCCTGAGACACTGTCCGGTGGTCGAAAAGAAAAACCGGATAGAGGGTCAAACAATTTTCACAGGAGACTAACCGTACATGTCTATGTGAAAAAGCAGGCGTTGCTGCTGGTTGTGACCTCCCGAGCTGCCGAAATCTCCGGACTGAAGCAGAGTCTGGAGCGGGCCGAGGAAGAACTCGGCCGTGTGAAAAAGCAGCTGGAGGACAAGCAAGGTATGCCATGACCTTCTGTTTATTAGAAAGGATAGATGATTTGTATTGACCATAGTGCCATGATATTTGTAGGAGCGGTGACCGAGGTGGAGGCCCTTAAAAAGGCGCTGGCCGAGGCCCAGAAGAGAGCGGCGGAGGAACAATCCATCCGCGAAAAGCAGGAGGCCAGGGTCGGTGAGGTCCAACAAGAGCTCCAGGAAGCTGTAAAGAAATGCCAGTCCTTGGGGCGCAAGATTACGGATCAAGAGTCCGAGCTTGCTAAGGCCCACCAAAGCACACAAGAGGCCCGGGTTGAAGCCCAGGGCGCCCTCCAGGAAATCCAAGATGCCAGGGAAATCACGGCGGGTAAGGCCTTTATAATGCAAAGCAAATTTGTGAAGAAAAGGTACCTCTTACTGACCCGGATTTGGAGTTCTCCAGGAGTGTTTCCGGATCTGCCGCGCAGCATTGCTGATGCTGCGGATTTCTTCCAAGCCGAAGAGGGGAGCTCAACGGAGAAGCTGTTCTGGTCGCAATACCTTGTGCCAGAGCATCCGGTGCCCTTCAGCGATCAGCTGAAACAGCTGACTGAACTGCATAGGGCGGCCGAATTGGCCATGAAGGATTTGATAATCCGTCTATGGCCTGCCGAAGCCATACCCAACAGCTACTTCGGGCTCGTGAAGCGACTGGTTGCTGCCTGCCCTCGGCTTGATGCCATCAAGCGGCCGGTCTGAATCAAAGGTGCGCGGATGGCCTTCGCCCGTGTCAAGATACGGTGGGCGAAGATGAACGCCGTCAAGCTCGTGACCGAGGGACCGCCCGCGGGCAAGGAGCACCGCACGCCCAAGTGATATTTTGACGATGTCCTGGAGGGATCCCGCATTGTAGTGGAGCAGTGTGCAAAAGACATTATCTTTCGATGAATATGTTCATGTTATTCTGTCCTGTATAATAAAACAAAATTGATATGTAATATAATATTAGTTATTTATATCAAGATTTTTCCTCCTGTGCGGCCGTTTTATTAAATCTGAGAGTTGGCCAGTCATCGGCTTTAGCCCCCACGTAGGTAGTACGGGGGTGTTTGGGATAGAATCTAAACACTCTTGATCCAAAGTTTGGTCCTTGAAGGAGGTGTTTAGCGTAATGAACCGGGCAATCGGACTATGTGGCTTTATCACCATCACTTAGCCATAGGAGTTTTATAATAAAAATTTAGGCGCAGCCCCTAGTATTCGTGAGTTCGAACTAGGGTGCTGTAAACACCTGATCGGGTAGAGACCGATTCGTCGCATAATGCGGAAAAAATCGCAAAAGATTTGTAACCTCTGAAGAGCTGACCGGCTCACACAGCATCATGACAGTCAGGTTTTGGCTTTCTCTACTGAGGTGCTCATCCAGATAAACCAGTGCACAATCACAGTAGTTCTCCCTTTACTACCCTAGCCGATATAGCGGAACGTAAGGTAGTAAGCACAGTAGCCGGGCAACCCAACTATTGATCAAAGACATGATTCGGAGCCAATGCATATAATGCTAAATTTGGGGTGCCGAACTATACTATAAAAAGTGTTCGGACTTTGTTGCCGTAATATGTGGCGCAATAAAGCCCCTGGCAAATTTAAGCCGTACCAAAGTGTACGGGTGCAATTGATAAGATTATCAAGAAAAAATGAAGTAGTAAGCTAGTGCCGCAGAAGTTGGGCCGCGAACTGTTTCCATTATAATTTTATTGATATGTCAAAGCGTATAATTAGTGCGATAAGCAACAGGGCTATTTAACATGCCATGACCAAGGGAGAGCTGCGTGCAGGTCCTGAGAACAAGTAGAGTGATCGTCAAAAAAGACCTCCTAGAGATTCCCGTATACCTCAATGCTTCTTGCTGTCTTGGTGTATCTATCCTTCGAAAGGACCGATGATCAGGCCGTCTTGAGGGGCCTATGGAAAAGAAACCTGAAAAGGATGAAAAAGAAAAAGTGAAAGTATGTGTGTCCAGGGGAGGTCGAGCCGTATTATGGACCATAATCTAGTTATGCCTCCGTCTATGCCCATGGTATTTTAAGTGCGTAGTTATGTACGCGTGGTACGTATGCTGCCATTTGGCCGGGACGGACACAGAGGCCGAATTGCTAGTCTAACTCCTGACGAGCCGGACTGTTATGCTGCGGGGTAGTCCGGATCCGCTTGACAGTGTCCGGGAGCTTGGCCGCCGAATTAAGACTCTGCTTGGCTAGGCCGCTCTGTACTTCCGCTGCCAAGGCCGCGGTGTGCTCCTCGGTACGGAGGGAGCGATCCGTGTTTCCATTAACTGTTATGACACCGCGTGGTCCTGGCATCTTGAGCTTGAGATAAGCATAGTGTGGCACCGCATTGAATCGAGCAAATGCGGTTCGTCCGAGCAGTGCGTGATAGCCGCTGCGGAAGGGGACGATATCGAAGATCAACTCTTCGCTTCTGAAGTTGTCCGGGGATCCGAAGACAACCTCCAGTGTGATTGAGCCCGTATAGCGGGCCTCTACACCTGGTATGACTCCTTTAAAGGTAGTTTTTGTGGGTTTGATCCTTGAGGGATCGATGCCCATTTTGCGCACTGTATCCTGATAGAGCAGGTTCAGGCTGCTGCCGCCGTCCATGAGGACACGCGTGAGATGGAATCCATCAACAATTGGATCAAGGACCAGTGCGGCTGAACCGCCATGACGGATACTGGCCGGATGGTCCCTGCGATCGAAGGTGATCGGGCAGGACGACCATGCGTTGAACTTTGGGGCGATTGGCTCCATCGCGTAGATGTCCCTTAGCGCTCGTTTGCGCTCCCATTTGGGGATATGAGTGGCGTATATCATGTTCACCGTTTTAACCTGGGGAGGGAACTTCTTCTGTCCTCCTGTGTTCGGCGGACGGTACTCCTCATCGTCATCCTCCCTTTGCGACCCCTTATTCTTGTTTTCGGCATTTAACTTGCCGGCCTGTTTAAAAACCCAACAGTCTCTGTTGGTATGATTGGCTGGTTTATCAGGGGTGCCGTGGATCTGACATGGACGATCGAGTATGCGATCCAAGCTGGATGAGCTCGGATTATTTCTTTTATATGGCTTCTTCTGCTGGCCTGACTTGGAGCCGCTGAAACCGGCGTTGACCGCCGTGTCATCGGCAGTGCCACCATTGCTTCGGCGCTTGTGCCTGTTGCGTCGGGGCTTGCCATTGCTATTCTTGTCTTCAGAGGTACCGGCATCGCTTGCAGTGTTATTGCTACGGGCTAGCCAACTATCCTCGCCCGCACAAAAGCGGGTCATGAGTGCCATGAGGGCTGTCATGGACTTCGGCTTTTCTTGGCCGAGGTGACGAGCGAGCCATTCGTCGCGGATGCTATGCTTAAAGGCCGCTAGGGCTTCGGCATCCGGGCAGTCGACGATCTGGTTCTTTTTAGTTAGGAACCTAGTCCAGAATTTCCTGGCCGACTCTCCAGGCTGTTGAACTATGTGACTTAAGTCATCGGCATCCGGAGGTCGTACATATGTGCCTTGGAAGTTGTCGCGGAAGGCGTCTTCCAAGTCCTCCCTGCTGCCAATAGATTTTTCAGGCAGACTGTTTAACCAGTGCCGAGCTAGACCCTTGAGTTTTAGTGGGAGGTATTTGATGGCGTCAAGGTCATCGCCGCGGGCCATATGAATATGGAAAAGAAAATCCTCAATCCATACCACGGGATCTGTTGTTCCATCATATGATTCGATATTTACGGGTTTAAACCCTTCTGTGAATTCGTGCTCCATTACTTCATCAGTGAAGCAGAGGGGATGTGCGGCGCCTCTATATCGGGCCAAGTCGCGACGTAGTGCGGATGTAGTCCGTCTGCGGTTTTCGTCCCGGGCGTGGTTATGTTTGTCACGTTTGGCTAGATGGTTGTCGTCGCGCGTCAGGGCGCGCCCCCGTGATCCGTAGATCGATCTGGTCTGACCTGCTCTATTGTCCAGGTCCTGCCGCAGGTCATATGTATGACCCCGGGCTGTTATGTCTCTGCTTTTGCGGCGAGGTAGTATGGGCTGGTGTTCGGCTTGAGTTACCGCTTTGTCCCGGCCACGTGGTGGTCGGTCCGCCGCATTACATGTTGATGGCATGGGCTTAAGTGCCTCGTCATCGAATTGGGGTAGCAGTTTACGCTTCGGTTAACTTTTAATGGGGCACTCGAGTCCGTATTCCTTGGCTGCCAGGACATCAGTCCATCTGTCGTTGAGTAGATCTTGATCAGCTTGAAGCTGCTGTTGCTTCTTTTTCAGGCTCCTCGCAGCGGCTATTAGCCGGCGCTTAAAGCGCTCCTGCTCGACGGGTTCCTCAGGCACGATAAAGTCTTCGTCGCCGAGGCTCACCTCATCTTCGGAGAGTGGAAGATAGTTGCTGTCCTCCGAGTCTTCGTTTACGGCCTGTTCGTAAGGGCTGACTTGCCCATCTTCCCTATCATCCTGTTCGGAAGTCGGCTCGACGGGATCTTCTTTGTCTTCGGCATCGTCCAGAGTATTGTTTTCTCTTGTGCCGGTATTGCTGTCTTTTCCACGGCGTGATTTAGAGCGGTGCCGCTGACGTCGGTGCTTTGGCTGTGTCTCAGGAGGTTTATCCTCGAATGGATCTTTCTTGTTATCGCCGTTATTCTCTTTGGGAGTATCCACCATGTACACGTCATACGAGGAGGTGGCTGTCCAGCGCCCAGTAAACGGCGGGTTTTGGGCCTGCTCCTCTCCGGCATCGTCGTCCATACCGTCGATGTCTTTGAAGTCGTAATCGAGCATGTCGGTTAAGTCTTCGATAGTGGCAATGAAGTGGGCGGTGGGTGGGAAGCGAAATTCTCCGTCATCAGCCTCCAGTTCAAACCGGATATAATTCGGCTGTGAGTCCCCCGATAAGGAGAGGGTTTTTAATGAGTTTAGCACATCACAAAAAGGTGAGTGCCGGAAGATGTCCGCGGAGCTGAACTCGATGATCGACGCCCGATCGAGCTCGATGGGCTCGGACGCACGCGGTTCGGAACCTGTTTCCGGAGATGAATCCGAGGATCCGGTGACACAGATCCCGTTCAAAGTTTGGTCTGTGTGTGGCTCCAACGCCGCTGAGTCTGCGGCTTCCGTGGCGGGGTTGAGCTTCCCATCCTCGGATGGCGCAATCTGCTCCGGATCTAGGGCTAGAGCAGTTACAGGCGCTATCTCCCGGGCATGGTCCGATGACAGATTTAGGTGATGTTCATCGTGGTGGCAGGGAGTGGCTGCCATAGGCTCAAATCCGTCGAATATCAAGTCTCCGTGTATATCAGCAATGTAGTTCAAGCTTCCAAACCTGACCTGATGGCCAGGGGCGTAGCTGTCGATCTGCTCTAGATGGCCAAGCGAGTTGGCCCGCAGTATGAAGCCGCCGAATACGAAGATCTGGCCAGGGAGAAAGACCTCCCTCAAGGCAGCATCGTTGTGGATGATTGATGGAGCCATCGAGTCTTCTAGCGACGACACAGCGGAACTCTCAATGAAAGCACCAATGTCGATGTCAAAACCGGCGGATCTCGGGTAGGGGGTCCCGAACTGTGCGTCTAAGGTCGATGGTAACAGGAGACGGGGACACGATGTTTACCCAGGTTCGGGCCCTCTCTATGGAGGTAATACCCTACTTCCTGCTTGATTGATCTTGATGAATATGAGTATTACAAGAGTTGATCTACCACGAGATCGTAATGGCTAAAACCCTAGAAGTCTAGCCTGTCTGATTGTGATTGCCCCTACGGACTAAACCCTCCGGTTTATATAGACACCGGAGGGGACTAGGGTTGTACAAAGTCGGTTGCAGAGAAAGGAATCTTCATATCCGAACGCCAAGCTTGCCGTCCACACCAAGGAGAGTCCTATCCGGACACGGGTGAGAGTCTTCTGTCTTGTATCTTCATGGCCCATCAGTCCGGCCCACATTACGTAGCCTGGACACCCGAGGACCCCTTAATCCAGGACTCCCTCAGTGGACATGCTGCCAAGGTCATATGGGTTACTGATACAATGATGCCAGCCCGGTGAGGATCTGACTATTGCATGAGCTATGTAAGAAGAAGAGAATGCTAGTTATACACTTCAGTGTGATGACCAACAACCTATGGAGCAAGCCGACCATTTGATATATGCCTTATAGGATTGCTCTGTGATATTCCGGTATGTTCAAATTATTATGCTCATACCTATATACATAATAGTGAGCTGTATGGGACGCGGATGAACCCTTGCCCGTCTTTTTTTGATAACGGCACCACACCTGTGTTCTGAGCTGTTTCCGGCCGTCCGGGGTGGATGCCGATTTTTATTTCTCTTGTCAACAACTGGACCGTGTTCTAAGCTGCTTTTTGGCCGTCTTGGGGAGCTGTTGAATTTCTTTCCGTAGCAATGACCCTATGCTCTGAGCTGTTTTTCGGCCGTCTTAGGGAGTTGCTAATTTCTTCTTATCGACACCGTCTCATGCTCTGAGCTGCTTTTCAGCCGTTTTGAGTCGGGGTTGAGTTATTCCAGTGATGTCCCAGATCTGAGTTGTAAAGACCATTCTGGTGGCTGCTGGTTTATTTGCCGATTTTATTCAAGGGTTCAGACAGTCGTTACCCTACAGCTACAACTTGTAAAGTGATATGCCTGCCGAAATACTGCACCTGATAACACCTATGGTCACACGGAGAATCAAGAGCACATCAAGCCAAGTTCTTTCAACTAAGGATCCAGGCAAATAAAACCATAATGAAGGAGCAAGATTGACCGTACAAGTATGATAATGGTTGCAAGATCAGCATTATACAGATACTCAGAGCAGTCGGGTTCGATACCGATCACCATGGGTACACACCCATGGGGTCTATTCCATTTGTAAGGACCTCATACCGAGACAACCCGCCCAACCAACCAGATATGCTCAGAATTGTCAGAAGAGTGCAACCAAGCTAGTCAGGTCAGCCGAAAGGTTAACTCAGCAATTCAAATTTAGCAACCATGTTAAAGCCTTACACGGCCTACCATCCATATAGAGATACCGACAGACTGAGTAATCAGAAAGGTGAACAACAATCTCGAAGCATGTATCCTCACAGATGGAATCAGTTAAAGACTAATCTACCATGAACAAGATTCTGCTATCAGGACCACTGTCAGCCAAGTCGATGGATAATATTACAAAAAGACCGTAGTCCTCCATGCGGGTCACGACAGGTGACAGTCAAATATTTGGTAGGAGCCTTATACCCAAGACAGTGAAGATAGCCAAGATGACCCAGCGATCCATGCAAGAAGTCAGGTTCCGCCAGGAAAACGGTACGATTCACAGTACTGTTTTGAGCCTGAAGGACACATAGCCATTTGAAGCTACCCAATGCAATGAGTAAAAGATTTCGTGTCCACCAAAAGAACCTGCTCACAACCCAGTAAACGGTCGTTCGTATTGGACTTTGTCACGACACGCCCATGGGAAACCACCTTTGGATTCACAAGGAAGGTATGTAGTTTGGTCCGGATAATTTATTACCCCAGACAGGATAGCAGATAAAAAAAGGATTGAAGTCAGAGTAACATATGAGGTAAGATTTGCCAGAAAAAGGATCCAGTGAAGCAAACCACCCCGAAGCAAGGCAGATAGTCATGTGAAATTCAATGGGAACATTAGACAAAGGTAAATAGGAAACCGGAGTTGGAAACGGTTTCCTCAAGTGGAAATATTCATGTTTGATCCCTGAGCAACCAAATCTCGAAGATGAGATTTCTTTAAGGGGGGTAGGTTTGTAACACCCTGGATTTTGCCCATTTTCTTTTTCCTTTGATTTTGGTTTGGATTTGCTTTTCTGTGGCTTAGTGGTCTTGAAACCCGGAGGGATCACCCTTCATTTTTCTTCCCGAGTGGCTTGCCAACTTCAAAACCATCCTAAGACCATGTCATTTCCATTTTGGACCAACCCCAATATTCTTTTCTTGGGAATATTCCTTTTTCTATTAAAGGAATAACCCTGTTTGTCCTGAGTTGTGAAGCAACTCATATTTCCATCATTCCAAAAATTCCCAAAATAATTCTCATAAATCCTTTGGGACATATCTTATTCAGATATGTCAAAATATTCCTTGCCATGTCCCAAAATAATTCACAAATAATTATTTTCCAATTCTGCCCTAAATGGCACTTTGTGAAGGAAGTGCTATTTATATTTGGTTGTTTGGTCCCAAATTTTTGGGCATTCTTTCCTATCCATATCATTGCCATATGCCAAAATTCAACTTTATTTGGATACTAAATCTCCCTTGGCTAATTTTCAAAGTTTCTGGTCAACTAGAAGCTTTGTGAAGCAAGTGCTAGCTAGTAGTATCCAAATGAGTTGAAATTTTGCAAGCATCTTAATATGCTCAATTCATGACTCTCCACCAAATTTCAGCCTTATCCAATCATCTATGTGAGCACAGCCTCAAATCTTAGCTTCTGGTCAGATTTTCACATTGTGAAGCAACTATATTTTATATTGCTCCATAATTGCTGAAAATTTATCAGAACATTCTCATGACCATAAAACCTCTCTCCATCAATTTTGGGATCAATTCATGGAGCTAATATTCCTCTAGAATTTTCCCAAGTTTCTGGACAGTAAGGATGTTTGTGAAACAAGTACCATTTTGGATTGTCCAATTAGTATGAAATTTTTACAGCATCATCACCTGACCAAATCATCATCCTATGCCCAATTTCAGCTCAAGTTGCTACTTCATGTGAGTGGCACATCAAAATCTAGTTTCTGGACCAGATTGGTCAGTTGCAAAGCAACTATACTAAATATTGGTCCAATTCTCTCCAAATTTCACAGGATCATAGTCCTTCCTACCCTACACCTCCCAGACATATCATTTTGACCCTATCACCTTCCTGTTCATCATAGAGGTGTGGTCAAGTTTGCTACAGAAAACTTGCAGCGAAGCCTCACATCCACTCTTGGCCTTTTATGATGAACTTTCACCTCAGAGGGGCCCTTCCTTGGATGTATTTTGTGCTGGACATGACTTGGCATGCCAGGGTGCTTTGCGCGCCCAGTGCACGCGGAGACCACGCATTTGGCATGCCAGCCAGCGCGCTCTGTTGATTTAACCACTCAGTTCTGTCCGTTCCGTCGCTTCCTCGCCACCTCTCCATGTCCAGGAGGTTCGTTTTGTCGTCGCCCATTTCCTGGAAGCCTCTCCCCCTCCAATTTCTTACTCTTCACACCACGGCGATCGCCGCCGCGGCACTGCTCACCCGTGACCGCCGTATCCATCCAAACCGAACCCTCTCGAGCTCGCCAGCGCGGTCCCCTCCTTCTGTTGATGTCAGGTCGGCAACCCCTCCTCGCGCGCCACCTCGCGGGAGCGCCAGTGCGCGGCTAAGCTCGCCACGGCGGCCGTCCCTATTCGTCCACCTCGCCGCGGCTATTTAATGGCATCACGAGCACCCCCATCTTCACCAACCTCCTCCCCACACTCCACTAGTCCTCCCCGAGCTCTCCAGCCTTCTCCAGAGCCTCTCCTCGCCACCCATGGCCGCCTCGGTACCCACCGGCCGCCGCCTAAATTGGCGTAGTGCCGCGCCTCCCCTTCCCTCTCCTCACCACGGTTGTACCACCCAGAGCCCCGCGGAGCTCCCCTGCTTTTCCCCTCGCTCGCCGGACCACCATAGTGCCCGCGCCTAATCTCACTGGAGTCGCCGTCCACCCTGCTCGCAGTCGCCACCGCCCCTGACCCCCTCGGCGTTCGTGCTCCACACCGGCGGATGCGGCTCGACCTCCCGATCATTTTGGTGGCTGAACCTCCACGGGAGGTGGTCTGTGTCACCGGAGGTCATCGCCGAAGCACGCGGCCCCCCCGGTGCTCGGGCCGGCGCAAGGTGGAAGAAGCGGGGAGGCGACCCTGGCCAGGAGGGCCCTGGCCCCACCCGTCAGCGGCAGAGGCGGAGTCAACACCCGGGCCCACGGATTTTAAGTGGAGACGTATTTCTCCGAATACGCTTTCAGAACGCTGAAAGCGTATTTTCTTCTATTGCGGCTAAAAGTACGTTTCCCCTTGCAGAAAACGTATTTTCCTCAGTACGCTTTCTGTTTTAACAGCCAAGGACCTGTCTATGAATTAATTTTTTACAGATTGATCCCTAGACTTCGTCAGGCTATAATTTTTCATCCGTAACTCCAATCGAGGTGAATCCAACACCCACTTCTTCGCCTCGTTGAGCCTGTCGTGTTGGTATCATTTTCACTATGTGATCCTACAGTGGAAATGACCATTTTACCCTTGTCCGTAAACAGCCCCGCCGAGAGAGAACTGTTTTCGGCAGTCAACTCCGTGGACTCTCCGCACTCCTTCCCGATGGTCCCTTCGCCCTCAGGCAAGCCAGAACTCTCATCTGCATAATTGCATTGCAATATCATAGCTTAACAAATTACTTTTATAGAAAATATGATTATTGGTAAAATGGATTGGATTATGCAATGCTTGAGTTAATTTTTGGATATGTGACTACCATGTTGAGTACCGGATTATTAATAACTAGTAGTTTACCCACTTGTTGATGCTATGATGTTGAGATCACTGTCTATGATTATTCTGGAGTTCATCCGATAGTTCGTGGAGATGAGTAATAGTAGTGACTTACGCATACTGGTTATCGGAGTGTCAGCCATGACAGAAATATTATTCGGGGATTAGATATTTCATGGTTGACCTTGAGTCACCTGTCCGGACTTATCCGTGCAACCACATTTGCTGGTATGGGACGGCCTTGACTTGGTCTGATCGCGTGCTCTCTCACCGGTACCGCCCGACAGGGAAGGTTATGCGTGCGCGCTACCCTGGCCCGGTAGGCGGCGATAACCTTGTGAGCCCAGTTGAGTTTTGTGCCGGCGTCCCCGTTTGGGACAGTATAGTTTGGCCATGATGGTGGCAGGTGTCACGAGGTGACAAGGGGCCACCCAAGGCTTGACTCCGAGGGAGTGCGATTGCCGGTGGTAATATGGGAGAGTCACGGATCAGGCAGGTTTCGTTGGAGCAATGCTGGTCCACCCGAATGGGATCACGAGGTCAGTGCTCCATAGTGTGGATAAAGTGCGCAACCTCTGCAGAGTGTAAAATCTATTCGAATAGCCGTGTCCACGGTATTGGACAGTCTGACCAGACCTCACTAGGTGGTCAACCATAGAAGTGATATTAATGATGGAAGAATTCGTCGTAAGATCGGAAGTACTCGGTGGATCGTGAGTATTCTGAGGGTTGTGAGGTAACCCGGAAGAGAGTAAGTTTGTCAGACTTGTGGTACAGATGGTACCAGGTATATGATATGATAGCCATGGGATGGCTATGAGTTGAGTGGTCGGATGACCACATGATTAGACTTGGTACAGGTTTGGATTGGATCCTGAGATTATTTGGAGTATGGATTTAATATGCTTTACCTTACTGCATTTACTTCAGAAGTTATCCTGCTAGATAACCAGGCTTGTTAATCTTGATTGCTATTATGTTGTTTTGCTTTAATGCTGATGTTTGCTGGGAGCTTGCAAGTACTCACCTGGCGTGTCATGCCAGTTTGCAGGTCATGCCATGATTGCTTGCTTGTCGAGGAGTCCGAGTTCGCGAGCTAGGATACGCGTTCTAGCCAGAGTCCCTGCGGAGTGGAGTCCATCACCGTCGTCGCTGTTCCACTGCCGAGAGAGTTAGTCCGCTGTTAGCATAGAGCTACCCCGGGCAGGCGTAGTGTCACCGTGCCGATGTAATCCATATACCCTTTGTAACCATATCCATTGTAATAAAGAGCTGACTTGTTCTATGCCAATAGTGCCGTATTCCAGAGGACTTCTCCCTGGGCTGGGATACGGGGCGTTCCGGTCTTCTCTGAGCCGGGGTGCCACATTACGCTATGGTGTTCCAGGTGGCGTCAACTGTGAAACAATTCCACATTGTCTTAAGTGATTGCCAAACTCATAACTCAAATATTCTCCCCCTTGATCGGATCGTAGGAATTTAGTCTTCTTGTTACGATGATTCTCAACTTCACTCTGAAATTGCTTGAACTTTTCAAATGTTTCAGACTTATGCTTCATTAAGTAAATATACCCATATCTACTCAAGTCATCGGTGAAGGTGAGAAAGTAACGATATCCTCCGCGCGCGTCAACGCTCATCGGACTGCACACATTAGTATGTATGATTTCCAACAAGTCACTTGCCCATTCCACTATTCCAGAAAACGGGGTCTTAGTCATCTTGCCCATGAGGCATGGTTCACATGTGTCAAGTGATTCAAAATCAACTGACTCTAAAAGTCCATCAGCATGCAGTTTCTTCATGCGCTTTACACCAATATGACCTAAGCGGCAGAGCCACAAGAAAGTGGTACTATCATTATCAACTCTACATCTTTTGGCATCAATGTTATGAACATGTGTATCATCACTATCGAGATTCAATAAGAATAAACCCCTCACAATGCGTGCATGACCATAAAAGATATTACCCATATAAATAGAACAACCATTATTATCTGATTTAAATGAGTAACCGTCTCGCATTAAACAAGATCCAGATATAATGTTCATGCTCAACACAGGCACTAAATAACAATTATTCAGGTTCATCACTAATCCCGATGGTAATCGAAGAGCAAGCGTGCTGACGGCGATCACATCAACCTTGGAACCATTTCCCACGCGCATCGTCACTTCGTCCTTCGCCAGCCTCCGTCTATTCCGTAATTCCTGCTTTGAGTTGCAAATGTGAGCAACCGAACCGGTATCAAATACCCAGGCACTACAATGAGAGTTGGTAAGGTACACATCAATTACATGTATATCATATATACCTTTGTTGACGTTGGCCCCCTTCTTGTCGGCCAAATACTTGGGGCAGTTTCGTTTCCAGTGGCCAATTCCCTTGCAATAGAAGCACTCAGTCTCCGGCTTGGGTCCAGCCTTGGGTTTCTTCACGGGAGGAGCAACTGCTTTGCCACCTTTCTTGAAGTTTCCCTTCTTTCCCTTGCCTTTCTTGAAATTAGTGGTTTTATTTCCCATCAACACTTGATGCTCCTTCTGGATGTCTGACTCAGCGACTTTTAGCATCGTGAATAGCTCGGTGACTGACTTGTTCATCCCTTGCATGTTATAGTTCAACACAAAGCTCTTGTAGCCAGGTGGCAGCGATTGAAGAACTCTGCCAGTGACAGCCTTTGGCGGGAGCTCAACTCCCAACTCAGCCAGACTGTTGTAGTACCCAGACATTCTGAGTATGTGCTCACTGACAGACCCATTCTCCTCCATCTTGCAGGCATAGAACTTATCGGAGGTCTCATACCTCTTGATCCGGTCATTCTTCTCAAAGATAAACTTCAACTCCTGGAACATCTCATATGCTCCATGACGTTCAAAACGCCTTTGAAGTCCCGGATCTAAGCCATACAACATGGCGCACTGAACTATTGCGTAGTCATCAACACGCGACTGCCAGGCATTCACAACGTCCACAGTCATTGGAGGGGGTGGCGCACCAAGCGGTGCATCAAGGACATAAGACTTATTGGAAGCCGTGAGGATAATCCTCAGATTATGGGCCCAGTCCACAAAGTTACTTCTATCATCTTTCAGCTTAGCTTTCTCTAGGAATGCATTGAAATTCAGGGGAGCTACTGCGTGAGCCATTGATCTACAACATAAATTTGCAAAGGCAACTTTAGACTGTTGTTCATGATAATGAGTTCAATTAGTCAAATTACCTAAGAACTCCCACTCAAATCAACATCCCTCCGGTTGTCCGAGTGTAACACGATCCAAATTCACCAACCCAAGTCCGATCATCATGTGAGATGAGGTGGTTCCAATGGTGAACATGTCCATGTTGATCATATCTACTATATGACTCGTGTTCGACCTTTCGGTCTCTTGTGTTCCGAGGCCATGTCTATACATGCTAGGCTCGTCAAGTTTAACCCAAGTGTTCCGAATGTGCAAAACTGGCTTGCACCCATTGTATGTAAACATAGAGTCTATCACACCTGATCATCACGTGGTGCTTCGAAACGATGAACTTTTGCAACGGTGCACACTTGGGGAGAACACAATTTTATCTTGAAATTTTAGTGAGGGATCACCTTATAATGCTACCGTCGTCCTAAGCAAAATAAGATGCATAAAAGGATTAACATCACATGCAAATCATAAGTGACATGATATGGCCATCAACTCGTGCTTTTGATCTCCATCTCCAAAGCACCGGCATGATCTCCATCGTCACCGGCATGACACCATGATCTCCATCATCGTGTCTCCATCGGGGTTGTCATGCCAACCATGCTTCTACTACTATTGCTACCATTTAGCGATAAAGTAAAGCATTACATAGCGCTTAATGACTGACACGCAGGTCATACAATAATTAAAGACAACCCTATGGCTCCTGCCAGTTGCCGTATGCATCGACATGCAAGTCAATATAAACTATTACAAACATGATCATCTCATACATCAAAAATATCTCATCATGTCTTTGGCCATATCATATCACAACATACCCTGCAAAAACAAGTTAGACGTCCTCTAATTGTTGTTGCATGTTTTACGTGGCTGCTATGGGTATCTAGCAAGAATGATTCTTACCTATGCAAAGCCACAACGGTGATATGCAAGTTGCTATTTAACCTTCTACAAGGTCCGCCTTTGTCGAATCCGATTCAACTAAGGTGGGAGAGACAGAAACCCGCCAGCCATCTTTATGCAACAAAGTCACATGTCTGTCGATGGAACCGGTCTCATGTACGTGGACATGTAAAGTTGGTCTGGGCCGCTTCATCCCACAATACCGCTGAATCAAGAAAAGACCAAGGAAGGAAGCAATTTGAATATCAACGCCCACAAACTCCTTTGTGTTCTACTCGTGATGTCATCTACGCATAGACCTAGCTCATGATGCCACTATTGGAGAACGTTGCATGGGAAACAAAAAATTTCCTACGCTCACCAAGATCAATCTAGGAGATGACCATCTATGAGAGGAGAGATTGCATCTACATACCCTTGTAGATCGCTAAGCGGAAGCATTAAGAAACACGGTTGATGTAGTCGAACGTCTTCGCGATCCGTCCACGAACTTTCGATCCAAGTGCCAAACGGACATCACCTCCGCTTTCAACACACGTGCGGCTTGATGATGCCTTCACCTCCTCGATCCAGCAACCGATGGTGAAGTAGTAGCTCGAGCCCTCCGGCAGCACGATGGCGTGGTGGCAGTGGTGGTGGCGGAATCTCAGCAAAGCTTCGCTAAGTGCTACTAAGAGGAAGAGGGATGCGAGGGAGAGGAGAGGCAGCGCCGTGGTGTAGAGATGTGTTCCAGTGGTGTGGCTGCCCTCTCTCTACCTCTCTCTATATAGGGGAAGTGAGGAGGGGGTGGCGCCCCTAGGGTTTCCCCTAGGGGGGGCGGCGGCCAGGGAAGATGGGATCTCCCCTAGGGTGACTTGCTCCCAAAGCCGGGAGGTGGGAAGCCCTAGGGGGGCGCCCCCAACCCTCCTGGTTACGTGAGATGGGGTGGGGGGCGGCGCTCAGCCCCTTAGTGGGCTGGTTTGCCCCCTCCCCTTGGCCCATGGGGCCCCCCCAACACTTGCCGGGGCCCCCCGAAACCCCTTTCGGTGACGCTGGTCATCACTCGGTACCCCCGCAACAATTCTGGACTCCAATACCCTTCGTCCAATATATCAATCTTCAGCTCCAGGCCATTCGAGAGTTCCTCGTCACGTCCGGGATCTCATCCAGTACTCCGAACAACCTTCGGTAACCACCAAAATGACTCAACTATACTTGTATCGTCACCAAATGTTAAGTGTGTAGACCCTGCGGGTTCGAGAACTATGCAGACATGACCGAGACACCTCTACGGTCGATAACCAATAGCAGGACCTGAATGCCCATATTGGTTCCTACATATTCTACGAAGATCTTATCGGTCGAACCTCGATGTCAAGGATTCAGCTAATCCCGTATGCAGTTCCCTTTGTCTATCGGTATGTTACTTGCCCGAGATTCGATCGTCGGTATCTCCATACTTAGTTCAATCTCGTTACCGGCAAGTCTCTTTACTCGTTCCGTAATACAAGATCCCGTGACTAACTCATTGGTCACATTGCTTGCAAGCTTATTGTGATGTTGAATTACCGAGTGGGCCCTGATGTACCTCTCCGTCATACGGAGTGACAAATCCCAGTCTTGATCCATGCCAACTCAACAGACACCCTCGGAGATACCTGTAGAGCACCTTTATAGTCACCCAATTACATTGCGACGTTTGGTACACACAAGGCACTCCTTCGGTGTCAGTGAGTTGCATGATCTCATGGTCATAGGAACATATACTTGACATGCAGAAAAATGATAGCAATAAACTTGATACGATCATATGCTACGTTCATAGTTTGGGTCTTGTCCATCGCATCATTCTCCTAATGATGTGATCCCGTTATCAAATGACAACTCATGTCCATGGCTAGGAAACCATAGCCATCTTTGATCAACGAGCTAGTCCGGTAGAGGCTTACTAGGGACATGTTGTTGTCTATGTATCCACACATGTATTTGAGTTTCCGGTCAATACAATTATAGCATGGATAATAAATGATTGTCATGGACAAGGAAATATAATAATAACCACTTTATTATTACCTCTAGGGCATATTTCCAACAAGCACACCAGCCCAGAAGGGGTGGAGCGCCCCCCCCCCCCCACAAGGAAGGAGGCCGAATTGGAGAAGGGAAAGAGGGGGTTCGGCCCCCACTTTCCTTCTCTCCTTCCTCTTCCCTTTTCCCCCCTCTGGAAAGAAGGAAAGCGGGGAGGCTGAATTGGGGAGGACCCCAAGTAGGATTCCTCCTACTTGGGGTGCCCCATGGCTGCCTCTCCTTCCCTCCCACCTATATATACGTGGGGAGGGGGGCGCCTAGAACACACAACAACAATCGTTAGCCGTGTGCGGCGTCCCCCTCCACAGTTTACGCCTCCGGTCATCTCTTCGTAGTGCTTAGGCGAAGCCCTGCACGGATCACTTCACAATCACCGTCACCACGTCGTCGTGCTGACGGAACTCATCTACATCCTCGACACCTTGCTGGATCAAGAAGGCGAGGGACGTCATCGCGCTGAACGTATGCAGAACTCGGAGGTGCCGTACGTTCGGTACTTGATCGGTCGAAGCTAGAAGAAGTTCAACTACATCAACCGCGTTGTCAAATGCTTCCGCTTTCAGTCTACGAGGGTACGTGGACACACTCTTCCCCCTCGTTGCTATGCATTTCCTAGATAGATCTTGCGTGAGCGTAGGATTTTTTTAAATTGCATGCTACGTTTCCCAGCAGTGGCATCCGAGCCAGGTCTATGCGTAGATGATATGCACGAGTAGAACACAAAGATTTGTGGGCGGTGATCATCATACTGCTTAACACCAATGTCTTATTTTGATTCAGTGGTATTGTTGGATGAAGCGGCCCGGACCAAACTTACATGACCATGTTCATGAGACCGGTTCCACCGACAGACATGCAACTAGTTTTGCATAAAAGTGGCTGGCGGGTGTCTGTTTCTCCTACTTTAGTTGAATTGAATTTGACTGCGGCCGGTCCTTGTTGAAGGTTAAAACAACAAACTTGATAAATTACTGTTGTGGTTGTGATGCGTAGGTAAGAATGGTTCTTGCTAGAAGCCCGTAGCAGCCACGTAAAACTTGCAACAACAAAGTAGAGGACGTCTAACTTGTTTTTGCAGGGCATGTTGTGATGTGATATAGTCAAGACATGGTGTGATATACGTTATTGTATGAGATGATCATGTCTTGTAAAAGTTATCGGCAACCGGCAGGAGCCTTATGGTTGTCTCTTTATTGTATGAAATGCAAACGCCATGTAATTGCTTTACTTTATCACTATGCGTTAGCGATAGTTGTAGAAGCAATAGTTGGCGAGATGACCACGACGCTACGATGGAGATCAAGGTGTCGAGCCGGTGACAATGGAGATCATGACGATGCTTTGGAGATGGAGATCAAAAGCACAAGATAATGATGGCAATATCATGTCACATATTTTGATTGCATGTGATGTTTATCTTTGATGCATCTTATTTAGCTTAGTACGGCGGTAGCATTATAAGATGATCCCTTCACTAAATTTCAAGGTATACGTGTTCTCCCCGAGTATGCACCGTTGCCACAGTTCATCGTGTTGGGACACCACGTGATGATCGGGTGTGATAGACTCTACGTTCACATACAACGGGTGCAAGACAGTTTTGCACATGCAGAATACTCGGGTTAAACTTGACGAGCCTGGCATGTACAGACATGGCCTCGGAACACTGGAGACCGAAAGGTCGAACGTGAATCATATAGTAGATATGATCAACATAGAGATGTTCACCATTGATGACTACTCCATCTCACGTGATGATCGGACATGGCTTAGTTGATTTGGATCACGTATCATTTAGATGACTTGAGGGATGTCTATCTAAGTGGGAGTTCTTAAGTAATTTGATTAATTAAACTTAATTTATCATGAACTTAGTCTTGATAGTTTTTTCATATCTATGTTGTAGATCAATGGCCCTTGCTACCGTTCCCTTGAATTTTAATGCGTTCCTAGAGAAAGGTAAGTTGAAAGATGATGGTAGCAACTACACGAACTGGGTCTGTAACTTGAGGATTATCTTCATTGCTGCATAGAAGAATTATGTCCTTGATGCACCGCTAGGTGAAAGGCCTGCTGCAGGAGCAGATGCTGATGTTATGAACGTCTGGCAAGCTCGATCTGATGACTACTCAATAGTTCAGTGTGCCATGCTTTACGGCTTAGAATCGGGACTTCAAAGACATTTTGAACGTCATGGACCATATGAGATGTTCCAGGAGTTGAAGTTAATATTTCAAGCAAATGCCCGAGTTGGGAGATATGAAGTCTCCAACAAGTTCTATAGCTGCAAGACGGAGGAGAACAGTTTTGTCAGTGAACACATACTCAAAATGTCTGGGTATCATAATCACTTGACTCAGCTGGGAGTTAATCTTCCAGATGATAGTGTTATTGACATAGTTCTCCAATCACTGCCACCAAGCTACAAAGGCTTCGTGATGAACTATAATATGCAAGGGATGGAAAAGACAATTCCCGAGCTCTTCGCAATACTCAAAGCTGCGGAGGTAAAAATCAAGAAGGAGCATCAAGTGTTGATGGTTAACAAGACCACTAGTTTCAATAAAAAGGGCAAGGGAAAGAAGGGGAACCTCAAGAAGAATGGCAAGAAAGTTGCCACTCCCGGGAAGAAGCCCAAAGCTGGACCCAAGCCTGAAACTGAGTGCTCCTACTACAAAGGGACTGGTCACTG
Source organism: Thinopyrum elongatum (assembly GCA_011799875.1). Lineage (NCBI taxonomy): Eukaryota > Viridiplantae > Streptophyta > Magnoliopsida > Poales > Poaceae > Thinopyrum > Thinopyrum elongatum. The sequence continues at coordinate 581,925,762 of CM022299.1, forward strand.
GAAGTGGAACTGCCCTAAGTATTTGGCGGATAAGAAGGATGGCAAAGTGAACAAAGGTATATTTGATATACATGTTATTTATGTGTACCTTACTAATGCTCGTAGTAGCGCCTGGGTATTTGATACTGGTTCGGTTGCTCATATTTGTAACTCGAAACAGGGGCTACGGATTAAACGAAGATTGGCTAAGGACGAGGTGACGATGTGCATCGGGAATGGTTCCAAGGTCGACGTGATCGCCGTCGGCACGCTACCTCTACATCTACCTTCGGGGTTAGTTTTAGACCTGAATAATTGTTATTTGGTGCCAGCATTGAGCATGAACATTATATCTAGATCTTGTTTAGTGCGAGACGGTTATTCATTTAAATCAGAGAATAATGGTTGTTCAATTTATATGAGTAATATCTTTTATGGTCATGCACCCTTGAAGAGTGGTCTATTTTCGCTGAATCTCGATTGTGGTGATACACATATTCATAATATTGATACCAAAAGATGCAAAGTTGATAATGATAGTGCAACATATTTGTGGCACTGCCGTTTAGGTCATATTGGTGTAAAGCGCATGAAGAAACTCCATGCAGATGGGCTTTTGGAATCACTTGATTATGAATCATTTGATACTTGCGAACCATGCCTCATGGGCAAGATGACTATAACTCCGTTCTCCGGAACAATGGAGCGAGCTAATGACATATTGGAAATAATACATACCGATGTATGCGGTCCGATGAGTGTTGAAGCTCGCAGCGGGTACCGTTATTTTCTAACCTTCACAGATGATTTGAGCAGATATGGGTATATCTACTTGATGAAACACAAGTCTGAAACATTTGAAAAGTTCAAAGAATTTCAGAGTGAAGTGGAGAATCATCGTAACAAGAAAAGAAAGTTTCTATGATCTGATCGCGGAGGTGAATATTTGAGTTACGAGTTTGGCCTTCATTTAAAACAATGTGGAATAGTTTCACAACTCACGCCACCTGGAACAGCACAGCGTAATGGTGTGTCCGAATGTCGTAACCGTACTTTATTAGATATGGTGCGATCTATGATGTCTCTTACCGATTTACCACTATCGGTTTAGGGTTATGCATTAGAGACAGCTGCATTCACGTTAAATAGGGCACCGTCTAAATCCGTTGAGACGACATCGTATGAACTATGGTTTGGCAAGAAACCTAAGCTGCCGTTTCTTAAAGTTTGGGGTTGCGACACTTATGTCAAAAGGCTTCAGCCTGATAAGCTCGAACCCAAATCGGAGAAGTGCATCTTCATAGGATACCCTAAGGAAACAATTGGGTACACTATCTACCACAGATCCGAAGGCAAGATTTTTGTTGCCAAGAATGGAAACTTTCTAGAGAAGGAGTTTCTCTCGAAAGAAGTGAGTGGGAGGAAAGTAGAACTTGATGAGGTAATTGTACCTTCTCTCGAATTGGAAAGTAGTTCATCACAGAAAACCATTCCCGTGATGCCTACACCAACTAGAGAGGAAGCTAATGATGATGATCATGAAACTTTAGATCAAGTTACTACCAAACCTCGTAGGTCAACCAGAGCATGTTCCGCACCAGAGTGGTACGGTAATCCTGTTCTGGAAGTCATGTTACTAGACCATGATGAACCTATGAACTATGAAGAAGCTATGATGAGCCCAGATTCCGATAAATGGCTTGAGGCCATGAAATCTGAGATAGGATCCATGTATGAGAACAAAGTGTGGACTTTGGTTGACTTGCCCGATGATTGGCGAGCCATAGAGAATAAATGGATCTTCAAGAAGAAGACTGACGCTGATGGTAATGTTATTGTCTACAAAGCTCGACTTGTCGCGAAAGGTTTTCGACAAGTTCAAGGAGTTGACTACGATGAGACTTTCTCACCCGTAGCGATGCTTAAGACTGTCCGAATCATGTTAGCAATTGCCACATTTTATGATTATGAAATCTGGCAAATGGACGTCAAAACTGCATTCCTTAATGTTTTTCATAAAGAAGAGTTGTATATGATGCAACCAGAAGGTTTTGTCGATCCTACAGGTACTAACAAAGTGTGCAAGCTCCAGCGATCCATCTATGGACTGGTGCAAGCATCTCGGAGTTGGAATGTACGCTTTGATGAGGTGATCAATGCATATGGTTTTATACAGACTTTCGGAGAAGCCTGTATTTACAAGAAAGTGAGTGGGAGCTCTGTAGCATTTCTAATATTATATGTGGATGACATATTGTTGATTGGAAATGACATAGAATTTCTGGATAGCAAAAAAGGTTACTTGAATAAAAGTTTTTCAATGAAAGACCTCGGTGAAGCTGCTTATATATCGGGCATCAAGATCTATAGAGATAGATCAAGACGCTTAATAGGACTTTCACAAAGCACATACCTTGATAAAGTTTTGAAGAAGTTCAAAATGGATTAGTCAAAGAAAGGGTTCTTGCCTGTGTTACAAGGTGTGAAGTTGAGTCAGACTCAATGCCCGACCACTGCAGAAGATAGAGAGAAAATGAAAGTCATTCCCTATGCCTCAGCCATAGGTTCTATCATGTATGCTATGCTGTGTACCAGACCTGATGTGTGCCTTGCTATAAGTCTGGCAGGGAGGTACCAAAGTAATCCAGGAGTGGATCACTGGACAGCGGTCAAGAACATCCCGAAGTACCTGAAAAGGACCAAGGATATGTTTCTCGTTTATGGAGGTGACAAAGAGCTCGTCATAAATGGTTACGTCGATGCTAGTTTTTACACTGATCCGGATGACTCTAAGTCACAAACCAGATACTTATTTATATTGAATGGTGGAGCTGTCAGTTGGTGCAGTTCCATGCAGAGCGTCGTGGCGGGATTTACGTGTGAAGCGGAGTACATACCTGCTTCGGAAGCAGCAAATGAAGGAGTCTGGATGAAGGAGTTCATATCCGATCTAGGTGTAATACCTAGTGCATCGGGTCCAATGAAAATCTTTTGTGACAATACTGGAGCAATTGCCTTAGCGAAGGAATCTAGATTTCACAAAAGAACCAAACACATCAAGAGACGCTTCAACTCCATCCGTGATCAAGTCAAGGAGGGAGACATAGAGATTTGCAAAATACATACGGATCTGAATGTAGCAGACCCGTTGACTAAGCCTCTTCCACGAGCAAAACATGATCAGCACCAAGACTCCATGGGTGTTAGAATCATTACAATGTAATCTAGATTATTGACTCTAGTGCAAGTGGGAGACTGAAGGAAATATGCCCTAGAGGCAATAATAAAGTTGTTATTTTATATTTCCTTATTCATGATAAATTTTTATTATTCATGCTAGAATTGTATTAACTGAAAACTTGATACATGTGTGGATACATAGACAAAATACCGTGTCCCTAGTAAGCCTCTACTAGACTAGCTCGTTAATTAAAGATAGTTAAGTTTCCTAACCATAGACATGTGTTGTCATTTGATGAACGGGATCACATCATTAAGAGAATTATGTGATGGACAAGACCCATCCGTTAGCTTAGAATATTGATCGTTCAGTTTTATTGCTATTGCTTTCTTCATGTCAAATACATATTCCTTCGACTATGAGATTATGCAACTCCCGAATACCAAAGGAATACCTTGTGTGCTATCAAACATCACAACATAACTGGGTGATCATAAAGATGCTCTACAGGTATCTCCGAAGGTGTTTGTTGGGTTGGCATAGATCGAGATTAGGATTTGTCACTCCGAGTATCAGAGAGGTATCTCTGGGCCCTCCCGGTAATGCACATCATAAGAAGCCTTGTAAGAAAAGTGACTAGTGAGTTAGTTACAGGATGATGTATTACGGAATGAGTAAAGAGACTTGCTGGTAACGAGATTGAACTAGTTATGTCGATACCGACGATCGAATCTCGGGCAAGAAACATACCGATGACAAAGGGAATAACGTATGTTGTCATAACGGTCCGACCGATAAAGATCTTCGTAGAATATGTTGGAGCCAATATGAGCATCCAAGTTCCGCTATTGGTTATTGACCGGAGAGGTGTCTCGGTCATGTCTACATAGTTCTCGAACCCGTAGGGTCCGCACGCTGAATGTTCGATGATGATTTAGTATTATATGAGTTATGTGATTTGGTGACCGAATGTTGTTTGGAGTCCCGGATGAGATCACGGACATGACGAGGAGTCTCGAAATGGTCAAGAGGTAAATATTGATATATAGGATGATAGTATTCAGACACCGGAAGTGTTTCGGATAGTATCGGGTATTTATCGGAGTACCCGAGGGGTTACCGGAATCCCCGGGGGAAAGATATGGGCCATAAGGGCCATAGGAGGGGAGCACACCAGCCCACAAGGGGTGGTGCGTCCCCCCCTCCCAAGGAAGGAGGTTGAATTGGAGAAGGGAAAGAGGGGGTTCGGCCCCCCCTTTCCTTCTCTCCTTCCTCTTCCCTTTCCCCCCTCCGAAAATAAGGAAAGGTGGGAGGCCGAATTGGGGAGGACCCCAAGTAGGATTCCTCCTACTTGGGGCGCCCCATGGCTGCCTCTCCTCCCCTCCCACCTATTTATACGTGGAGAGGGGGCGCCTAGAACACACGACAACAATCATTAGCCGTGTGCGGCGCCCCCCTCCACAGTTTACGCCTTCGGTCATATCTTCGTAGTGCTTAGGCGAAGCCCTGCGCAGATCACTTCACCATCACTGTCACCATGCCGTCGTGCTGACGGAACTCATCTACTTCCTCGACACCTTGCTGGATCAAGAAGGCGAGGGACATCATCGCGCTGAATGTGTGTAGAACTCGGAGGTGCCGTACGTTCGGTACTTGATCGGTCAAAGCTAGAAGAAGTTCGACTACATCATCCGTGTTGTCAAACGCTTCCGCTTTCGGTCTATGAGGGTACGTGGACACACTCTTCCCCCTCGTTGCTATGCATCTCCTAGATAGATCTTGCGTGAGCGTAGGAATTTTTTTGAAATTGCATGCTACGTTTCCCAACAGCATGTTCAGCTCCTTAATGATAATTATTACTCCTCCGATTATGAACATGAATATGCTTTGTGAGTAGTTACGTTTGTTCCTGAGGACATGGGAGAAGTCTTGTTATAAGTAATCATGTGAATTTGGTATTCGTTCGATATTTTGATGAGATGTATGTTGTCTCTCCTGTAGTGGTGTTATGTGAACATCGACTACATGACACTTCACCATGATTTGGGCCTAGGGGAAGGCATTGAGAAGTAATAAGTAGAATATGGGTTGCTAGAGTGACAGAAGCTTAAACCCTAGTTTATGCATTGCTTCGTAAGGGGCTGATTTGGATCCATATGTTTCATGCTATGGTTAGATTTATCTTAATTCTTCTTTCGTAGTTGCGGATGCTTGCTAGAGGGGTTAATCATAAGTGGTAGGCTTGTCAAAGTAAGGACAGTAACCAAGCACCGGTCCACCCACATATCAAATTATCAAAGTAACGAACGCGAATCATATGAGCATGATGAAAACTAACTTGACAGTAATTCCTATGTGTCCTCGGGAGCGCTTTGCATTATATAACAGTTTGTCCAGGCTTGTCCTTTGCTACAAAAAGGATTGGGCCACCTTGCTGCACCATAGTTACTTTTGTTACTTGTTACCTGTTACGAATTATCTTATCACAAAACTATATGTTACCGATAATTTCAGTGCTTGCAGAGAATACCTTGCTGAAAACCGCTTGTCATTTCCTTCTGCTCCTTGTTGGGTTCGACACTCTTACTTATCGAAAGGACTATGATAGATCCCCTATACTTGTGGGTCATCAAGACTCTTTTTGGCGCCATTGCCGGGGAGTGAAGTGCCTTTGGTAAGTGGAATTTGGTAAGGAAACATTTATATAGTGTGCTGAAATTTACTATCACTTGTTGCTATGGAAAATAATCCTTTGAGAGGCTTGTTCGGGGTATCTTCACCTCGACCGGTAGAGCAAAGAGTTGCTCCTCAACCTATTGAACCTACTGAAAATATTTATTATGAAATTCCTTCGGGTATGATAGAGAAACTGCTGGCTAATCCTTATGCAAGAGATGGAACATTACATCCTGATATGCATCTAATCTATGTGGATGAAGTTTGTGGATTATTTAAGCTTGTAGGTTTGCCCGAGGATGAAGTCAAGAAGAAGGTCTTCCCTTTATCTTTGAAGGGAAAGGCATTGACTTGGTATAGGCTATGTGATGATATTGGATCATGGAACTACAACTGATTGAAATTGAAATTTCATCAGAAGTTTTATCCTATGCATCTGGTTCATCGTGATCGGAATTATATATATAATTTTTGGCCTCGTGAAGGATAAAGTATCGCTCAAGCTTGGGGGAGGCTTAATTCAATGATATATTCATGCCCCAATCATGAGCTCTCAAGAGAAACTATTATTCAGAATTTTTATGCTCGGCTTTCTCTCAATGATCAATCCATGCTCGATACTTCTTGTACTGGTTCTTTTATGAAGAATACTATTGAATTCAAATGGGATTTATTGGAAAGAATTAAACGCAATTCTGAAGATTGGGAACTCGACAAAGGTAAGGAGTCAGGTATAAACCTCAAGTTTTATTGTGTTAAATCTTTTATGGATACCGATGCTTTTCATGAATTTAGCACTAAATATGGACTTGACTCTGAGATAGTAGCTTCTTTCTGTGAATCATTTCCTACTCATGTTGATCTCCCTAAGGAGAAGTGGTTTAAATATCATCGTCCCATTGAATTAAAAGTATTGGAACCTATGAAAGTTGAAGTAGAAACTATTACTTATAATGTTGATCCTATTGTTCCTACTGCTTATATTGAGAAACTACCTGTTCCTGTTAGGATAAAGGATCTTGCTAAAGCTTCAGCTGTGGTTCGTAAGAGTTATACTAGAACACCTACACCCCCTGAACAAATTAAAGTTGAACCTAGTGTTGCTATGGTTAAAGATCTCTTGGTCGATAATATTGATGGGCATGTTATTTATTTCTATGATGAAGCTGCTAGAATTGCTAGACCTATTGTTGGCATGCCTGTTGTTTCTGTTAAAATAGGAGATCATTGTTATCATGGCTTATGTGATGTGGGTGCTAGTGTGAGTGCAATTCCTTTTACTTTATATCAAGAAATTATGAATGATATTGCACCTGATGAGATAGAAGATATTGATGTTACTATTATGCTTGCCAGTAGAGATACTATATCACCAATTGGGATTGTTAGAGATGTTGAAGTCTTGTGCGGGAAAATAAAATACCCTACTGATTTTCTTGTTCTTGGTTTCCCACAAGATGATTTTTGTCCCATTATATTTGGTAGACCTTTCTTGAACACTGTCAATGCTAAGATATACTGTGAGAAAGAAATTGTTACTGTAAGTTTTGGGGATGTGTCTCATGATTTTAATTTCTCTAAATTTCGTAGACAACCCCATGATAGAGAATTGCCTAGTAAGGATGAAATTATTGGTCTTGCTTCTATTGCCGTACCTCCCATCGATCCTTTAGAACAATATTTGCTAGACCATGAGAATGATATGTTTATGAATGAAAGAAAGGAATTAGATGAAACTAGTCGTGAACCGGTGCAACTCCACGGGCTAGCATAAAAGAAGTTAAAATATATGCATATTAGAAAATGTGGAAGTAGTCCTTGGTGATGTATAGGGGAAAATAAAAAATTCACTTCAGTAATTTCCTCAATTATAAATTCACTATAAGAAAGATGCAATCTTTAGCAACAAAAAAATGCAAATAACTGAGAACTTATTGTGGGCAACACAAATGAGAAGAATAAATTTTAAATCAGCTACATATTGGAATATTTTTTTGCATGGTATCGTAAGAAACGAACCAAATATAGTTTGAGCATGATTATTTTCATGAAGATACCAAATTTTCTCTAACTTTGGGTTAAATATATAATGGAATAACGTAAGCAACTTGCAAACCACGAAACTCTCCTCTACTAATAATAGGTACATGAGAGTACTCCTATTATTGATTGTTAATATTCAGGGTAAAAATCAGTCAAAAAATATAGATTGATTAAAATTATTTTAATGATATTCAATATGGTTAGAGAAAGTGTTAATAGAGAAATATCATATATAATTTCCGTATATTCTAAAGCGCAATGGATTTGAAGCTATATTTGTGTTACTTCATTTATTGTGTTAATAGAGAATAAATTTAGTTGTTGTTTTTCTTACACCTATTAATTTTTAATGGCTTCACAGGAGGTGAACTTACACTATATATTGGAAATTTGCCGTATGTGCTTTATTAATCGAATTATTCTAATGTACATAAAAAACTGCATGAATAACATTCAAATCGAACTATGGCTTTATCTCCATATATAATTTGAAGGATAGAAATAACATTCCTAGATGTATGAGATATACCAATGGGAAACTGAGTCAAGCATGCATGTGTGCACCAAAATCAAGGAAACCGAAGATCGAAAATACATATAGAGAGACAGCTAACACGTTCGATCCACTGGCTCCTATGGCTGAACAAATTTCAGACAAACTGAAGAAGAAAAACCATAGCTAATCAATATGTCAAAACAGGAGAAAATTAGCATATAGTAATTATTTAACAAATCCATTCACTCCAGTGGTCCAGCGTCATTGTTGCAGTAATTATAGATTGGCGTAAATTTCCTAGCATCAATAATTGTAGAAACATCATCGCCCATCACCTGCTCGTCCTCCATAGTTGATCAGGTGCTATACAAAGCCCACAGACTCCATACACCCATGTAATTTTTTGTATAGCGGAATTATCAAGGACCACAATGGATGGTTGCTTCTACCATAGCGTAATGCATAAAGAACTGAAACTGTATGTGTTGGAATTGAACAGCAAGGAAGAAGGGCTGCAGGATGTGTTGGTGTTGGAATCCAATCAGAGGATGAGGACGATGCACTATGGAGGCCATGCATGGTGGATTGGCTAGACATGAAACTGCGCCAGCTAGCATGACATCTAAAGTCGAACTTGCCAAAGCAGCTTTTTCTATGATAAACTTTGCAGAAGGAGATAGAGCTGACTGGCGTACGACCAATCATGGAGATGGAAACTGAGTTCTTCGTGTACATACGGCATGGACCGTTCGAGGACAACTCTGCGTTCTCCATGATGATAGCAACCGGATATTCTACTTGAAATTGTCGTCCTTACAGCACCTCCGTTGCACCACCAAGCTTCAGATTGATTAATTGATAGGCCTCAAAAGGGAAGCCAGAGATTGGATCATAGAGGTTTTGAAGATTTAAAGGTTGAAGAGAAAGGAATAGAGGAACAGATTGGATTGGATAGCATCACGACCTTTTAAAATTTGTCAATTCCAACGTGAGGGACAGCAACGAACCTTGTCGTGTCGTTCTTCTACCCGTTTGAATACGTTGACGACCAAGAGCACCTGGCGCATTAGGCGACCAACTTCTCTGGCGAGCTGCTCTGAATGTGCTTCTAGCAGCACATCAAGGGCACATGGGTGGACGCGCCGCAACTGGAGTAACTCGACAACGGCCGTTGCGGTAACAGGCCGGTGGCGGACGCGTCGCTGTATGGCCAGGAAAACCACGTTTGGGGCCGGCAGAATTTCCATCGGTTACTACATCGGGCGGTTGCAGATGGCTGATCAAATGCTAGAAAGACTGTCCAAACATACACATTTTTGCTTTCTAGATGGTTATTCTGGTTTTTGTCAAATACCTGTGTCAAAAGAGGATCAAGAAAAAACCACTTTTACTTGCCCTTTTGGTACTTTTGCTTATAGACGTATGGCTTTTGGTTTGTGCAATGCACCTGCTACTTTTCAAAGATGTATGACCGCTATATTCTTTGACTTTTGTGAAAAGATTGTTGAGGTTTTCATGGATTATTTCTCCATTTACGGAACTTCTTTTGATGATTTCTTAAGCAACCTTGATCGAGTTTTGCAGAGATGTGAAGAAACTAATCTTGTTTTGAATTGCGAGAAGTGCCACTTTATGGTTAATGAAGGTATTGTCTTGGGGCATAAAATTTCTGAAAGAGGTATTGAAGTGGACAAAGCTAAAGTAGATGCTATTGAAAAGATATCGTATCCAAAAGATATCAAAGTTATAAGAAGTTTCCTTGGTCATGCTGGTTTCTATAGGAGATTTATTAAGGACTTCTCTAAAATTTCTAGGCCTCTCACTAATCTCTTGCAAAAAGATGTTCCTTTTGTTTTTGATGATGATTGTGTAGAAGCATTTGAAATACTTAAGAAAGCCTTGATTTCTGCACCTATTGTTCAACCAACTGATTGGAATTTACCCTTTGAAATTATGTGCGATGCTAGTGATTATGCTGTTGGTGCTATTCTAGGGCAAAGAGTTGATAAGAAATTGAATGTTATACATTATGCTAGTAAAACTCTAGACAGTGCCCAGAGAAATTATGCTATTACTGAAAAAGAATTTTTAGCAGTTGTTTTTGCTTGTGACAAGTTCAGATCTTACATTGTTGATTCCAAATTAACTGTTCACACTGATCATGCTGCTATTAAATATCTTATGGAAAAGAAAGATGCTAAACCTAGACTTATTAGATGGGTTCTCTTGCTGCAAGAATTTGATTTGCATATTATTGATAGAAAGGGAGCTGAGAACCACGTTGCAGACAACTTGTCTAGGTTAGAAAATGTTCTTGATGACCCACTGCCTATTGATGATAGCTTTCCTGATTAGCAATTAGCTGTCATAAATGCTTCTCGTAATACTCCTTGGTATGTTGATTATGCTAATTACATTGTTGCTAAATTTATAACACCTAGTTTCACATACCAACAAAAGAAAAAGTTTTTCTATGATTTAATACATTACTTTGGGATGACCCACACCTTTATAAAGAAGGAGTAGATGGTGTCATTAGACGTTGTGTACCTGAGCATGAACAGGAACAGATCCTACGCAAGTGTCACTCCGAGGCCTATGGAGGACACCACGCTGGAGATAGAACTGCACACAAGGTATTGCAATCTGGTTTTTATTGGCCTACTCTCTTCAAGGATGCTCGTAAGTTTGTCTTGTCTTGTGATGAATGTCAAAGAATTGGTAATATTAGTAGACATCAGGAACTGCCTATGAATTATTCATTTGTTATTGAACCATTTGATGTTTGAGGCTTTGATTATATGGGAGATTTTTCTTCCTCTAATGGGTATACACATATTTTAGTTGATGTTGATTACGTTACTAAGTGGATAGAAGCTATTCCAACTAGTAATGCTGATCATAACACCTCTATTAAGATGCTTAAAGAAGTTATTTTTCCGAGGTTTGGAGTCCCTAGATATTTAATGAATGATGGTGGTTCACATTTTATTCATGGTGCTTTCCGTAAATTGCTTGCTAAATATGATGTTAACCATAGAATTGCATCTCCATATCATCCTCAGTCTAGTGGCCAAGTAGAATTGAGCAATAGAGAGATTAAATTGATTTTGCAAAAGGCTATCAATAGATCTAGAAAGAATTGGTCTAAGAAACTTAAATGCATTATGGGCTTATAGAACTGCTTATGAAAACCCTATGGGTATGTCTCCATATAAAATGGTTTATGGAAAAGCATGTCACTTACCTCTTGAACTAGAACGTAAAGCTTATTGGGCAATCAAAGAGCTCAACTATGATTTCAAACTTGCCGGTGAGAAGAGGTTATTTGACATAAGCTCGCTTGATGAATGGAGAACCCAAGCCTATGAGAATGCCAAGTTGTTTAAAGAAAAAGTTAAAAGATGGCATGACAAAAGGATACAAAAGCGTGAGTTTAATGTAGGTGATCATGTTTTGCTATACAACTCTCGTCTAAGATTTTTTGCAGGAAAGCTTCTCTCTAAATGGGAAGGTCCTTACATTATCGAGGAGGTTTATCGTTCCGGTGCCATCAAGATCAACAACGCCGAAGGCACTAACCCGAAGGTGGTAAACGGTCAAAGAATCGAACATTATATTGCAGGTACTCCCATAAATGTTGAGACAAATATTATTAATACCATAACACCGGAGGAGTACATAAGGGATACTTTCCAGAACATTTCAGACTTCGAAAATGAATAGGTATGTGGTACGGTAACTAACCGACTCCAAACCTGTTCTAACAACAATTTTTCTCCGTTTTGGAATTTTTAAAAATTACGAAAATTAAAAGTAGTCCGAAGACTGCACGAGGAAGTGGCAAGGCAGGAGGGCGCGCCCTACCCCCCTGGGCACGCCCCTGTGCCTTGTGGCCACCTCGTGTGCCCTCCGGACTCTGTTTTCTTGTGGAATACTCCTTTTGGTCGGTAAGAAATCATTATATAATCTCTCGAAGGTTTTGACCACCATACCTCGACAAATTCCTCTGTTCTTCTTTTGAGTTGTTTTTCTGACAGATCTAGATCACCATCACATCTCCAAGCGCCCCCGAGGACAAGTTTTTTGAGAGGGTCATCAACCCTTACCTCACGTAGGTGCTGTAACACCCTCGAACCATTGAGATGCGTGAGGTGGTGCTGCACATCCGCGATGTTGAAGGGCCGAAGAAGACCGGAAGCGTGGAGACAAGGCTCGAAGCAATGGAGCAGCAAGTCTTCAAGTGACAAGGGATGGTGGAATGTGGACTCAAAGCCAATCACATGATGATCGCTGAATTTACCAATGGTCACAAGCTGGATGCCAAGAACATTGTGGAGGCCATCGTCAAGCTTCATGAGAAAATCAAGCATCTCCAAGCCCTGATCTATGACCTGCAAAACCAAAACTGTGAGTATGAATATAGATTTAAGAGGATGAGTTTGGCTGCAGATTTGAGGATCCCGGAGACCCGTTCATCTTTTTACGATGGTGAACCTATGCCTTGGAATGCGGAGGATAAGATTCTTTCATCATCAACAACTCCATCATCACCACCTCCGAAGAAAGAGATCTAAATACATGGGTATGGGCACTCCCCTTGGCAACTGCCAAGCTTGGGGGAGATGCCCCGGTATCGTATCACCATCACAACTTTACCTTTATCATTTTTCTTAGTTCGATCCTTTTGGTTATATCTTGATCTAGTAGAATAAAATTTTAGTTTGATCTAGCTTTGAGTTTTGTTTTGAGATCTATCTATGTAATTGAGTCCGTGAGTTATATATAATAAAGAGTAGTTTTGAGTTGAGGGCCTTGCTTTCTTGCTATGATCTTGAGGGAATAAAATAAGAGAAAGAATAAAAGGAAATAAAAAGATCATATAATGATCTTATGGAGAGTGATGACTTCACATATAAAGAGTATGATGAATAAAATTTGTTGAGGGTTGACAAACATAGTTTTGGTTATTGTTGCAATAAATAGGAAGTAATAAAGAAAGAGAGGTTTCACATATAAATATACTATCTTGGACATCTTTTGTAATTGTGAGCATACATTAAAATATGACATGCCAAAAAGTTGATGTTGGACAAGGAAGACAACATAATGGGTAGGTGATCATGGATACAAAAGCATGAGTTTAATGTAGGTGATCATGTTTTGCTGTACAACTCTCGTCTATGATTTTTTGCAGGAAAGCTTCTCTATTAGTGAGAAGGTCCTTACATTATCGAGGAGGTTTATCGTTCCGGTGCCATCAAGATCAACAATGCCGAAGACACTAACCCGAAGGTGGTAAATGGTCAAAGAATCAATCATTATATTGCAGGTACTCCCATAAATGTTGAGACAAATATTATTAATACCATAACACCGGAGGAGTACATAAGGGATACTTTCCAGAACGTTTCAGACTCCGAAAAGGAATAGGTATGTGGTACTGTTAGTAAACCGACTCCAATACTGTTCTAACAGCAATTTTTCTCTGTTTTGGAATATTTAAATTTTTTGGAAAATTAAAAGTAGTCCGAAGAGTGCACGAGGAAGCGGCAAGGCGGGTGGGCACGCCCTACCCCCTGGGCGCGCCCCTGTGCCTTGTGGCCATCTCGTGTGCCCTCGGGACTCCTTTTTCTTGTGCAACACTCCTTTTGGTCGGTAAAAAATCATTATATAATCTCCCGAAGGTTTTAACCACCGTACCAGAACAAAATCCTCTGTTCTTGTTTCGAGTTGTTTTTCTGACAGATCTAGATTGCCATGACGTCTCCAAGCGCCCCCAACAAACACACCGCAAAAAGAGTTACATCAAATAGATCTCCAAGAGACCATTGTATTCAGAATCAAAAGAGAGAGAGAGGAAGCCATCTAGCTACTAACTGCGAACCCGGAGGTCTACAATGAACTACTCACGCATCATCGGAGAGGCACCAATGAGGATGATGAACCCCTCCATGATGGTGTCTAGATTGGATCTGTGGTTTCTGGAACTTGCGGTGGCTGGAATTGTTTTTCGTCGACTCCCCTAGGGTTTCTGGAATATTGGGGTATTTATAGAGCAAAGAGGCGGCGTGGGAGGCGGCCCAGGTGGGTTGTGCTCCCCTCATAGCCCCCCCACTGGTACTTCTTTGGCCCAACAGGTGTCTTCTGGTCCAGAAAAAATAACCAAAAAGTTTCACCGCGTTTGGACTCCGTTTGCTATTGATTTTCTGCGAAGTAAAAAACAAGCAAAAAACAGCAACTGGCACTGGGCACTATGTCAATAGGTTAGTCCCAAAAAATGATATAAAGTTGCTATAAAATAATTGTAAAACATCCAAGAATGATAATATAACAACATGGAACAATAAAAAATTATAGATACATTGGAGATGTATCAGCATCCCCAAGCTTAATTCCTGCTCGTCCTCGAGTAGGTAAATGATAAAAACAGAATTTTTGATGTGGAATGCTGCCTGACATGTTCATCACATATTCTTTTCTTTGTAGCATGGACATTTGGACTTTTATAAGATTCAAAGCAATAGTCTAGTTTTAACATGAAGATTTCAATACTCAAGCATATCAACAAGCAACCATGTCTTTCAAAATATCAATACTAAAGCAAGTTATCCCTAGCCCATTATGCTCAATCATTGATCCATTCATGAAACACACTCGCATATTAGCTACACCCAATGCTCAAGTACGATCATAATGCCCCTTAGTTGGTGCTTTATAAGAGAAGATGAAGACTCAAAATAAAAATTGCATAAAGTAAATAGAAAGGCCCTTCGCAGAGGGAAGTAGGGATTTGTAGAGGTGCCAGAGCTCAAAGCAAAAAGATAGAGATAAAACATTTTGGGTGGCATGCTTTTCCTGTCAACGAAAACGATCGAGTAGTTCCCAATACTTTCCATGCTAGATATATCATAGGTTGTTCCCAAACAGAAAATAAAGTTTATTCCTTTTTCCACCATACTTTCACATTCCACGGCTAACCGAATCCATGGGTGCCGTCCATACCAACACTTTCCAAGGAATTTATTATTTGACAACGTAAAGTAAATTCATTTTTCATTTCGGGACTGGGCATCCCTATTACCTTTGCTGTACTCTTGTGCAATGAAAAGTGAATAAACACTCATCTTGAGAATAACACATCTAGCATGGAAAAATATCAGCAACTCCCTACCGTTTCATGAGCGGTACGAGCACACAAAAGAGAAATTTATTTTGAAATTTAGAGATGGCACATACAAATTTGCTTAGAATGATAAAAGAATACCGCATATAGGTAGGTATAGTGGACTCATAAGGCAAAACTGGGTTTAAGGATTTTGGATGCATAAGTAGTGATCATACTTAGTGCAAGTGAAGGCTAGCAAAAGATTGAGAAGCATCCAACCAAGAAACAAAAAATCTCATAAGCAAGCATTAAGCATAACTAACACCGAATAATGCATCACAAGTAGGATGCAACTTCATTGCATAACTATTGACTTTCGTGCTTGCATAGGGAATCACAAACCTTAACACCAATATTCTTACTAAAGCAAAATTACTCATCAATATGACTCACATATTATATCATCATATCGCAAAACTATTACAAAGAATCAAGTTTATTTTTTCCAATGATCTTCATGAAAATTTTTATTATATCCCTCGTGAATATCTATCACTTTGGGACTAATTTCATATGTTGCTATTGATAGCTCAAACAAATCTAAGTGAAGAACATGAGCATAAAAAAAATTCTTCTCTCAAAATAATTTAAGTGAAGCAAGAGAGAATTTATTAAAAAATTTACTAACTCTAAAATAAATCTAAGTGAAGCATGAGAGCATTTCTTCAAAAATACTGAAGCACACCGTGCTCAAAAAGATATAAGTGAAGCACTAGAGCAATTCCATAGCTCATAAAGAGCAATTCTAACAAGTCATAGCATAATTTTGGCTCTCTCAAATAGGTGTGTCCAGCAAGGATAGATGACACAAAATAAAAAGCAAAACAAGCAAATACTCATATAATACAAGACGCTCCAAGCAAATCTCATGATATGTGATCAATAAAAATATAGCTCGAAGTAAAATACCGATGGTCGTTAGAAGAAAGAGGGGATGCCACTCGGGCATCCCCAAGCTTAGTTGCTTGCTTCTCATTTAGATAATAGCTTGGGATGCCATGGGCATCCCCAAGCTTAGGCTTTTCTTACTCCTTATTCCTTCATCCATCGTGATCTCACCCAAAACTTGAAAACTTCAATCACACAAAACTCAACAAAACCTTCATGAGATCTGTTAGTATAACAAAGCAAATCACTACTCTAAGTACTGTTGCAAACTCATTCATATTTTATTTTTGCATTACATCTACTGTATTCCAACTTTACTATAGCTTATATCCTCCAATACAAACCATAGATTCATCAAAATAAGCACACAACGCAAAGAAAACAGAATCTGTCAAAAACAGAATAGTCTATAGTAATATGAATACTTCATATACTTCTGTAACTCCAAAAATTCTTAAAAATTAGGACAACGTGGGAAATTTGTATATAAATCTTGTGTAAAAAATTCAGAGCAAAAGCACATTTATGTGATTTATTAAAATTATTTTTCTGAGCGCAAAAGTTTTTGATTTTCAACAAGATCAAAGCAACTATCACCCAACATGATCCCAAAGGCTTTGCTTGGCACAAACACTAATTAAAACACAAAAAACACAATCATAACAGAGGCATAATTTTGCAACACTCAAGAACAGAAAGAAAAAGACAAAAATAAATTTTATTCATTGGGTTGCCTCCCAACAAGCGCTATCGTTTTAATCCCCTAGCTAGGCATAAAGCAAAGATCTAAGCATTGTCATCTTTATTTCTAGATCCATACGATGCCCTCATGATTGATTCATATGGTGGCTTAATTCTAGTTCTAGGGAAGTGTTCCATACCCTTCCTTAGTGGAAATTGAAATTTAATATTGCCTTCTTTCATATCAATCACGGCACCGATCGCACGTAAAAACGGTCTACCAAGAATAATTGGACAAGACGGATTGCAATCAATATCAAGAACAATAAAATCTATGGGCACATAATTCCTATTTGCAAGAATAAGAACATCATTAATTCTTCCCATAGGCTTTTTAATAGTAGAATCCGCTAAGTGCAAATTTAGAGAACATTCTTCAATCTCGGTAAGACCAAGCACATCACATAAAGATTTCCGAATTGTAGAAACACTAGCACCCAAGTCACATAAAGCAAAAGACTCATAATTTTTAAACTTGACTTTGATAGTAGGTTCCCATTCATCATGTAATTTTGTAGGAATTGAAATCTCTAATTTCAACTTTTCTTCTAAAGCTTTCATCATAGCATCAACAATATGTTTAGTAAAAGCTTTATTTTGTTCATAAGCATGGGGTGAATTTATCATGGATTGCAACAAATAAATACAATCAATAAAAGAGAAATTATCATATTAAAGTCTTTGTAATCCAAAAGAGTGGGCACATCACTAGTTAAAGATTTGACCTCTCCAAACCCACTTTTATCAAATTTCTCAACAAGATTTTCACCCTCCAAATTATCAGGACGCCTTCTAGCTAAAGTTGTCTCTTCTTCAGTCCCTTTATCATCAATCTTAATTTTACTAAACAAAGAATCAATAGAAGAAACACCAATCATTTTAAGATCTTCATCATTTTTATCTCCTAACGAAATTAGTTTAGCAGCCATTTGATTTACTAGGGTAGCTTGTGCTTCGGATATTTTTCCTAGCAAACTTTCAGCAAAAGCATACTTAGATTGGAGATTACAAACTTCTCTACTAATATCATCAAGTTGTTTTGTTATAGCATCCAGCACAACAGAGTGTTCCTTAAGTTCTTCGGTAAAATATTTATTGTGTTCAAATTGTGTAGTCATATATTCATTAGTACTTTTTCTCAATTTCAAGCAAAATATTGGGATAAGGAACATCATAATATTTTCTTGGAGACATCATGACTACGCAAACAAGATTGCACACAAAAACAGATCTGACGAGAAAACGGCGAACGAAAAAGAGGGCGAATAAAACGGAAATTTTTTGTGAAGTGGGGGAGAGGAAAACAAGAGGCAAATGGCAAATAATGTAAATTGCAAGGAGATGAGATTTGTGATTAGGAACCTGGTAGATGTTGATGATGTCTCCCCGGCAACGGCGCCAGAATTTGACGAGTTGTCGGGAGACTATCTTGACTTGATCCTCCCCGGCAACGGCGCCAGAAATTCCTTTTGATGCGGCTTGAAATACGTCGGTATTACCTCAAAGAGGAAGGGATGATGCAGCACTGCAACGGTAGGTATTTCCCTCAGTGATGAGACCAAGGTTATCGAACTAGTAGGAGAACCAAGCAACACTACATAAATGGTACCTGCACACAAAGAACAAATAGTTGCAACCCGACGTGTCAAAGGGGTTGTCAATCCCTTTCAGGTAACGGCGCCAGAAATTGGCACGTGGACGGGAGAAAGTTGTAATAAATTGATAGATGCAAATAAAAGCAAATAAAATTCAGCGAGGTATTTTTGGGATTTTGATAATATAGATCTGAAAATAAAAGCAAATAAAAATAGATCTCGAAGGCAAATATGATAAAGAAGAGACCCAGGGCCGTAGATTTCACTAGTGGCTTCTCTCGAGAAAAATAGCATACGGTGGGTAAACAAATTGCTGTTTGGCAATTGATAGAACTTCAAATAATTATAACGATATCCAGGCAATGATCATTATATAGTCATCATGTCCAAGATTAGTAGACCGACTCCTGCATGCATCTACTACTATTACTCCACACATCGACCGCTATCCAGCATGCATCTAGTGTATTAAGTTCATGGAGAAACGGAGTAATGCAATAAGAATGATGACATGATGTAGACAAGATCTATTCATGTAGGAATAGAGCCCATCTTGTTATCCTTAATAGCAATGATACATACTTGTCATTTCCCTTTCTATCACTGGGATTGAGCACCGTAAGATCGAACACATGATAAAGCACCTCTTCCCATGGCAAGAAAAATCGATCTAGTCGTCCTAACTAAACCAAAGATTCGAAGAAGAAATATGAGGCTGTAAGTAATCATGCATATAAGAGATCAAAAGACTCAAATAACTTTCATGGATAAAAACATAGATCTGATCAGAAACTCAAAGTTCATCGGATCCCAACAAACACACCATAAAAAGAGTTACATCAAATAGATCTCCAAGAGTCCATTGTATTGAGAATCAAAAGAGAGAGATGAAGCCATCTAGCTACTAACTACGGACCCGGAGGTCTAGAATGAACTACTCACACATCATCGGAGAGGCACCAATGAGGATGATGAACCCCTCCGTGATGGTGTCTAGATTGGATCTGTGGTTTTTGGAATTTGCGGCTGCTGGAATTGTTTTTCATCGACTCCCCTAGGGTTTCTGGAATATTGGGGTATTTATAGAGCAAAGAGGCGGTGCGGGAGGTGGCCGAGGTGGGCACAACCCACTAGGGCGTGCTTGGGCCCCCAGGCGCGCCCAGGTGGGTTGTGCTCTCCTCGGAGCCCCCTCTGGTACTTCTTTGGCCCAACAGGTGTCTTCTGGTCAAGAAAAAATAACCAAAAAGTTTCACTCCGTTTGGACTTCTTTTGGTATTGATTTTCTGTGAACTAAAAAACAAGCAAAAAATAGCAACTGGCACTGGGCACTATGTCAATAGGTTAGTCACAAAAAATGATATAAAGTTGCTATAAAATGATTGTAAAACATCCAAGAATGATAATATAATAGCATGGAACAATAAAAAATTATAGATACGTTGGAGACGTATCACTGCACATCTGCGATGTTGAAGGGCCGAAGAAGACCGGAAGCATGGAGACAAGGCTCGAAGCAATGGAGCAGCAAGTCTTCAAGTGCCAAGGGATGGTAGAACATGGACTCAATGCCAATCACATGATGATCGCTGAATTTACCAATGGTCACAAGCTGGATGCCAAGAACATTTGGGAGGCCATCTTCAAGCTTCATGAGAAAATCGAGCATCTCCAAGCCCAGATCTATGACCTGCATAACCAAAAATGTGAGTATGAATACATATTTAAGAGGATGAGTTTGCCTGCAGATTTGAGGATCCCGGATACTCGGTCATCTTTTTACAATGGTGAACCTATGCCTTGGAAGGCGGAGGATAAGATTCTTTCATCATCAACAACTCCATCATCACCACCTTCGAAGAAAGAGATCTAAATACATGGGTATGGGCGCTCCCCTTGGCAACTGCCAAGCTTGGGGAGATGCCCCGGTATCGTATCACCATCACACCTTTACCTTTATCATTTTTCTTAGTTTGATCCTTTTGGTTATATCTTGATCTAGTAGAATAAATTTTTTGTTTGATCTAGCTTTGAGATTTGTTTTGAGATCTATCTATGTAATCGAGTCTGTGAGTTATATATAATAAAGAGTAGTTTTGAGTTGAGGACTTTGCTTTCTTGCTATGATCTTGAGGGAATAAAATAAGAGAAAGAATAAAAAGATCATATAATGATCTTATGGAGAGTGATGACTTCACATCTAAAAAGTATGATGAATAAAATTTGTTGAGGGTTGACAAACATAGTTTTGGTTATTGTTGCAATTAATAGGAAGTAATAAAGAAAGAGAGGTTTCACATATAAATATACTATCTTGGACATCTTTTGTAATTGTGAGCACTCATTAAAATATGACAAGCCAAAAAGTTGATGTTGGACAAGGAAGACAACATAATGGGTTATGTTTTCTTATATCCAAATAGAAGTTATATTGTCATGGATCCTCCGACATGTTGAGCTTGCTTTTCCCTCTTATGCTAGCCAAATCTTTTGCACCAAGTAGAGATACTACTTATGCATCCAAATATCCCTTAAACCCAGTTTTGCCATGAGAGTCCACCATTCCTACCTATGGATTGAGTAAGATCCTTCAAGTAAGTTGTCATCGGTGCAAGCAATAAAAATTGCTCTCTAAATATGTATGATCTATTAGTGTGGAGAGAATAAGCTTTATACGAACTTGTGATATGGAAGAAATAAAAGTGACGGACTGCATAATAAAGTTCCTTATCACAAACGGCAATATAAAGTGACGTTCTTTTGCATTAAGATTTTGTGCATCCAACCATAAAAGTGCATGACAGCCTCTACTTCCCTTTGTGAAGGGCCTATCTTTTACTTTTATCTTCTACCCTTATACAAGAGTCATGGTGATTTTCACCTTTCCTTTTTACACTTTTTCCTTTTCGCAAGCACTATGTGTTGGAGAAAGATCCAGATATATATATCCACTCGGATGTAGGTTATCATAAAGTATTACTGTTAACATTACCCTTGAGGTAAATGGTTGGGAGGCGAACCTATAAGCCCCTATCTTTCTCTGTGTCCGACTGAGGCTTTGAACCCATAAGTATCGCGTGAGTGTTAGCAATTGTGAAAGACTAAATGATAGTTGAGTATGTGAACATGCTGAAAAGCTCTTGTATTGACTCTTTCCGATGTTATGACAAATTGCAATTGCTTCAATGACTGAGATCATGGTTTGTTAGTTTTCAATGAAGTTTCTGATTCATACTTTACCTTGTGAATGAATTGTTACTTTAGCATAAGAAATTATATGACAATATATGTTACTGTTCTAAAGATGATCATGATGCCCTCATGTCCGTATTTTATTTTATCGACACCTCTATCTCTAAACATGTGGACATATTTTTCGATTTTGGCTTTCGCTTGAGGACAAGCGAGGTCTAAGCTTGGGGGAGTTGATACGTCCATTTTGCATCATGCTTTTATATTGATATTTATTGCATTATGGGCTGTTATTACACATTATAGCACAATACTTATGCCTTTTCTCTCTTATTTTACAAGGTATACATGAAGAGGGAGAATGCTGGCAGCTGGAATTCTGGACTGGAAAAGGAGCAAATCTGAGAGACCTATTCTGCACAACTACAAAAGTCCTGAAACTTTACGGAGAATTATTTTGGAATTAATAAAAAATATTGGGCGAAGAAAGTACCAGAGGGGCCCCACCAGGAAGCCACAAGGTGGGGGCGTGCCCTACCCCCTGGGCGCGCCCCCTGCCTTGTGGGCCCCCTGGTAGGCCTCCTGTGCCCATCTTCTGCTATATGATGTGTTTTGACCTGGAAAAAATCAGGACGAAGCTTTCGGGACGAAGCGCCGCCGTCTTGAGGCGGAACCTAGGCAGAAGCAATCTAGGGCTCCTGCGGAGCTGTTCTGCCGGGGAAACTTCCCCCGGGGAGGGGGAAATCGAAGCCATCATCATCACCAACGATCCCCTCATTGAGAGGGGGTCAATCTCAATCAACATCTTCACCAGCACCATCTTCTCTCAAATCCTAGTTCATCTCTTGTATCCGATCTTTGTCTCAAAACCTCAGATTGGTACCTGTGGGTTGCTAGTAGTGTTGATTACTCCTTGTAGTTGATGCTAGTTGGTTTATTCGGTGGAAGATCATGTGTTCAGATCCTTAATGATAATTATTACTCCTCTGATTATGAACATGAATATGCTTTGTGAGTAGTTACGTTTGTTCCTGAGGACATGGGAGAAGTCTTGTTATAAGTAATCATGTAAATTTGGTATTCGTTCGATATTTTGATGAGATGTATGTTGTCTCTCCACTAGTGGTGTTATGTGAACATCGACTACTTGACACTTCACCATGATTTGGGTCTAGGGGAAGGCATTGGTAAGTAATAAGTAGATGATGGGTTGCTAGAGTGACAGAAGCTTAAACCCAAGTTTATGCGTTGCTTCGTAAGGGGCTGATTTGGATCCATATGTTTCATGCTATGGTTAGATTTATCTTAATTCTTCTTTCGTAGTTGTGGATGCTTGCGAGAGGGGTTAATCATAAGTGGGAGGCTTGTCCAAGTAAGGACAGCACCCAAGCACCGGTCCATCCACATATCAAATTATCAAAGTAACGAACGCGAATCATATGAGCATGATGAAAACTAACTTGACAGTAATTCCCATGTGTCCTCGGGAGCGCTTTGCATTATATAAGATTTTGTCCAGGCTTGTCCTTTGCTACAAAAAGGATTAGGCCACCTTGTTGCACCTTAGTTATTTTTGTTACTTGTTACCCGTTACGAATTATCTTATCACAAAACTATCTGTTACCGATAATTTCAGTGCTTGCAGAGAATACCTTGCTGAAAACCACTTGTCATGTCCTTCTGCTCCTCGTTGGGTTTGATACTCTTACTTATCGAAAGGACTACGATAGATCCCCTAAACTTGTGGGTCATCAACCATCACCGCCCAAAACTCTGTGTGTTCTACTCGTGCATATCATCTACGCATCAACCTGTCTCTGATATCACTGTTGGGAAACGTTGCATGGAAAACAAAAAAAATTCTACGCACACGCAAGATCTATCCATGGAGATGCATAGCTATGAGAGGGAAGAGTGTGTCTATGTACCCTCGTAGATCGTTAAGCGGAAGCATTTATCAACGCCGTTGATGTAGTCGAACACCTTCGCGATCCAACCAATCAAGTACCGAACGTACGACACCTCCGCGTTCAGTACACGTTCAGCTCGATGATGTCCTCGCCTTCTTGATCCAGCAAGACGGGCGAAGTAGTAGATGAGTTCCAGCAGCACGACGGCGTGGTGTCAGTGATGGTGAACTTGTTCCCACAGGGCTTCGCCGTGCACTACGGAAAACTGGACGGAGGGTAAAACTATGGAGAGGGGCGCCGCACACGGCTAAGAGATTGTCGTGGATTTGTGTGGCGCCCCCTCCATCATATATATATATAGGTGGGTGGGAGGGGAGGCATCCAGGAGGCGCCCCAAGGTGGCCGGCCGGCCCCCTTGGGCGCTTGCCCTTTGGCACCCCCCTTTCCTTGTTTGCTTGCGTGGGGAATGCAGGAGGAGGTGGCGCCCCCCCTTTCCTTCCTCTTAGGTGGAGGGAAGGAAAGAGGGGCTAGCCCTCCCCCCTTACCATCCATAGGGCCGGCGGCCAAGAGGAGGGGCGCGCCAGCACCTTGTGGGCTGGTGTGTTCCCCTTTCTTGGCCCATATGGCCCATTAACTTCCCGGGGCTTCCCGGAACCCCTTCCGGTGATCCGATGGTTACTCGGTACATCCCGAAACCTTTCCGGTGTCCAAATAGCATCGTCCTATATATCAATCTTTACCTCCGGACCATTTTGGAGATCCTCGTCATGTCCGGGATCTCATCTGGGACTCCGAACAACATTCGGTCACCAATTCACATAACTCATATAACACTATATCGTCAACAAAAGTTAAGAGTGCGGACCCTATGGGTTCGAGAATGATGTAGACATGACCGAGACGACTCTCCGGTCAATAGCCAATAGCGGGACCTGGATGCCCATATTGGTTCCTACATATTCTACGAAGATCTTTATCGGTCCAACCGTTATGACAACATACGTAATTCCCTTTGTCAGTCGGTATGTTACTTGCCCGAGATTCAGTCGTCTGTATCTCCATACCTATTTCAATCTCTTTACCGGCAAGTCTCTTTACTCGTTCCGTAATACATCATCTCATAACTAACTCCTTTAGTCACTTTTCTTGCAAACTTCTTATGATGTGCATTACCGAGAAGGCCCAGAGATACCTCTCCGATACACGGAGTGCCAAATCCCAATCACGATCCATGCCAACTCAACAGACACCTTCGGAGATACCTGTAGAGCATCTTTATAATCACTCAGTTACGTTGTGACGTTTGATAGCACACAAGGTATTCCTCTGGTATCCGGGAGTTGCATGATCTCATGGATAAAGGAACATGTATTTGACATTAAGAAAGCAGTAGGAATAAACTGAACGATCCTATGCTAAGCTAATGGATGGGTGTCCATCACATCATTCTCCTAATGATGTGATACCGTTATCAAATGACAACCCATGTCTATGGTTAGGAAATCTTAACCATCTTTTGATCAATAAGCTAGTCTAGTAGAGTCTTACTAGGGACACGGTATTTGTTTATGTATACACACATGCATTTAAGTTTCCGGTCAATACAATTCTAGCAGGAATAATGAACCTTTATCATGAATAAGGAAATATAATAATAACAACTTTATTATTGCCTCTAGGGCATATTTCCATCAACAAGTTCCTTCTCGGAACCACGAGCCTTCTTGAGAGAAGCTCCGGCTTGCAAGAAGCTTATACCAAAACTTGTCCCAAATCGTACGAAAGTTTTACCACAACATGTTGGTGCCATGTCATGAGACCATGCCAAGTTTCATGATTTTTGAGCGAGTTTTGGATTTACAGAAATTTAAAAACCAAGTTTCTCAAAGTTTTCGGCTGAGCCACGACACCCAGATGTTTGAAATTCATTCTCATTTCTTGCTTGGGACCTAAACATTCACTCAAGGACACACATATGATTTTTCAACCAGCTTTGGTGCACTGGAGCATGGGCATGTAGTTCAAATTTGAATTATGCATATTAAATGCCTATAAAACTCAATAAAAAGGCCAGACAAACCCAGATTAATTCATAAAATTAGCACGATACTCCTATTGGTCTATGTTGCCTCTGTAAAAAAATCAAGGCGGGAAGAGGCGGTCTATATTGTTTCGCACACAGAGGTGACACGTCCCCTCTTGATCAGAACCATGAGGCTTCTTGAGAAAACCTCCATTTTGTAAGAAGCTTACATCAAAACTTGTCCCAACTCGGATAATTTTTTTATCACAGCATGTTGGTGTCATTTCATGATACCAAGCCATGTCTCGTGACTTCCAGACGATTTTGGATTTACAGGAATTTAAGAACCAAGTATCTCAATGTTTCCAGCCGAGCCACGATGCCGAAGTGTTTGAAATTCATTCTCATTTCTTGCATGGGACCTAAACATTCACCCAAGGACACATATATGATTTTTCAACTCATTTCGGCGCACTGGAGCATGTGCTTATAGATCAAATTTGAATTATGCATATTAAATGCCTAGAAACTCAATTAATGTATTAAAAAGGCCAAACGAACCCTGAATAATTCCAAATTTTAACACGACATTCATATAATTGCATGTTCACTGCAGATAAATATTCTAACAATTCAAACACCGTCCTTTTCCTCTGTAACATCATTTTGTCTTTCAAATCAAAATGAAAAAATCAGGTACACCACAAACAGTTTACTATCAAGAATCGTGTGCGGTGTGATATAAAATATCTTGGCGCACCCTCTTGTATGGCTTACGCCAGAAGCTTCGTCATCTACAGTCCACCGCCCGCGCTTCAATCACACTTTGCGCCAGTTTTTCGCGGCACCGAGCGAAAAATTTCGGCAACCGCGGAAATATCTAGCTCCCCGCCCCTCTCCCCGATCAGAAGCCATATTTCCACTGTTCCTCCCTCCTTTCCAAGTTCAAACTTTCACTGCTAACTTGCAGCGCCGCCTCCTCGCCGGTGACCCTTCTTCTTGCTGCGCGGCCTCGTTGATATAGTCAGGTAATCCACACCCCATCCCCATCCTTCTCCACCTTCTCTATCTCACATGCCCCGACCAACGACGCGACACCTTCCACCCAAATCACTGCCCCTTCCTCCAAATAAGCGCCGCCCACAGCCATTTTGCACGTAGTATAGCGAGGAGCTCAGGAGTATCTGGCAGCGGAGAAGCAAATTGCGGCCGCACGCACGGATGATGTCGCGATGGATGCCATGCGTGCCGATCGCCAGATCTTGGATGAGCACCTCGGCTTCGAGGCCACCGTCGACGCCGCCACGCGGTTGGCTACTTTAAAATACAGTTCGTGGTATTTTCTCGACACCACCGCCGGTGCCTTCTAGTGAATTGTCCTCTGTAATGTTAATATGCAATCTGATCTTCTGAAATGTAATGTTCAGTTAACAGATTGGTCCAACAATTGCTTCATTTCCTAGTAGTTATCAAGCATTAAATGTTTGGTTAACTGTCTTATCTTCTAGTATATGGTTTTTTGTGCAATGTGGTGCTCAGTTAACTGTTTGGTTCATTTGTTCTGCTGTCCAGTTAACTGTTTGGTTCAATTCTGCAATCTGATGTTCATTTGCCGTGCGTACAATTTTGTATTGTTATGCATGTGAGGAATAAATCGAGTTTGGCTGTACTAAATACACGAGAAACATATGCAATTGCTCTATTTCCAAGTTGTTTAGCAAGGTCTGTGTTATCCTTGGGTCTTCGTAGTGTTGTAGTGTTCTTCGGCGTTGGTTGAGGCATAAGGAATGAGAGTTTGACAAGAAAGAAAGAAAGGTGTATGATATGGCACAAAGCAGTTACCCAAACATGGCATGCAATTAACGCAAATAGCTCTGTAGATGGCCTAACAGACCTTTTAGTGAGATTTTAAAATTGCTTCAATTTACAAATAATGACTTTAAAATTTGAAAATTAGGGGGCCTTTAGGGTTAGAATTGTCGTACAAAAATCGTACCAAAAGTATTGTATGTGTAAAAAAAGTATTGTATATGTAAATAACTAGGGATTGTTCATTCAAATGCGAACGAATTATAATTCATTATTTCTAATGTACTGGAGATGGTCTAACAGAACTCTTTTAGCGAGATTTTTTTCACGACAACTTACAAATAATGCCTTTAAGATTTGAAAATTAGGGGGCCTTTTAAGATCAGAATCGTCATATAAAAATCGTATCAAAAGCATTGTATCTGTAATTCTGTATCATGCTTCTTAATGTACAATTGGGAAAAGGCTTCCTCGCCTGAGAGCATTGCAACGCTCCGCAACGCATCTGGGGACGAAGCCACGTAAATCTCTCCTCACCCTAATTAATTTCTCTCTCCCGGGTGAATTCAAGGGTGGGCCCACACTAACTAATCACCACACCCCCAAATTCAATGGTGGGGCCCACACTAACTAATCTCACCCACTTGAATTCACGTGAATTAGCCACGCCCGTACAATTGATATGAATTATTACAAGACCTCGGTGCATGCCTTCCTGCCATTGCCAGGTGGCATCATTCAGATATTATTGGGCCATGCTGCTGGATATTTCGGTGGATACGCCATTATATCTTCCGTTACAACGCACGGGCACATGTGCTAGTCTGGCTAATATGTCGAGGCGATGGCCCTGAATGTTTGGTTCAGCGTTTTGTTGTCTGCAGGCAGTCGCCTTGTGTACTCGTGCGGCCTTGCAGCTCATCAGCGAGAGGGGGCTCTGGATCCGTGTGTGTGTGTGTGTGTGTGTGTGTGTGGCCTAGGGCATGTGGTCAACGAGGCTTCTGTTCTTGTGCGGTTTTTCGGCCTTGTTTTCCACATGGATAGGGACACTCTGTTAGGTTTTCGGGTTTACCTTATAAAGTAGCTCAACTCTTTTCTTCTCAATGCAATGCTATAACTCTTGCACCTATCACAAGGTTCGGCAAAAAAAGAAAACAAGTATTGTTATGCGTCTTCATTGTTTCAACGAGAAACAGATAGTGTCTTCTGCATGCACTTTAAGCATGACTTGTTATACTGTATTTGCTAAAGGTGATCTCTGCATAAGCACTAAAGTAAACTCAACTGCAGTCATCTGTAAATAAAAATAAGATTGTGTCTCTACAGTGTTCATGCATAATAGTCTAACACTGCAGACATACAACCTTGACCCTTCAGCAGGTCAACCGGTCAAAATCAGATAATTGACCTGTATAACACAAACAGATCGATCCAATTTGAATCAAATACTGACACCATCTGAGACTGATATTCCAAGTGAAATTGAGATAATTCATGTGTTCAGGAAAAACAAAAGCAGATTAATTGCAAGGAAATATACCAGAACTGGGGCGGCTGTGTATGTATCCTCTGAACATGATAGAGTCTATGTATGTACACGTATATCACCTGCCAAGCAAAAATATATGTCTGGTCACTCTGGTCTATGTCCCAAATACTAGTCTCAACTCCATCCATACTCAGATACTCTCACCTTGCACTGCAGAGTACAAGTTCGGATTATTGATTCTTGAGTGCAATCTAGGGTGTTCGTGTGTGCGTTCGCAGGGGCGAGTGTATACACGTATATATGAGCGTTTGCATTTGTACTGTGTTAAAAAAAAGTTTGAATTATTGACTCTTGAGTGCAAGCTCTGGTTGGTGGTCAATTGCACATGCATTGTTAAAAAAAAATTCATGGTATGATCTAATCTACTCAACACTAGTATTATCCTCCAAATAGCACATAGTGTAAGTAAAACTAAAACACCAGGAAATTGACAAACACTAGTATACTCAACACGATGCGATGTGTGCTGTACTGCTGCGAATTGGCATGATTCAGGAAATTGACAATCGTTGTAGGGCCTTCTTTTTGGGCGGGACAGAAAAAAAATAAGCGGGGGTCAGTGCAAAGTTGCTTGGGACTTAGTTTGTGCTCTGTTTTCTCATGGGGGCCTAAGCTTTTCATCTCTTCGACATATGAACTCCTGCCTTCTTTTGTCTCACCTTACAAGAATCCAAGGTGAGAACGCCTTACAAGAATCCAGTTTCACCCGCAAAATAATAATAATACAATAATCCACTTCCATTCTGGTGGAGGTCCAAACACAAACCACCTTGCTACTAAATATGGTTTGGTTTGACAACCGTGACCTCGACACCGCTTGCTGGTCAGACACTGCCGTCTGGCGTGATATCGCAGAAGGGATTGAACACTTCGGTTCTCTTACTTTGAAATATTTGGAAAAGGAGGAACACAAAACTTTCCCGCAACGGCAGCCAGCCAATTCATACTATTGCACGTGCTTGTGCCGATGACTTCATTCTTTGGTCTAATATAGGTGCCAAAATGAAGAAAGGAAAGAGTTGCTCCAAGATTGGAGCTCCGTGTCACTACCAGAATGACCTACTATGCCGACGGCTCAGGCTGTCGGCATAGGCTAGTTTCCCGTCGGGATAGGCCTATGCCGACGGGCCGTCGGCATAGGGCCGTCGGCAACATATGCGTCGGCGTACCCCGGGATGCCGCCGGCATAGAAAAGCTGTCGGCATAGACGCCTATGCCGACGGCTTCCGTACGATCGTCGGCATAGATTCACCGTCAGCAAACTTCCACGCCTAATGGTGGCTGACGGCGCCGTCGTCAAGTACCGCCCAACCAGAAGGAGCCACGTGGCGCACGTATGCCGACGGCTAGGCCGTCCGCATAGATTCAAATATATGCCGACGGCTTAGCCGTCGGCATTCCTATGTGCCAGGAAGTGCCCATAGGTAGCCACGTGTCCACCTGTGCCGACGGCTAGGCCGTTGGCATATGTACGTGCTAGGAGGCCCCAGCGGGCGCCACGTGTCACCTATGCTGACGGCCTAGCCATCGGCGTATATGTAAAACTTTGCCAACAGCCTTGCCGTCGGCACAGGCAACACGTGTCACCCACTGGTAGCTCGACACTACACTATGCCGACGGCCATAGTTTTTGTCTGATTTTTTTTCTGTTCTCTGTTTGAATTCAATTCAATTCAATTCATACACAGCAGATATATATGATGAAATAGACATACACAACACATATAGGTATCATCCTCACAACCAACGGCACCATCATCACAACAACATAAGTATATATCTGCTCACAACCAACACTACCACCATCACATCCTCACAACCAACACCACCAACAAACATAAGCATAATCAGAAACAACATAAGCATCTAAGAAGCACACAAGTCATCTAAAGGAGCATAAAAGACCACAAGTCATCTAAAGCACACAAGTATATCATCACCACCACCATCACCCACACGCTTAAGCGCCAGCACATCCACCACCACCGCCAAGGTCGTCACCGCCAAGTCCGCCAAAGCCCAGGTCGTCACTGCTAGTGGCAGCGCTACCGCCAAGACCGCCACCGCCACCGCCTCGGTGGATCGGAGTGACTGGGCTCCATGACTCGGGAGTGATGTGAAGACCGGCACCACCACCAACGGATGATCCACCAGTTCCCTGGATGTTTGAAAAGACATGTTCAGGGGATTTATGATTGTGTTGAATAAACGGTAATCGGTGGTTGAATAGTTTGGGGATGTGCTAACCATCGCAGTCCCCGGGTGCTGCGCCAGAAACTCCTCGAAGGTAAGCAGCACTGGTTGTGGTCCAGCAGCTGGTGATGGTGGTTCCGTTACAAGAACCGTGCCTGCCGCCATGCTCTCAAAATCGAGATGCATGTTAATTGACAAAGCAAACACGAATGTTTGAAGAAATGAAAGTGCAAATATGGAAATGAAATGAAAGGGGCTAAACTAACCGTCATCATGCGAGTGTTGTGGTCCTGGACGGCTGCAACTCTCGCGCCCCACTCCATGGTCTCCTGGCGTGTGTACTCCATGTAGGCCTACAATATGACACGATGGAACTCATTAAACATCTCAATGTGGAAAATAAAGTGAGCAATGAAGATGAGAGGGAAAATACTTACATAGTGCCGCTCGGCTAGGAGGGAGTGTGACTGCGCACTGGTCGTGGTCGTGCGCTGGCTCAGGCTCGGGTCGGTAGCTCAGAGCTGAGTGTAGGAGATAGAAGGAGTGATCACAGCATCCAGAACCGGCTGTTGACAATGAGCCTTCGGCCCCATGCCCACCACCACCATGTCATCCAGATCCGCCTTCATGGGGTCAGGTGTGTCAGGATGTAACCTCAGATACTCCTCAGAGTAGGCCTTCTTCTTCTCCACGGTCTTGTCGTAGTACTTGGCCTCGCCAGGCTTGGGCCTCCTCCGCGTATGGGCGATCTCCCACGCCTCCATGTGTGAGAGCGGCCGCTTCAGTTTCTCCTCCCGCACCACCAAACAGAGGTTAGTCATACATAAGAAAGTGACAGTAAATAGAAGAAGAAGAATGTTTAATGTACATAGATATACCTGAAGTGTCTTGTGGAAAAAGTGGTTCCGGTTTCCCTGAGCATGTACTCCCCCATTCCCTCGGTTAGCCCTGTTTTTCATGCTCTTAGCCGCCTAGTCTCCAACCTGACCGAGCCACAGATCCGCCAATGCCGCCCATC
Source organism: Thinopyrum elongatum (assembly GCA_011799875.1). Taxonomy (NCBI): domain Eukaryota; kingdom Viridiplantae; phylum Streptophyta; class Magnoliopsida; order Poales; family Poaceae; genus Thinopyrum; species Thinopyrum elongatum. The sequence goes on from CM022299.1 coordinate 581,958,220, forward strand.
CCTCGTCTTTTCTATTACACCGATTTGGACACACCTACATAATTAAAGCATAATGGCATGTCAACACGAAACGATGAAATTTACCACAAACGTCGGAATGAAAAATCTTTTAAACTTACCATCAAGTACTCGTCCCTCTCCAAGCTAAGATTCTCCCTCCACGCTTCTTCCTTGGTCATCTTCACGCTAAGAGCGTCGTGATAATATTGCGAGATGGCCACCCAGCGCACCTCGTACTACATCTGGCGGGCCTTCTTCTTCGCTTGGCGCAGCACGATCTCGTCGGCAGTGGCCTTGTGCTCCTAAAGAACTCGATAGTATTTCTACAATCATTCATAAAACCAGAATGGAAGAAGCCATGAGTTAAATCATTCATGAAATCAGAATGGACTTGTGCTTCTGACGAGAACTCACCCAAAATTTTTTGATCACAACCTTAGAATGTGTCTCATAGTCCGGGTGGGGGGCCGCTTCCCAGTTGTCCCATCTCGTGGCCAAAACCTGGCGCTCTGGGTGCGTGACTGGATCCGGCCAGTACAGCCCCGGCCAGTGTGTCTTCAGCAAGATGGTGATGAGGCCGTTGGGAACACGGGCCCCTTTATGATATCTCCAGTTGTTGCAAAAGATATAAAGAATGAAAATATTAGCATGTGTACAAGCAAAATAATGAAAATATAAGCATGTGTACAAGAAAAAGAATTAAATTATGATTAAGTGGCACTTACTCTTTCCCCGTGGGCTCAATGAGCCACTTCTGCTCCTCGGTAGGAGGAACCTGGGTAGGGAGCTTTGTGTTACCGCGTAGCTACCCATTCTTGTTGCCAACCCCCTCCCCGCTAGCACCATCATCCCCGCCACCACCATCCTCCTCGCCTGCCTCCTCCTCCCCCTCTCCAACCTCCTCCTCCTCCCTCCTCCCGAACCTACTCCTCCTCCTCCCCCTCTCCAACCTCCTCCTCCTGCCCCCTCCCGAACCTCCTCCTCCTCCTCATCCTCCTCTTCCTCAGCAGAGGGTACCTCACTAGAGGAGGGCCTCGAAGACAACACCCCTAAGTCTGTGACGGAGCGCTCTTTCTGGCCGCGACCCCCTCTAGTGGCTCTCCCCCACCCTCTCGCCCTCTAGGGGCTCTCCCCCCGCCCCCTCCTCCTCTAGGGGCACCTCTTCGTCGACCTCCCTGTGAGGAGTCATCCTCAAGTAGTCGGGGGGGGGGGGGGGGGGGTAAGAGTACGCGGTCGACCACTCCGACTAGCCATCACTACTGCAGGATGCTGCTAACGCGACACTACGATCAGAGACCCTTTGAATAAACTGTGTGCGATGCATTAATCACAAACGGTGATGTAAAAAACCCGTCAAAGAAGATGCGAAACATTTGCCATGAATGATACATCAAACACGGTTTAGATTTTAGTTGCGTGTGCGATGCGGGGCATACGGTTGATCCATACGAACTGTTTGTAATGAGACAGAACAACAGAAACAGGCAGCCAGATCAAGGTGTGTGCAATATACGGCATACAGTTCACTCTATGAACCGTTTGCGATGATCGAGGTGAACACAAATGATTCGGCATAACAAGATGTGTGTGATACCCGGCAAATAGATCGGTAATCAGAATTGTGTGCGATCATTATAGACAGCCCATATGGTCTTTTTTTGAATTGTGTGCTCGTCAGGGCACACAGTTCAACAAACCAACCTGTGGGCGATAATGTAGAAGATCTCTGTCGTATACGTATTACTAACCGTCTGCGATGAGATTGACAGGATAAACAGAGATAACAAATTAATATGAGCGAACGGAAACAGAGATATATATAGTCTGCTTAATTTAGTCCTACTTCTTCTTGTTGTTGTTGTTGGATGGCCCCGCGACATCGTCTTGGCGAGGACGCTTCTTGCCGCTGACCGTTGGCTTTTCATCGCCGCCGTCGTCGTCATCGTTGTTGCTGTCGTCGTCCTCCTCCTCCTCGTTTGACCATTCCTCCTCCTCATCATCATCATCCTCTTCTTCGTCCTCCGACGGCTCCTCGTCCATTTGGTTGTCGTCTGACGACTCCGGAGGCGACGTCCCTTCCATGATCTGGATATAATCGAGGTCTGGGCTCGACGCCGGACTCATGGAAGACGAGCGGGATGATTTCGATGTTGACCTATCATCGGGCGCCAGACTGCTAGCCGAACTATCGTCATCACTGTTGCTCGACATGGCTGCAGTCGTATAAAAACTACAAGAAAGCGAGATTGCAGAGTGTGTGCAAGTGTGTAGCGCGGCCGGCCGGGGACGATGAAGATGGTGGACACTTAAGCGGGGTATGCAGAGAAGAGGAAATGCCAATTGAAGCGGGGGTTGACGTATTATCTAACCACCGATATAATCAACCGCAATTATTTGTACCCAGTCGCTCCAAATTCCCGGGGTTGCGCAGGACTCCTATTGGCTGATTTCTTTTTTTGGGACAAAAACAAGGAACGAGTTTTGGGATTATGCACCGGTACCGGTACAAATGGAGTAGGACAGTTGGCAAGCAATACATTGAGCTCTTCTTATTGATGAAGCCAGTAATAATCAAACTACAAAGGAAAAGAAAAAAAGACAAAGGAAAATATCTGCACGAATCTTCGTGTAACATCAATGGCTTAGGACCTAGATGTGCATTACTTAGAGCACATCTAGATGTGCTTTAGCAATACTGTCAAATAAAACCCCTAATTATCATTGCAAATAGTGCATAGAACATGGCTAATGCGACAACCACAACTACACATGCTAGTTCCTTCTTGTCTCTTGCTTTCATCTGTTGCCCGTGATTGATTCTTTCTTGCTTCATCGTACTGATTGTACATTCCAGATCAGCTAGTTTCTTCTTCAGCTTTATGTTATCTTCTATGAGCTTGGTGATAACACTCCGAGCCCTGCCATGCCATTCTTCATCCAGCTAGTTAAATAGGCACAAGCCTCATATCCCTGCCAATGTTAAATAATATTCAGGATGAGCGGTGGCATTAACTCAAGTAAAATGATGAACTTAGCACTAACCTCTAAGGGGCAACTGAGAAGCCGCCTGCCAATGTCAAATCCCTCCGTGCATACACGTCGAGCGGGAGTGTGCCCGTGCACACAACTCAGCTTTTGGTATTCTCATTGGCGCAAAACTCGGAATTGAACTCGTGTTGCGGGAGTCTGGAGTCATGCTCCGGATTCGGCGGCAGATCGCTTTCCTGGTGGGGGGTCATTCAGGACGGATTCAGCAAGGAGCTACTTTGGACATGCTAAAAAAGATCGGGATAGATTGGAACCTGACAGGACGATTTGGATCCATAGTACACCTGCCTTCGGATGACCTTAGGCAAGTGCTCGGCGGTGACCGCCGTCGTGGCGGCGCTGCCGAGAGCGGCGATACGAGTAGGAGCAGCCGCACCGAAACCATCAGCACCACTTGTCCGCATTCCGCCAATGTCAGCACCACGTGAGGGAATTTGGAGGCTATCTAGGGATTTGGGGGAAATGGGGAAACTATGGGGATAAGCTAACGGTCGGGAACTACTTATGGCACTATATGTTGTATACGGCACACTGTTTATACATGTCATTTGTGTTAGGCATTACAACTTCACACACGATTTCCGCACCAAACCGTGTGAGAAGACAACGTAGGTGAGACACGGTTGCCGTTACATAACCGTATGTGACCCTGTACATATAATTGAGTTACAGTGATACCGTGTAAATAGCCGCTCAGTGGATATCCGTCAAAAAATAAAACAACCGCTCTGCAAATAGAGATGGCGGTGGCGGCCTAGGCTGCGGCTACCGGATAAGAGGTCAATCCTCGGTCGGTGGGCGATGGCGGCGTCATAGGAGGTCAATCCTCGGTCTGCGGCGGGAGATAGGAGGAGCTCAACCATCGAGGTCGGCGGCGATGTGATTGGAGCACATCCATCGCTGTCGATGGCGGGATAGTGGAGGTCGAACTAAAGGCGGCAGCCACACGAAGCTTTGCTCTCGACCCTGCTGTCTCGGCGTGCCGCCGCATCACACTTCTCTGTCAGCTAGGTGGAGGTCGCTGCGCGGCTAATTAATTAAGATATTCTTTTCATGAGTGGCTTAATTAAGGTATTCAATTCCTAAGGGTAGTGTTGTAGTACTCTGTGTGTAAATTGACTGGCCATTAATTTTTGTCATTGCATGTCTGGATAACAATATGGAGCGCCCTCAGTAATTATGAAAATAAAACCTTGTGATTTATGCACGCATCTTTGGGCATCATTTAATCCGTGTATTAATGTTGTGGTTTTGTTTTTAATTACCATTCGTGTGGTACAGATGGAACAATCTGAATGGATGAAGAATCAGAGAACCACATATTTTATCAGTGGCATGACAGAGTTCATGAATTTGGCTGAAAGTACAAAGAGGAGAATTGGTGATGCGGATTACATCCTGTGTCCATGTACTCATTGTGCCAATACAGAGTCACGTGAAGTTGCAGATGTCCAGTGGCACTTTGTCTCTCGGGGATTCATGGATGGATATACACGTTGGACAAGACACGGTGAAGAGCAGGTCATGGATGAATATACCCAGGGCTGCGAGATGCCAAACCCCGATCAATGTCACATGGATGTTGAATCTAACATCAGGGCAGAGGCGTCAAGCTACCAATGGAACACCGGAAAGCCGAAATGCCCACTAGAAATCCAGGATGTCAACGCAGATGACGACAATCTTGATATGCCAGATTTTGCTGCTATGATTGCAGATTTCAAGGGCCCAAAAAAGGATTTGATTGGGTACAAGGATCTGCCAACCATTGATGCGGACTCCAAGAAAGAATTGTATCCTGGTTGCAAAAAGAAATATTCCAAGTTGAGTGCGACCCTGGTGCTTCTCAGATTTAAAGCAGCAAACGGTCTATCAAACAAGGGCTACACAGAGATGTTAGGTCTTTTCAAAGAAATTCTTCCTGAAGATAATGTGCTCCCCAGAAGCACGAACGAAGCAAAGAAAATTGTTTGCCCATTGGAACTTGAAGTACAGAAGATACACGCTTGTGTGAATGATTGTATATTGTACCATGGTGACTACAAAGATTTGCGTGCATGTCCCATATGCAAGCGTGCACGATACAAGCGTAGGAGAGCAAAGGACAAGTACAAATTGGACGACGAGATCAATACAGGAATTCCGTTCAAGGTTGTTTGGTACTTGCCTTTAATTCCAAGGTTGAGGCGTTTGTTTGCAAACCCTACAGAGGCAAAGAGGTTGCGGTGGAATCATGATGAGTGAACTACGGATAAATATATGAGGCACCCGAAATATGGGGCTCAGTGGCAATTAATCGACAACAAGTTTTAAGACTTTGCCAAGAATCATAGAAGTATAAGGCTCGGGGAGTGTACTGACGGGATGAATCCTTTTGGCGATATGAGCACCAATCACAGCACATGGTCGGTGCTTCTACGCATATATAACCTAGCTCCTTGGTTGTGTATGAAGAAAAAATACATTATGATGTCAATGATTATCCAAGGCCCGAAGCAACCTGGAAATGACATCGACATTTACTTTTAGCTACTGGTAGAAGAATTGCTGACAGTGTGGATAGATGCGTCTGCTGTAAAATGTTATGATGCTTACAAAAAGGAGATTTTCGATCTACATGTGATGCTGGTGCACACCATTCAAGATATGCCGGCATTAGGCAATACATCGGGGCAGAAAACAAAGGGAGATGTAGGGTGTGTCACATGCATGGATAGGACAGCTAGCAGATTTCTTCCCAACTCACGCAAAACCATGTATTTGCGTCATCATAGGTTCTTACAGAGAAATCACCCATACCGAAAGATGAAAGCTGAATTTGATGGTACGACAGAGGTAGATGTGGGCCCAAGACCCTATGATGGGGAGGTGGTCCACAACATGGCTAAACAAATTAATGTTGTGCTTGGCAAGAAGCACGCTTTGACGGTGAAACAAACACCCAAGGGTCAAGTGTTTAAGAAGAAATCGGTGTTCTGGAAATTACCTTACTAGGAGATTCTATGTGTACGTCACTGCATCGATGTCATGCACGTAGAGAAGAACGTATGTGAAAGCATCCTTTGTACTCTGCTCAAGATTAAAGGTAAAACAATGGATGGTGATGGTGCACGGCTCGATATGCTTGCTGATCAATCAAAATGCAAGAGTAAAGCAGAAAATGATGACAAATTCATCAAAGCTCGCCAGAGTTACAATTTCAGTACAAAAGAAGCAACACAGTTCTTCACCTATTTGTTGTCAGTTAAGTCACCCTCTTCCTACTGCGCAAACATCAGAAGTCTCGTGGATGTGAGCTCAGGTAAAATGAAGTTGGGACACATGAAGTCACATGATTGCCATGTAATGTTGATCCTCCCAGTGGCCATCAGGCATCTGATGGACAAAGATATAAGAAACACACTCATTGAGCTCTGTGATTTCTTCAACCAACTATGGCAGAAAGTTTTAGATCCTAAAGAGTTGGATCATATGCAAGATGATATTGCAAGAATATTGTCCAACCTAGAGATGTTTTTCCCACCGTCATTCTTTGATGTCATGGTCCATCTCACTGTGCACCTTGTTGATGAGATAAAGTATTGTGGTCCTGTGTTTCTTCACAACATGTATCCCTTCGAGCGGTTCATGGGAATACTGAAGCGCTATTGTCGGAACCGAAACCATCAAGAGGCAAGCATCCTACAAGGTTATACCGCGGAGGAGGTGGTTGAGTTTTGCACCGAATACATGAAACAAAGACCTATAGGTTTGCCCCTCTCTCACCACGAGGGAAGGCTGAAAGGTAAGCCGGTCCTTGCTGGCACACAAATGGCTGCACCCGGAGAATTGGCAGAGAAAGCCCATTTGACGGTACTACTTAACAGCCCAGTTCTCAGCACTTATGCCGAAGAACACTTGGCGGAGGTACGCCAAAGCTTCTTACCAATGGTGCCTTCATCAGACGTGGAGATGAAGGAGCACACTAAGAACTACGCCGAATGGCAGAAGAATCGCTTGGCACAAGGATCCATCGATGACATTGCTACGTGGTTGGAACAAAATCCATCACCTACGGTGTTGACGTACCAAGCATCTCACATAAATGGATACACGTTCTACACTGAGGAACGTGATCAGAAGACCTCATATCAGAACAGCTCTGTTTGAATAGAATGCATGACTGTAGATGAAGCTGATAAAAGGGTATACTATGGAACCATCAAAGAGATTTGGGAGCTTAACTATGTGAAAGTTAAGGTGGCATTATTCAGGTGCGCATGGATCCCTCTTGGTCATGTAAAGGATGATGATTATAGGAAGACCTGCGTTAACAGGACAATGATGGCATATCACGTGGACCCGTTCATTCTTGCCAGTGATGCTACCCACATTTTCTATGCGGAAGACCCCTTGCATAAGAACTGCCATGTAGTGATGCATGGGAAGAGGAGGGTACTGGGTGTCGAGGATGTTGCCGATGAGGACGAGTACGATGAATTTGCTGAGTTGCCAGCCAAGGGATCACGCACCCATGTAACATAGAAGCGTAAAATCATTTGAAAACCTAAGTTCATCCGGGGTCAACGTAATGATCCTAATTCCCCCATGTACATGGGAATTAAGCCGTAAGACTAGTCTTTATGCCTACCTTGCAACTTAATTCGTTCAATTTAGAACTATGGCGTGTACTGAATTTATGAGTTATGCCCGGTTTTCTGTTGATGCAAGAACCATTAATATGTGGACCTTGATATGCTGTCAGCTCAGGCAATGAATATGAAATGTTTATTATTATTATTATTATTATTATTATTATATCATAGAGGTAGCACACTCAATTGGTCTCACTCCAGTATGTGTGAACAAAAGATATGCAATCTGGTTTGCGAATAGCACACGGTTCGTTCATGAAAGCCGCGTGCCGACCAAACCCCCAGCGCAATCTGAGTCGTGCTTTCTGATTGGCCAGAACCCAAACCCCATGGATCGTACGTCTGCACCGTTGGATGCTCCCAGATCGAACGGCAATCCTCAACCCTTTCGACAGCAAATGCAGTTCCGATTGTATTTTTATTTTTATGCACAAAATGCATGTTAAACTCACAAAATGTCTTAAATATAGCTAATGATACCTGAAATATGCTAGAAAATCAAACCCGTGGTATAATGGTGATTGCGTACCGTGGAAATTTTTATGAGGCCAAACGATGAAGTCACCGGCAACTGGAGTTTGAATTGACACGTCTCCTTTTGGAAACCATGATCCTTCATGTGAGATGCTCCGGTTTGGAAGGAGCGATCATCAAAACTTGTGCCAAACTTTACCAAATTTTTTCCATAGGGTCGTGAGAGCAGGCCACAGGCACACATCGATTTTGATGATGTCCGGACTCCATCTGAATTTCCTGTAATTAAAATACCAACTAGGCCTACGCCAGTGGTTGCACCTCGCGGCCGAAATGTTTGAAACTTCTCGCCGCTTCTCGGACAAATGGATGAAAACTCGCAAAGCGACACACAAATGATTTGTACACCTTCTTTGCTAAGGCTGGCCATAGTGGGGGTATCATAGCCAGTATCATGCACTCGGGAATAGCAAATATGATGATGTGGCAAGGAATTAAAGAAGGGAGAGTGAGTTAGAATAACATGGTAGATACTACCATAACATAATAAATGCTATACCACTTTGTGTCATGCATGGCCATAAATACGGTCATCTATGATACTACTCTATGATAGTATGCACTATGAAGGTACATAGTATCATACAGTAGTATCATATCCATGATACTAGTATATGATACTCCCCACTATAAAGCTGGCCATAGTGGTGGTATCATAGCCGATATCATGCACTTAGAAATAATAAGTATGCTGATGTGGCAAAGAAATAAAGAAGATAGAGAGGGTTAGAGTAACATATAGGTAGATATCGTATCATGTTAAATGCGATGCTAATCTGTGTCATGCATGGCAATAAATATGATCATCTATGATACTACTCTATTATATTATATATGCACTATAATTAAAGGTAGTATCATACACTAGTATCATATGCATGATACTAGTATATGATACTCTACACTATGAGTAGCCTAAGTATAGCCTAACTAAAACACCACATGTAGTTGTAGTAGGGTTTTGACTTTATATGCACTAAATGCACGGTAAGTGCAAAAAATGACTTAAACATAGCAGACGAGACCGAAAATGGGCCAGAAAATCATACCAAGGGTATATCCTTGATTGTTTACCATGATTTTTTTTAGGCGGAATGATGTAGTCACTGACAATTTGGAGTCCGAAGTGCCGCGTCTCCTTTTGGAAACTATATATGATCCTTCTTGTGAGATGCTCTGGTATGGAAGGTGCAAGCACCAAAACTTGTGCCAAACTTTCCAATATTTTTCCATGCGATCGTGAGAGCACGCCACAGTGACACAATGATTTTTGTTATTTCCGGACTCTATATGCATTTTCTGTAATTAAAAAACCAACAAGGCCTACTCCTGTGGCCGCACACTGCGGCCGGAATGTTTGAATTTTTTTCCCGTTTCTCGGACAATGAATGAAAAATCGCAAAGCGACACACAAATGATCTTGCTAACACCCACGTGTAGTTACGAGATCTCAAATGACTCAAATATAGCAAACGAGATCTCAAATGCACAAGAGAATTGAACCATAGGGTATAATCGTGATTTCTTACCTCAAATGAAAATATGCTGTTAGTTCATGTAAATGTTTTCAAATAGCACACGGTTCACTCACGAAAGCCGTGTGCCTACTAAACCATGGCCGATGCCCCCCTGCCACGCGAGCGATCTGAGCCGTGCGTTCTGATTGGCGAGAACCCAAACCCCGCAGATCGTACGTCTGCACCGTTGGATTCTCCTTGATCGAACGACAATCCTCATCCCTTTCGACCGCACATGCAGTTCCGGTTGTGATTTTATTTATATCCACAAATTGAACATTAAATTCAAAAAATGTCTTAAATATAGCAAACGATACCTGAAATGCGTTAGAAAATCAAACCCATGGTATAATGGTGATTGCGTACCGTGAAAATTTTTATGAGGCCAAACGATGAAGTCACCGGCCACTGGAGTTTGAATTGACACGTCTCCTTTTGGGAACCATGGTCCTTCATGTGAGATGCTCCGGTTTGGAAGGAGCGATCATCAAAACTTGTGCCAAACTTTACCAAAAATTTTCCCCGGGGTCGTGAGAGCACGCCACGGGCACACACCAATTTCGATGATGTCTGGACTCCATCTGAATTCCCTGTAATTAAAATACCAACTTGGCCAATGCCGATGGCCGCACCTCGCGGCCAAAATGTTTGAAACTTCACCCCGTTTCTCGGACAATGGATGAAAACTCGCAAAGCGACACACAAATGATTTGTACACCTTCTTTGCTAACTAACACCCAGATGTAGTTGTGTAGAACGGTTTTGAGTTTATATGCACTAAATATAGCAAAGGTGCAAAAAATGACTTTAATATAGCAGACGAGACCTAAAATGGGCCAGAAAATCAAACCCAGGGTATATACGTGATTGTTTACCGTGAAAAAAATTCGAGGCGGAACGATGTAGTCACTGACGATTGGAGTCTGAAGTGCCGCGTCTCCTTTTGGAAACTATGATCCTTCTTGTGAGATGCTCCGATTTGGAAGGTGTGAGCATCAAAACTTGTGCCAAACTTTACCAAATTTTTTCCATGGGATCCTGAGAGCACGGCACGGTGACACACCGATTTTTGTTATTTCCGGACTCTATATGCATTTCCTGTAATTAGAATACCAACAAGGCCTACGCCTCTGGCCGCACCCTGCGGCCGAACTGTTTGAATTTCTTCCCGTTTCTCAAACAATGAATGAAAACTCCCAAAGTGACACACAAATGATCTTGCTAGCTAGCACCCATGTGTAGTTGCGACTATAGAAAATGACTCAAATATAGCAAATGATACCTCAAATGCACCAGAAAATTGAACCATAGGGTACAATGGTGATTTCTTATAGTGGAAAACAATTTGGAGGCGAAATGATGAACTCTTGTTTTCATTCAAACGAAAATATGCTGTTAGTTCATGTAAATGTTTTAAAATAGCACACGGTTCACTCACGAAAGTCGTGTGCCTACCAAACCTTGGCCGATGCCCCCTGCTGAGCGCGCGATCTGAGTTGTGCATTCTGATTGGCCAGAACCCAAACCCCACGGATCGTACGTCTGCACCGTTGGATGCTCCCAGATCGAACGGCAATCCTCATCCCTTTCGACAGCAAATGCAGTCCGGCTAGGATTTGATTTATATGCCAAAATGCATGGTAAATGCAAAAAAATGTCTTAAATATAGCACACGAGACCTGAAATGCGCCAGCAAATCAAACCCGTGGTATAATGGTGATTGCTTAACGTGGGCAAAATTTAGAGGTGAAATGATGAACTCACGTCTTCATTTCAAAAGTAGTACGTCTTCATTTCAAACGAAATTATTCTCTTTGTGCACACGAGCGCTTAGAGGCAACCATTTGCATCGGCCTTTCCGCGCGGCGACCAGGGATATTTTTTCACCATTTTCACCTAGGCCGCCAAAACCCCCCACCGCCCGCCCGCGTTTCTCTCAACTAGTCCACCCAATCTCCATCCCCAGCTCCCCCTCCCCAGATCCACAATAGAACCCTCTCCGGCACCGGCGTGCTCACCCCGGCCGTGTGCCCGCTCTTCGGTGTCAACCCTACCTCCACTGCCGTTCCCAACACCCGGCTGCCCGTGCCTCACCGTCTTCGTTTGCTCGCCAGCCACCCTCGAGCATATCGATCCTGTAACCCTCGCCTCTCCTGTGGTCCGGCCGGGTTTGCATTAAGAAACCTGTTAGTTACTGCTCTCCATCGCGGTGAGGCATATTTCCTCGCAATCCCTCTTCCTATTTCGTTCCTTATGTTCCCAAATTGGCTATAAAATAACGGAGAGCGTATATATGTTCATTATCTACCTTCCTAACTAGTACATATAAGCTGTATTTGTTCCAATAAGTTACTGCCGATATACAGATCGCGGGCGCCCGAGTCACACAAACTTAACAAATAAGCCGTACATTTTCTAAAGTATTGCATGACATGTTTAGACAACTTCATACCAAGTTGTTAGTTTTATGCTTATCCTCCTTTCCTGAGTTTCGCATGTGTTCTCTGTAGATGCCGAGTAGCAGCGACAGCACTCATGCTTCAGGCGATGTATCTTCATCTGATTCCGACAACCCTAGGTCTTCAGCAGATGGTGAGGGATCAAGTAATCTTGAACGGGATAGAGCTGCAGGAATTACCCTTCCGGTCAGGACACGAAGGAACACTCCAAGGAAGCCCACACACCAGCCTAAAGGTGTATATGAAGTAACCGAGATCGATTTAAAGTCTTGGGCTCCAACTAAACCAGATAAAGCACGCACGAGGTTCAGGAGTGTGTGTGGATTTGTCGGCAGGGCAAGGCTCAACATTAATCTGCCGGGGTTTTGGAAGGCTGACATAGAAACACGACAAAGGATAGTCCAGGAGATCATGGATCACTTCAACGTTTCAGAGCAGTTGAGAATGCAGGTGGAACACGCTGCACTGAAGAATGCTAGGGATGCTTGGAGAAACTGGAAGCACGTGTTTTACAAGAAGTACGTGAGTGAAGGCAAGGACCCAATCCCCGCATATCCCCAAATTACAAAGGCAGACTGGGCAGAATTCAAAAGGGTCAGGGCAACTACAGAGTTTGCTGAGAAGAGTGCCAAGCAATCGGAACTTCAGAAGAGGAACACACACCCCCACCGTACGGGTGTGGCAGGATACTACGGCATGAAACCGATATGGGACTAGGAGGACAAAGAAGCAGTAGTGGCGGGTGGGAAACCGGCCTTTAGTGAAATCAAGGGCGAACGCGCTAGAGACTACTTGCGGGCACGTGCAAGGAGGCGTGATGACGGAACTTATTACTTTGAAAACTCACATGACGAAGAACTGTATCGCGTGATGTTAAAGGCTTCTAAGATCCCTGGAAGGTTCTATAGGAACTCAGGGCCATGTGACATTCTGTCCGATGCTCTGGAAATAAGAAAGCCCCCTGGTCGTGCAAGGGGTATAGGTGTCAATGTCCTGTTCAGGAGGGCTTTCACACTCTGCAAAGAAGAGAGCCTCAGCATGAAAAAAGTGAGGAGTGAAATGAAACAGAATGAATTGTATGAAAGGTTGAGGAAGGACATGTATCCGGCTGTTCGAAAGGATATTGAGGAGTCAATGATGATGCAGAAGACTCTAACACTAATAGATAGCCAGCAGATGGGAGGGGAGGCAAGCATGGAGGATGGTGGTTATTGCGCGACAACACCGCACAAGAATAGCTGTGCATCAGCTGACCCCAGCGACACTGAGACTGCAGCTACTCATGATGATGCTATATCTGATCTATCTGGAATGAAAGACATACTGAAGGGCTTGCTTACACATTATGAAGGTACATTAAAATGTGCAACAGCCTGGGTTTGCTCACCCTTCTTGGAAGAGGTCCTCTTGTTGGACAATGTGCCATTGAAGCCGGGCTGTGTGAAGTGCTACGTGACTGAAGTAAAGCCCGGATTCAATGAATTTGCCCTGAAGAATGTCCTAGGAGACTTTGATGAGAAAAGGACCTTGGGAGAAACACTGTTACATCACATCCAGTGGCCACAAAAGGAAATAGAGTTCATGGATGAGATCCCTGAAGCCCTACCAAGAGCAACCAATGTCGCCCCTCAACCGGTGACGCTCTCCTTGCCATAGCAGCGCTCGCGTGCTTCCCCCAAAGAACCTAATACTCATAATCCGACGGCTGATGCATCAACCTGTGATCACCCGGCCTGACTTTGTGCCGTATAGGCCATGTCATTGTCCGCCCCAGAGCAGCCAGTGGCAAGGCCTACAACTACTAAAGATGCACCATCGATTCAGATGCCGACCGCTGAAGCAGCGGAGGGAGACCCAGCTGGAGCACATGCTCAGCAGACCAACCTGGTGGAACAGACTGCTAAGTAGTCTGATGCTTCAGAACCGCCTGCTAAGCAGTCTGTAGGTCCAGAACTGACTGCTCATCAGTACGTCGGTCCGCAGCCGCGTGATCAGCATACGAATGCGTCAGCACTTCCTGCTCAGCAAACCAACGCGATGGCACGGCCTCCTCAGCACACAAACAAGTTGGCACCACCTGTGCAGAAAGCCGACATAGCTTCAATGCATGGTCAGTAGTCTGATGCCTCTGCTCCTACAGCCCAGCAGTCCGTCACAACAGCACCGCCAGCTTAGCGGTCCGGCATAGCTAAATCGTCTGCTAAGCAGTCCGTCGAAGCTTCACCGTCTGCTCGACAGTCTACCTTTCAGCCAACCAGACGTTCTACTAGAAATGCTTCAAGTGCCAATAAGGAAGCGGCCAAAAAGGCTGCACCCGCGAGGAAGCGTACCGGGAGAGCGAAGAGGAAATAGAACGATTGCCTCTTACTTAAAGCACTCATCGCCCAGAACCAAATTATCAGCAAGTTGTTCGAATCAGAGAGTAATATTATTTCTGACAGCATGAATGATGCAGAAATAGATTTGGTGCTTGCTAAAAATAAAGCAGACGTACTTGAAGCACGCAATTACATCCATGGTCAGCCATTTCTTGTTGGCGAATACTTTGATGAGTGCAGCTCCAGTTGTCGCGAGTTACATAAATATTGCATGGATCAAATGTCAGCAGGTCATCATGTTCTGCTAGTCCACTACAACAGAGGTCATTTTCGACACGATGTTGGTTCCATCAATGTGAGATTCGAGGACTTACATCTCTTCTTCAACTTCAACGAGCTCGATGCCACTGATACGTCCATTTTGCATCATGCTTTTATATTGATATTTATTGCATTATGGGCTGTTATTACACATTATAGCACAATACTTATGCCTTCTCTCTCTTATTTTACAAGGTTTACATGAAGAGGGAGAATGCCGGCAGCTGGAATTCTGGACTGGAAAAGGAGCAAATCTGAGAGACCTATTCTGCACAACTCCAAAAGTCCTGAAACTTTACAGAGAATTATTTTGGAATTAATAAAGAATATTGGGCAAAGAAAGTACCAGAGGGGCCCCACCAGGAAGCCACAAGGGTGGGGGGGCGCGCCCCCTGCCTTGTGGGCCCCCTGGTAGGCCTCCGGTGCACATCTTCTACTATGTGATGTGTTTTGACCTAGAAAAAAAATCAAGAGGAAGCTTTCGGGATGAAGAGTCGCCATCTCGAGGCGGAACCTAGGCAGAAGCAATCTAGAGCTTCGGCAGAGCTGTTCTGCCGGCGAAACTTCCCTTTCAGAGGGGGAAATCAAAGCCATTGTCACCACCAACGATCCTCTCATCGAGAGGGGGTCAATCTCCATCAACATCTTCACCAGCACCATCTCCTCTCAAACTCTAGTTCATCTCTTGTATCCAATCTTTGTCTCAAAACCTAAGATTGGTACCTGTGGGTTGCTAGTAGTGTTGTTTAGTCCTTGTAGTTGATGCTAGTTGGTTTATTTGGTGGAAGATCATATGTTCACATCCTTAATGATAATTAATACTCCTCTGATTATGAACATGAATATGCTTTGTGAGTAGTTACGTTTGTTCCTAAGGACATGGGAGAAGTCTTGTTATAAGTAATCATGTGAATTTGGTATTCGTTCGATATTTTGATGAGATGTATGTTGTCTTTCCTCTAGTGGTGTTATGTGAACGTTGACTACATGACACTTCACCATGATTTGGGCCTAGGGGAAGGCATTGGGAAGTAATAAGTAGATGATGGGTTGCTACAGTGACAGAAGCTTAAACCCTAGTTTATGCGTTGCTTCGTAAGGGGCTGATTTGTATCCAAATGTTTCATACTATGGTTAGATTTATCTTAATTCTTCTTTCGTAGTTGCGGATGCTTGCGAGAGGGGTTAATCATAAGTGGGAGGCTTGTCCAAGTAAGGACAGCATCCAAGCACCGGTCCACCCACATATCAAATTATCAAAGTAACGAACACGAATCATATGAGCATGATGAAAACTAGCTTGACAGTAATTCCCATATGTCCTCGGGAGCGCTTTGCATTATATAAGAGTTTGTCCAGGCTTGTCTTTTGCTACAAAAAGGATTGGGCTACCTTGCTGCACCTTAGTTACTTTTGTTACTTGTTACCCATTACGAATTATCTTATCACAAAACTATCTGTTACCGATAATTTCAGTGCTTGCAGAGAATACCTTGCTGAAAACCACTTGTCATGTCCTTCTGCTCCTTGTTGGGTTTGACACTCTTACTTATCGAAAGGACTACGATAGATCCCCTATACTTGTGGGTCATCAGCCACTCTTGTTAGATGCCTGATTTTGTAAGTACTTAACAAACTCTGATCAACTTCTCCATACAAGGCTGTAAATGATAAACAGCTAACTGCATTTTATTCCTCTCAGGGGATTGAACGCGCAGAGAAGAAAAAGAGAGAGTGTGTAATTCATAGATCCTGCATTAGCAAATGGCACAACATTAGATGGTAAGGACCTACGGGACTGGGCCATTAACACGGTCGTCCGTATCTTCGAAAACACGTCCCATGCAGAATCATTTCTCTGGCCATATCATGAATGGTAAGTCAAGTAAACAACCACGCATACACTGATTGTCTTTCAGATTTTGACATAATTCGTAAGTTCATGGCTTTCTTAATATGTAGCAATCACTGGATATTGGTATTCATTGTTCCACAAACAAGAACACAATTTACTACATTAATTCTCTCAGAGAGTCAACAAACGCTCAAGATCTGACGCATCTTCAGCAATTCATGGATAGGTATTGAATTCTATGATGTTGAAATTAATTTGCATTCATATCTGGTTCAATAATTGATGTTGTCAAAATTCATCTTCATTTGCAGCGTGCTCGCATTGTGGAAAACTAAACCAGGGAACCTGTTTAAGAGGGAACTACCTCCGCATCACGTGATCATTTCTCCGGTAACACACCGAAATCCGTTATTTTTGGAAGATTTATCTAATAGTATGCAAATACCTTTTCTTACGCTAGTCAAATGTTCAAGCTTCTAAATAAACCTCTTTCTATTTCTCTCCAAAGAAAAAAAATACATCTAACACCGGTTAGGTTATTCCTAACAGGACAAACACATGACTAATTCAGTACAAAAAATTTTAGTGTCCTCAGCAACAAGCAGGGACCAACCTTTGTGGATACTATGTTTGCAGACACATGATCTCCATCCGCAAATCTGCTGATAGTTGTGAAGATGCTCGCGAATTAGTACCAGTAAGTCTATCTTAATTAATATCTTCTTCTCCACTCATATGGCACATTCTGATCTTAAAAATACTGCAGCTCATCTTAGAACCGAGGCCCCCTGAACCACTCCCCGCTGGTGAATTGCTGATGGTTCGGAGATTTATCAACGACATCTTCCTGAATCACTACATCAATCCCACTAGTGATAATGAAGATTTCAGCATGCCTTCTCCTGAAACATTGAGTAAGAGTTAGCCGCTAAACATATACGCATGGATCCATTGTTTTCCATCTGATGAGGTCTTTGTATTTCGTACACTCTGATTAATTATGTAATGCATATATGTGTCGACAAATCATTGGAATTTAGCTACCATATGTTCAATTGCAATTGTTGCGAAATCTGATGAATGTTCTTACTGTGGACACTATTTGTTCAATTGAATATTGTGGCGAATTTGCTTTTTGCATGCCAATAAAAAATGGGATATTTTTGTTTTAACCTGGCAATTGCTCCGCATATGGTTCGACTAAATGAGTGTGTGCGATCCACATCGGAAAGCATACGTCATTCGTAGCAGACCCGTCGGTGATACACAGCAGATTGCAAATGATTTGCAGCAGTACTATGTGTTCGTAGGGGCTCCGGAACCATTTGTGATATCACGTTATCGCACACGAGAGCTTGGAGTAAACCGTGCCCAATGTAAAATACAATCCCATTCGTAAATTTTTCAGGAAACGTGTGGGATCCCAAACGAAAAGCACACGTCACTCTTGCCGCAACCGTCGATGATACACAACAAATCACAAACGGTCTGCAGCACTTGTATGTGTGTGAAGGGGCTCCTGAACCGTTTGTGATAGAACATTATCGCACACGGTAATTATTGGGAAACGTGTGTGACGGAGTCTTGCATGGCAGACGGCTTCCGCAGAAAACTCGTGTGCGATGGGGCACATATCGCACAAAGTTCATATGTTTGCCCGTGTGCCTTACATACTGTTTTCCAAACGGTTCATTACGACACATCGTTTGGTTTCACTGCATCATTAGAAATGTTTAATCACCGATCCCACACATGCAAAAGAATTTAGTGTGTGCTGCATCGCACACGATTACATTTTGCAAGGCCTCTGGATCATGGCATTGACATGGTATAGGCTATGCGATGATATTGGATCTTGGAACTATAACCGATTGAAATTGGAATTTCATCAGAAGTTTTATCCTATGCATCTGGTTCATCCTGATCGAAATTATATATATAATTTTTGGCCTCGTGAAGGAGAAAGTATCTCTCAAGCTTGGGGGAGGCTTAAGTCAATGTTATATTCATGCCCCAATCATAAGCTCTCAAGAGAAATTATTATCAGAATTTTTATGCTCGGCTTTCTCATAATGATCAATCCATGCTCGATACTTCTTGTACTGGTTCTTTTATGAAGAAGACTATTGAATTCAAATGGGATTTATTGGAAAGAATTAAACACAACTCTGAAGATTGGGAACTCGACGAGGGTAAGGAGTCAGGTATAAACCTCAAGTTTGATTGTGTTAAATCTTTTATGGATACCGATGCTTTTCGTGAATTTAGCACTAAATATGGACTTGACTCTGAGATAGTAGCTTCTTTCTGTGAATCATTTGCTACTCATGTTGATCTTTCTAAGGAGAAGTGGTTTAAATATCATCCTCCCATTGAAGTGAAAGTAGTGGAACCTATTAAAGTTGAAGAAGAAACTATTACTAATAATGTTGATCCTATTGTTCCTACTGCTTATATTGAGAAACCACCTTTTCCTGTTAGGATAAAGGATCATGCTAAATCTTCAACTGTGGTTCGTAAGAGTTATACTAGAACACCTACACCCCTGAACAAATAAAAGTTGAACCTAGTGTTGCTATGGTTAAAGATCTCTTGGTCGATAATATTGATGGGCATGTTATTTATTTCTGTGATGAAGCTGCTAGAATTGCTAGACCTGATACTAAAGATAAACATAGACCTATTGTTGGCATGCCTGTTGTTTCTGTTAAAATAGGAGATCATTGTTATCATGGCTTATGTGATGTGGGTGCTAGTGTGAGTGCAATTCCTTTTACTTTATATCAAGAAATTATGAATGATATTGCACCTGCTGAGATAGAAGATATTGATGTTACTATTAAGCTTGCCAATAGAGATACTATATCACAATTGGGATTGTTAGAGATGTTGAAGTCTTGTGTGGGAAAATAAAATACCCTACTAATTTTCTTGTTCTTGGTTCCCCACAAGATGATTTTTGTCCCATTATATTTGGTAGACCTTTCTTGAACACTGTCAATGCTAAGATAGACTGTGAGAAAGAAATTGTTACTGTAAGTTTTGGGGATGTGTCTCATGATTTTAACTTCTCTAAATTTCATAGACAACCCCATGATAAAGAATTGCCTAGTAAGGATGAAATTGTTGGTCTTGCTTCTATTGCCATGCCTCCTACCGATCCTTTAGAACAATATTTGCTAGACCATGAGAATGATATGTTAATGAATGAAAGAAAGGAATTATATGAAATATTCTTTAACCAAATGCCTGTTTTAAAACACAATTTGCCTGTTTAAATCCTTGGGGATCCTCCTCCACCCAAGGGTGACCCCGTGTTTGAGCTTAAACAATTACCTGATACTTTGAAATATGTTTATCTTGATGAGAAGAAGATATATCCTGTTATTATTAGTGCTAACCTTTCAGAGCATGAAGAAAAGAAATTATTGAAAACTCTGAAGAAGCACCGTGCCGCTATTGGATATACTCTCGATGATCTTAAGGGCATTAGTCCCAATCTATGTCAGCACAAAATTAATATGGAGCCTGATGCAAAACCAGTTGTTGATCATCAACGACGGTTAAATCCTAAGATGAAAGAAGTGGTAAGAAATGAAATATTGAAGCTTTTGGAAACAGGTATAATTTATCCTATTGCTGATAGTAGATGGGTAAGTCCCGTTCATTGTGTCCCTAAAAAGGGAGGTATTACTATTGTTCCTAATGATAAGAATGAACTGATTCCACAAAGAATTGTTACAGGATATAGAATGGTAATTAATTTTCACAAATTAAACAAAGCTACTAGAAAAGATCATTACCCTCTACCTTTTATTGATCAAATGCTAGAAAGACTGTCCAAATATACACATTTTTGCTTTCTAGATGGTTATTCTGGTTTTTCTCAAATACCTGTGTCAAAAGAGGATCAAGAAAAGACTACTTTTACTTGCCCTTTCGGTACTTTTCCTTATAGACGTATACCTTTTGGTTTATGCAATGCACCTGCTACCTTTCATGGATGATTTCTCCGTTTACGGAACTTCTTTTGATGATTGCTTAAGAAACCTTGATCGAGTTTTGCAGAGATGTGAAGAAACTAATCTTGTTTTGAATTGGGAGAAGTGCCACTTTATGGTTAATGAAGGTATTGTCTTGGGGCATAAAATTTCTGACAAAGGGATTGAAGTTGATAAAGCTAAAGTTGATGCTATTGAAAAAACGCCGTGTCCTAAAGATATCAAAGGTATAAGAAGTTTCCTTGGTCATGCTGGTTTCTATAGGAGGTTTATTAAAGACTTCTCTAAAATTTCTAGGCCTCTCACTAATCTCTTGCAAAAAGATGTTCCTTTTGTTTTTGATGATGATTGTGTAGAAGCATTTGAAATACTTAAGAAAGCCTTGATTACTGCACCTATTATTGTTCAACCACCTGATTTGGAATTTACCCTTTGAAATTATGTGTGATGCTAGTGATCATGCTGTTGGTGCTGTTCTAGGGCAAAGAGATGATAAGAAGTTGAATGTTATTCATTATGCTAGTAAAACTCTAGACAGTGCCCAGAGAAATTATGCTACTAGTGAAAAAGAATTTTTAGCAATTGTTTTTGCTTGTGACAAGTTCAGATCTTATATTGTTGATTCCAAAGTAACTGTTCACACTGATCATGCTGCTATTAAATATCTTATGGAAAAGAAAGATGCTAAACCTAGACTTATTAGATGGGTTCTCTTGCTGCAAGAATTTGATTTGCATATTATTGATAGAAAGGGAGCTGAGAACCCCGTTGCAGACAACTTGTCTAGGTTAGAAAATGTTCTTGATGACCCACTACCTATTGATGATAGCTTTCCTGATGAGAAATTAGTTGTCATAAATGCTTCTCGTAATACTCCATTTTATGTTGATTATGCTAATTACATTGTTGCTAAATTTATACCACCTAGTTTCACATACCAGCAAAAGAAAAAGTTATTCTATGATTTAAGACATTACTTTTGGGATCACCCACACCTTTATAAAGAAGGAGTAGATGGTGTTATTAGACGTTGTGTACCTGAGCATGAACAGGAACATATCCTACGCAAGTGCCACTCCGAGGCCTACGGAGGACACCACGCTGGAGATAGAACTGCACACAAGGTATTACAATCCGGTTTTTATTGGCCTACTCTCTTCAAGGATGCTCGTAAGTTTGTCTTGTCTTGTGATGAATGCCAGAGAATTGGCAATATTAGTAGACGTCAGGAAATGCCTATGAATTATTCACTTGTTATTGAACCATTTGATGTTTAGGGCTTTGATTATATGGGACCTTTTCCTTCCTCTAATGGGTATACACATATTTTAGTTGCTGTTGATTATGTTACTAAGTGGGTAGAAGCTATTCCCACTAGTAGTGCTGATCATAACACCTCTATTAAGATTCTTAAAGAAGTTATTTTTCCGAGGTTTGGAGTCCCTAGATATTTAATGACTGATGGTGGTTCACATTTTATTCATGGTGCTTTCCGTAAAATGCTTGCTAAATATGATGTCAACCATAGAATTGCATCTCCTTATCATCCTCAGTCTAGTGGTCAAGTAGAATTGAGCAATAGAGAGATTAAACTGATTTTGCAAAAGACTGTTAATAGATCTAGAAAGAATTGGTCTAAGTAACTTGATGGTGTTATGGGCTTATAGAACAGCTTATAAAAACCCTATGGGTATGTCTCCATATAAAATGGTTTATGGAAAAGCATGTCACTTACCTCTTGAACTAGAACATAAAGCTTATTGGGCAATTAAAGAGCTCAACTATGATTTCAAACTTGCCGGTGAGAAGAGGTTATTTGACATAAGCTCACTTGATGAATGGAGAACCCAAGCCTATGAGAATGCCAAGTTGTTTAAAGAAAAAGTTAAAAGATGGCATGACAGAAGGATACAAAAGCATGAGTTTAATGTAGGTGATCATGTTTTGCTATACAACTCTCGTTTAAAATTTTTTGCAGGAAAGCTTCTATCTAAATGGGAAGGTCCTTACATTTTCGAGGAGGTTTATCGTTCCGGTGCCATCAAGATCAATAACACCGAAGGCACTAACCTGAAGGTGGTAAACAATCAAAGATTCAAACATTATATTTCACGTACTCCCATAAATGTTGAGACAAATATTATTAATACCATAACACCGGAGGAGTACATAAGGGATACTTTCCAGAATGTCTCAGACCCCGAAAAGGAATAGGTATTTGGTACGGTAAGTAAACCGACTCCAAAACTGTTCTAATGACAACTTTTCTCTATTTTGGAATATTTAAAAAATTAGGAAAACTAAAAGTAGTCCGAAGAGTGCACGAGGAAGCGGCCAGGCAGGGGGGCGCGCCCTACCCCCCTGGGCGCGCCCCTGTGCCTTGTGGCCACCTCGTGTACCCTCCGGACTCCGTTTTCTTGTGGAATACTCCTTTTGGTCAGTAAAACTTCAGTATATAATCTCCCGAAGGTTTTGACCACCGTACCACGACAAAATCCTCTGTTCTTGTTTCGGGTTGTTTTTCTGACAGATCTGAAGGCATGTCGTCCCAAGATTCGGAGGGAGAGAGCTATGTAGCTGATTACATTGCAGACCCCAAGGTCTACGGGGATTTTGAGCATTATGGTTGGACCACGAAGGAAGAAGAAGACTATGACCAGAAAGGAAAAGAAGAGACAAGTTCTGATGAAGAGGAAGTCCCACTACCCCAACCTGGGGACATGCACGTGGAGTTCAAAAAGTCAAGTCTCCGCACTAAACCAAAGAAACCAAAGATCGAGTTTATCCCTTTCCATCTTTTGCAGGTGAGCAAGCAAGAATTATGCAAAAAGATATTAATATTAGAGTAGGAGATTGATGATCTGAAGGAGGAAAATTCCATCCTCAAGCGTAAGCTGAGGAGGAAGGACGAGCCCACATCATCAACAACTCCATCATCACCACCTCCGAAGAAAGAGACATAAATACATGGGTATGGGCACTCCCCTTGGCAATTGCCAAGCTTGGGGGAGATGCCCTGGTATCGTATCACCATCACACCTTTACTTTTATCATTTTTCTTAGTTCGATTCTTTTGGTTATATCTTGATCTAGTAGAATAAAATTTTAGTATGAACTAGCTTTGGGTTTTGTTTTGAGATCTATCTATGTAATCGAGTCCGTGAGTTATATATAATAAAGAGTAGTTTTGAGTTGAGGGCTTGCTTTCTTGCTATGATCTTGAGGGAATAAAATAAGAGAAAGAATGAAAAAGAAATAAAAAGATCATCTAATGATCTTATGGAGAGTGATGACTTCACATATAAAGAGTATGATGAATAAAATTTGTTGAGGGTTGACAAACATAGTTTTGGTCATTGTTCCAATTAATAGGAAGTAATAAAGAAAGAGAGGTTTCACATATAAATATACTATCTTGGACCTCTTTTGTAATTGTGAGCACTCATTAAAATATGACATGCCAAAAAGTTGATGTTGGACAAGGAAGACAACATAATGGGTTATGTTTTCTTATATCCAAATAGAAGTTATATTGTCATGGATCCTCCAACATGTTGGGCTTGCTTTTCCCTCTTATGCTAGCCAAATCTTTTGCACCAAGTAGAGATACTACTTGTGCATCCAAACACCCCTTAACCCAGTTTTGCCATGAGATTCCACCATACCTACCTATGGATTGAGTAATATCCTTCAAGTAAGTTGATATCGGTGCAAGCAATAAAAATTTCTCTCTAAATATGTATGATCTATTAGTGTGGAGAAAATAATATTTATACGAACTTGTGATATGGAAGAAATAAAAGCGACGGACTGCATAATAAAGTTCTTTGTCACAAGCGGCAATATAAAGTGACGTTCTTTTGCATTAAGATTTTGTGCATCCAACCATAAAAGCGCATGACAACCTCTGCTTCCCTCTGCGAAGGGCCTATCTTTTACTTTTATCTTCTACCCTTATACAAGAGTCATGGTGATCTTCACCTTTCCTTTTTACACTTTTTCTTTGTGGAAAGCACTATGTGTTGGAGAAAGATCCAGATATATATATCCACTCGGATGTAGGTTATCATAAAGTATTATTGTTGACATTACCCTTGAGGTAAAAGGTTGGCAGGCGAAACTATAAGCCCCTATCTTTCTCTGTGTCCAACTGAGGCTTTGAACCCATAAGTATCGCGTGAGTGTTAGCAATTGTGAAAGACTAAATGATAGTTGAGTATGTGGACTTGTTGAAAAGCTCTTGTATTGACTCTTTCCGATGTTATGACAAATTGCAATTGCTTCAATGACTGAGATCATAGTTTGTTAGTTTTCAATGAAGTTTTTTATTTATACTCTACCTTGTGAATGAATTGTTACTTTAGCATAAGAAATTATATGACAATATATGTTGCTGTTCTAAAGATGATCATGATGCCCTCATGTCCGTATTTTATTTTATCGACACCTCTATCTCTAAACATGTGGACATATTTTTCAATTTCGTCTTTCGCTTGAGGACAAGCGAGGTCTAAGCTTGGGGGAGTTGATACGTCCATTTTGGATCATGCTTTTATATTGATATTTATTGCATTATGGGCTGTTATTACACATTATAGCACAATTCTTATGCCTTTTCTCTCTTATTTTACAAGTTTACATGAAGAGGGAGAATGCCGGCAGCTGGAATTTTGGACTGGAAAAGGAGCAAATCTGAGAGACCTATTCTGCACAACTCCAAAAATCCTGAAACTTTACGGAGAATTATTTTGGAATTAATAAACAATATTGGGCAAAGAAAGTACCAGAGGGGCCCCACCAGGAAGCCACAAGGGTGGGGGCGCGCCTTACCCCCCTGGGCGTGCCCCCTGCCTTGTGGGCCCCCTGGCAGGCCTCCGGTGCCCATCTTCTGCTATATGATGTGTTTTGACGTGGAAAAAATCAAGAGGAAGCTTTCGGGATGAAGCGCCGCCATCTTGAGACAGAACCTGGGCAGAAGCAATCTAGGGCTCCGGCGGAGCTGTTCTGCCGGGGAAACTTCCCTCCCGGAGGGGGAAATCGAAGCCATCGTCATCACCAACGATCCTCCCATCGAGAGGGGGTCAATCTCCATCAACATATTCACCAACACCATCTCCTCTCAAACCCTAGTTCATCTCTTGTATCCGATCTTTGTCTCAAAACCTTAGATTGGTACCTGTGGGTTGCTAGTAGTGTTGATTAGTCCTTGTAGTTGATGCTAGTTGGTTTATTTGGTGGAAGATCATATGTTCAGATCCTTAATGATAATTAATACTCCTCTAATTATGAACATGAATATGCTTTGTGAGTAGTTACGTTTGTTCCTGAGGACATGGGAGAAGTCTTGTTATAAGTAATCAAGTGAATTTGGTATTCGTTCGATATTTTGATGAGATGTATGTTGTCTTTCCTCTAGTGGTGTTATGTGAATGTCGACTACATGACACTTCACCATTATTTGGGCCTAGGGGAAGGCATTGGGAAGTAATAAGTAGATGATGGGTTGCTAGAGTGACAGAAGCTTAAACCCTAGTTTATGCGTTGCTTCGTAAGGGGCTGATTTGGGTCCATATGTTTCATGCTATGGTTAGATTTATCTTAATTATTCTTTCGTAGTTGCAGATGCTTGTGAGAGGGGTTAATCATAAGTGGGAGGCTTGTCCAAGTAAGGACAGCACCCAAGCACCGGTCCACCCACATATCAAATTATCAAAGTAACGAACGCGAATCATATGAGCATGATGAAAACTAACTTGACAGTAATTCCCATGTGTCCTCGGGAGCGCTTTGCATTATATAAGAGTTTGTCCAGGCTTGTCTTTTGCTACAGAAAGGATTGGGCCACCTTGCTGCACCTTAGTTACTTTTGTTACTTGTAACCCGTTACGAATTATCTTATCACAAAACTATCTTTTACCGATAATTTCAGTGCTTGCAGAGAATACCTTGCTGAAAACCGCCTGTTATTTCCTTATGCTCCTCGTTGGGTTCGACACTCTTACTTATCGAAAGGACTTCGATAGATCCCCTATACTTGTGGGTCATCAGCCACTCTTGTTACATGCCTGATTTTGTAAGTACTTAACAAACTCTGATCAACTTCTCCATACAAGGCTGTAAATGATAAACAGCTAACTGCATTTTATTCCTCTCAGGGGATTGAACGCGCAGAGAAGAAAAAGGGAGAGTGTGTATTTCATAGATCCTGCATTAGCAAATGGCACAACATTAGATGGTAAGGACCTACGGGACTGGGCCATTAACACGGTCATCCGTATCTTCGAAAACACGTCCCACGCAAAATCATTTCTCTGGCCATATCTTGAACGATAAGTCAAGTAAACAACCACGCATACACTGATTGTCTTTCAGATTTTGACATAATTCATAAGTTCATGGCTTTCTTAATATGTAGCAATCACTGGATATTGGTATTCATTGTTCCACAAACAAGAACACAATTTACTACATTAATTCTCTCAAAGAGTCAACAAACGCTCAGGATCTGACGCATCTTCAGCAATTCATGGATAGGTATTGAATTCTATGATGTTGAAATTAATTTGCATTCATATCTGGTTCAATAATTGATGTTGTCAAAATTCATCTTCATTTGCAACGTGCTCGCATTGTGGAAAACTAAACCAGGGAACCTGTTTAAGAGGGAACTACCTCTGCATCACGTGATCATTTCTCCGGTAACACACCGAAATCCGTTATTTTTGGAAGATTTATCTAATAGTATGCAAATACCTTTTCTTACGCTAGTCAAATGTTCAAGCTTCTAAATAAACCTCTTTCTATTTCAGTTCAAAGAAAAAAAATACATCTAACACCGGTTAGGTTGTTCCTAACAGGACAAACACATGACTAATTATGTACAAAAAAATTCAGTGTCCTCAGCAACAAGCTGGGACCAACCTTTGTGGATACTATGTTTGCAGACACATGATCTCCATATGCAAATCTGTTGATAGTTGTGAAGATGCTCGCGAATTAGTACCAGTAAGTCTATCTTAATTAATATCTTCTACTCCACTCATATGGCACATTCTGATCTTTAAAATATTGCAGCTCATCTTAGAACCGAGGACCCCTGAACCGCTCCTCGCTGGTGAATTGCTGATGGTTCGGAGATTTATCAACGACTTCTTCCTGAATCACTACATCAATCCCACTGGTGATAATGAAGATTTCAGCATGCCTTCTCCTGAAACATTGAGTAAGAGTTAGCCGCTAAACATATACGCATGGATCCATTGTTTTCCATCTGATGAGGTCTTCGTATTTCGTACACAATGATTAATTATGTAATGCATATATGTGTCGACAAATCATTGGAATTTAGCTACCATATGTTCAATTGCAATTGGTGCGAAATCTGATAAATGTTCTTCCTGTGGACACTATTTGTTCAATTGAATATTGTGGCGAATTTGCTTTTTGCATGGCAATTCAAAATGGGATATTTTGTTTTAACCTAGCAATTGCTCGGCACACGGTTCAACTAAATGAGTGTGTGCGATCCACATCGGAAAGCATATGTCAATCGTAGCGGAACCGTCGGTGATACACAGTAGATCGCAAACGATTTGCAGCAGTACTACGTGTGCGTAGGGGCTCCGGAACCATTTGTGATATCATGTTATCGCACACGAGAGTTTGGAGTAAACCGTGCCCAATGTAAAATACAATCCCAGTCTTAAATTTTTCAGGAAACATGTGGGATCCCAAACAAAAAGCACATGTCACTCTTGCCGCGATCGTCGGTGATACACAACAAATCACAAACGGTCTGCAGCACTTGTATGTGTGTGAAGGGGCTCCTGAACCATTTGTGATAGAATATTATCGCACACGGTAATTGTTGGGAAACGTGTGCGATGGAGTCTTGCATGGCAGACGGGTTCCGCAGAAAACTCGTGTGCGATGGGGCACATATCGCACACAGTTCATATGTTTGCCCGTGTGCCTTACATACTGTTTCCCAAATGGTTCATTACGACACATCGTTTGGTTTCACTGCGTCATTAGAAACGTTTAATCACCAATCCCACACGTGCGAAAGAATTTAGTGTGTGCTGCATTGCACACGATTACATTTTGCAAGGCCTCTAGATCATGGCTCCATATCCCCGACGGTTTCTGGGTCATGTGGGAAGAACCCCCCTATCGCAGTCACTCACTTGGCGATGGTTCCAAATGTCGCTACGGAACGGGGTTAAAAACAGTTTGTATAGCACCTCGCTGCACCAGTGCAAGCCGACGACCTTGCCTAGGAAACCCGTGCCGTCGGCCTTCGCATTGCCCATGTTCCATGAACCTGCATTGAAAAGAGAATAAACAATTAGTACATTAATAATGAAGAAAAAGGCATAATAATAAGGAATAAAAACACATTAACAAATAAGCATAAAAAGGCATATTCCTAAACCATAGAAAAAAAGACATGAAACGTACATATGCTAGAACCCATACGAATCATCACTGTTGTAACCGATTTCTCACTCGATCTCATCATCACTATCACGCATATCATCTTCGTTGTCTGACAGAGGTGGAGGCTCTTCCTCATCGTCAGCGTATTCATTTAACTTTTCTAGCATAAGTATGTCATTTTCATTAACAATGGTCTCACCATCATTCTGTGCATCATCATCGTTTGGATCCACATCATCATCACCCAAGGCGTCAGCGTCATCGTTTCTGACCACATCATCATCAGGTTGCTCTTGATAGAACACTCCCTCATATGTCATGGGGTTATTGTTGTAGTAATCGTCTTCGTTCGGGTCCGGTAGCCTACCATGTGGTGACACCTTGAACACAACTTCCCAACCCTTTAGGTACTCTTTCTGGCATGGGTAAGGCAGATAATAAACTTGTGTAGCTTGGGTAGCCGCAATGAAGAGATCGGCTCCGGCATACACAGTTGATGGTTTAACTTCGACCAAACCAATGGGAGGAGTATGTCTCTGCCCCTCCCGCGGGTCGAACCATCGGGATTTGAACACAGGCAGACTTAGGGTTTCGCACCCTTTGCAGAATGTAAGCTCGTATATATTTTGTACCCTTCAATAGTAGTCTACTGAATTTTGATCGGGGGTGTACACTCCAGTATTTATAGTTTTGTCATCAGGCCGGCTATTCTGGTGTTCCTCTGTATGGAAGTGATACCCATTCACATCATCCTTTTTACATGTCATGACGGCAGGGTCAAAACCCATGGAAACCCATCTCAATTCGTCATCCATAGATATGTTTCGATCTTTTCCCTACAAGTTTAATTAAAATTGTTGGGTGCAATAGTTCGGTTAACTAATAGATGTTGAACTAGGTATTTAATAGTGGAATGTGGAAAATTACTTTCTCCATGAAACAAGCAACAAAATTTTTACGTCCAGGGTTCCCATGACGGAGAAGAGTAAGTGCCTCCGCCTCAGTAGGAGAAATCATTCCCGTCCATTCCTCTTGAACGCATTCACTAAAAGAATAAAAGCGGTGTTAGACCAGAACTAAGTGAACATAGAACATGATGTTGTGCAAGACATAAGGGAATGGTGTAGTGGTATTACCTCATCCACACATCCTCAACTTCCTTGATGTTGTGCAAGACATAGAACATGAGGTCCTCCCGCTCTTGTTGTGGCATGTTATAAGGTTTTGAGCCCCCGGCCCTGCCACCTTGCCCGCTGAATAGATGGAGCTTCGGTTGATACTTGGGCTCTTCTATATTGTATCGAGGCACCTTATTATGCAGACTGGGAACGTGGTCTAGATAGTATGATGTCCTGAGGTCTGACATCTCCTCTAGGATAACTGCCTCAGCTAAGGAAGCTTCAATCTTAGCTTTATTTCCACATTTCTGTCGGAGATGCTTGTTCTGTCTCTCAGGGCCGTACTACCAATGATTCTACACAGCCCCCCCCCCAACAATACCTCGTTCGTGAGGTGCAAAATGAGATGTGTCATCGGAGTAAAGAAGCCTGGCGGAAAGATCTTCTCTAGCTTGACTATCAACTCCGATGCCTTCTTATGCAATTGTTCAATCACGTCTTTACTTACTTCTTTAACACACAACGTGCGGAAGAAATGGCTTAGCTCGGCAAGCACTCGCCGGACATGCTAGGGGACATAACCTCGAACCATCACCAGCATTACCCGCTCAATCCATACATGGTAGTCATGACTCTTGAGACCGGTCACTTTGCCTACTGAAAGATTGACTCCCTTCCTTATATTCGATGCATAACCATCAGTGAACTTCAAAATGAGTTTGAGCCACATAAGTACTTCCTTCTTTTCTGGCGGTTTAAGGACGAAGTCAACATCTGGCTTGAACCAGTTTGTTCGACCGCCTATGGGAGGCTTCATGTTTAGACGTGGTCTATCACAAATTCTCTGTTGATCGGCTCTAGCTTTAACGTTATCCTTCGTCTTATTAGGAATATTAAGGATCATGCGGAAAAGGGACTCTGCGACATTCTTTTATGTGTGCATCACATCGATGTTGTAAGGAAGTTTGAGGTCCTTGAAATAGGGAAGCTTCGAGAAGGGGGTAATGTGAGTCCAGTTGTGCGTCTCACCATATCCCTCGAAGCCTTTGCCTTTGCCTTTAGGCTTGAGAGCTTTTAGCTGAGCAAGAACATCTGCCCCCGAAAATGTTGGAATCTCGTTTACTTCATGGACAACCCAGCCTTTCGTGAAGTTCTTCTTGTCTTCCCTGTCTGGATGGTCTAGAGGGAGGAACTGTCGATGCAAGTCAAAGGCTACATACTTGCCAGCCTTATTCAGCCAAATCAAACACAAAGCCTGCATGCACACTAGGCATGGCATCTTCCCACTTGTACACCATCCGCAGAATAGGGCATAGCCGGGAAAGTCATGCATGCAATAGTGCAACCAAACTTTCATCAAGAAATTTCTCTGCAGATCTCGGTCGTATGTCAACCTCGGAAAGTACCAAGAATGGTGCAAATCATCCACGAGCGGCTGCATAAACACACCCAATTGCTTCCCCGGGTATTCAGGCCCCGGAATAATGAGCGACAAGAACATGGTCTTCCGTTGCATTAGGGCACCGGGAGGGAGATTGAGCGGAATTACAAACACAGGCTAGCAGTTGTACGGATTGGACGACATACCATATGGATTGAACCCATCACCTGATATGGCAATTCTGACATTCCTAGCCTCGGCTGCTTCCTCGGGGTATTCTTCATCGAACGGCTTCCATACTTTGCCTTCTGATGGATGTAAGATTTTATTTGGATGGTACCTTATACCTTCCTTGTGCCACTTCATCATTTTGGCAGACTCCTCCGTGATGAAAAGGCGCTGCAGTCTTTCTATGAAATGGAGATACCGAAGAACCTTTGCGGGATGGCTAGCTGCCTTTTCTCACCATCCTCACCGACCACCTCGAGGTACCGAGACGAACTGCACTCCTTACAGTACTTGTCATCTGCATACTCGTGCCTAAACAAAAGGCAATTCTTTGGACAAACATGTATTTTCTCATAATCCATAGAGAGTACCTTCATGGTTTTCTTTGTAGCGTACATGCTTTTCGGCAGTTCATGACCCTCAGGGAGGCTGTTAGCCCATACTCCCAGGAATGCTTCGAAGCATTTCTGGGTACAACCGTACTCAGCCTTGACATCAATCAGTTGCGAGATGGCGTCCAGCTGAGATATTTTGGCACCCGCATAAAGAGGTTTCTTCGTTGAGGCCAAGACCTCCAAGAAGGCCTTTGCGGTTGCCTCCGGCTCCTCCGGTTCATTCTATGAAGGTGTCGCATGTCCTGTTTCTGCAGCAATGACATCATCTAGCATGTCTCTGACCCCGTCATCCACATAACCATCGATGTGTTGTTGCATCACCTCCTCTCTACCACGGTCCCGCTCGGCTAAGTTTATCGGCGGCATGTCAAAGTTTGGCATATATCCATGCATCCAAAGGTGGTCAGTCATGTGCTTCTGATTTCTATGGTGACATCTGGCACATTTCGCACAGGGGCATTGTGGGATAATTCTCATTGGACTACGGAATATCTCCTTCAAATACACATTGATTTTCGCGATCCACTCTGATGTTACTCGATTTCGACGGATAAAACCACTGTACATCCACCGATTATCTGCCATCCTCTACTTTATTGGGAGCCACACAACAAAATTAAGGATTCATTTAAATTAATCACATCAAATTTTTATTTTCTAGCTCGTTGACGGCATTGAAACCACCTACATCTCTAATAGGTAAAGATGGGTCCTAATCCCACCCGAGGATGTGTAGATTGAGTACGTTCTCCATGCTCTACCCCATTCCGAGACAAAATTTTGGCAGCACCTCCCTGCTGTTCTCTAGATACACGTCTCTGCTAATAGCCGAGAGAATGTGCTCCAAAGAACAACGGGGAGGCGCCGCCAAAATCCAGTCTCGGAACGGGGTAGAGCATGGACAACGTACCCAATCTACACATCCTCGGGCTGTCCGTGGAAAACGCTGGACAATCCGAAAGAGCTGCGGTGATAAATATGCAGTTGAATGAATGCATATTTATCAATGCAACCATTTCAGATGGGGGACGCCTAGGTTACGTGACTTGACGTGAGAATGAAACCTACTGACATGATTAAAAGAGCATAGGAGGTGAAGGTGGATTCGTAGCTCACCCTCGGCTATAGAGGAAGTAGTCGAACCGCGGCGTGATGATCGGGGACCAACAGCTCCGATGACAATCACTGCAGGAAGATGCAACACCACAAATTCTGTAATTACCATCGAGTGAAAATTTTAGACCATCACATCTCATCCATCACATCACATCCATCACATCATCACATCACATCTCATTGACAATTCTTCAAATTTTAACATTCATCTATATATCTAAACAAACTATCTTTCAATATACTCCACAAAACATATATCCATCACATCCATCTCATCCATCTATCTTTCAATATACTCTACATCACATATATCCATCACATCGAGTATGTATCTAAAACATACTAAAACTACACAAAACATACAAAAAAATCCACCAAATATATTTTTTCTTCACAATTTTACTCTCTTCCATTTCATCCATCTATCTCTTCATCTATCCAACTATCTATTTCAATCTATCTAACATCCCTATATCGATTTCTATCTATCCATCTATCTACAAAAATTGTACACAACAAAAAAGAAAATGTAAAGCCAAAGAAAAAACCTCACCGAGAGGAGGGCCGGGATGAGGTTGGGGAGGCAGAGGGGAGCTCGGGCCGGGGCTAGGCCGGCCGGAGTAGCGGCAGAGGAGGGCCGGTGGAGCCTAGCCGCCGGCCGGAGCGAGGGTGGGACGGCGGTGCGGGCGGAGTGGGCTCGGGGAGGTCCGGCCGGACAGAGATCGATGAGGGCGCGACCGAGGGGTGGCCGGGGCAGAGTCGAGTAGGCCCATCATGGCAAGGGAAGGGCGGCAGCAGCACGGGGCGAGACAACGATGCCGGGGCAGACCGCGGGTGGGGCGGCGGCGGGGAGGGGCGAGGGAAGGGAGGCGGTGGGCCAGAGCGCGGGTGGGGCGGCGGGGTGGGGCGAGGGAAGGGTGGCAGCGGCGGCCGGAGTAAGGGAAGGGAAGGGCGGCGGCGGGTGGAGCAATGGATCGGGCGGCGATGCGGGTCTAGGGTGGGGCGGAGTGGGCTCGGGGAGATGGCGAATGAGTGGTGGGGGCTAACCGCACCGGATAAGGCCAATGTGTGCCGACGGCGAAGCCGTCGGCAAAGATAGCCATGCCACGTGTCACTCTATGCCGTCGGCATATATAGTCTCCATTTTTTTAACATTTGTTTTACTTTTTCATTACACACATGATATATATGTGTATGCGTGTTAAAAAAAGTTACTACATTCTACCCATCTACATAGATACTTTTCTCCCTGAGAAAATTCCCCACTCCGTGAGACGACGGCAGCGACGTCCGGGAGGGGGTCACACCCCGGAGCCGCGTGCCGAGTGCTTGCACCTGCCACCACGCTTCCACATGCGTAAGAGGGCCCACCGCAAGACCTGTCGGCATTGCTATCCCCCCCCCCAGGTACCCCATCCCGTCTAACCCTGAGACAGTCGACTGGCGGATCTAGACATTTCATGAACCCCCCTCCAAGTCACGGCGGCAGTGCCGATCGTGGAGGGGGTGATACATCTTCAACGTATCTATAATTATTGATTGTTCCATGCTGTTATATTATCATTCTTGAATGTTTTACAATCATTTTATAGCAGCTTTATATCATTTTTTGGGACTAACCTATTGACATAGTGCCCAGTGTCAGTTGCTGTTTTTTGCTTGTTTTTTACTTCACCGAAAATCAATACCAAACGGAGTCCAAACGCAACGAAACTTTTTGGTGATTTTTTCTGGACCAGAAGACACCTGTTGGGCCAAAGAAGTACCATAGGGGGCTCCAAGGGGTGCACAACGGCGCGCCCTGGTGGGTTGTGCCCACCTCGGCCGCCTCCCGCACTGCCTCTTTTTTCTATAAATACCACAATATTCCAGAAACCCTAGGGGAGTCGACGAAAAACAATTCCAGCCGCCACAAGTTCCAGAAACCACAGATCCAATCTAAACACCATCACGGAGGGGTTCATCATCCTCATTGGCGCCTCTCCGATGATGCGTGAGTAGTTCATTGTAGACCTACGGGTCCGTAGTTAGTAGCTAGATGGCTTCCTCTCTCTCTTTTGATTCTCAATACAATTGTCTCTTGGAGATCTATTTGATGTAACTCTTTTTGCGGTGTGTTTGTTGGGATCCGATGAACTTTGAGTTTATGATCAGATCTATGTTTTTATCCATGAAAGTTATTTGAGTCTTTTGATCTCTTATATGCATGATTGCCTATAGCCTCATATTTCTTCTTCGAATCTTTGGTTTAGTTAGGCCGACTAGATCGATTTTTCTTGCCATGGGAAGGGGTGCTTTGTGATGGGTTTGATCTTACGGTGCTCGATCCCAGTGACAGAAGGGGAAACGACACGTATGTATCATTGCTATTAAGGATAACAAGATGGGGTCTATTCCTATATGAGTAGATCTTTTCTACATCATGTCATCATTCTTATTGCATTACTCCATTTTTCCATGAACTTAATACACTAGATGCATGCTGGATAGCGGTCGATGTTTGGAGTAATAGTAGTAGATGCAGGCAGGAGTCGGTCTACTAATCTTAGATGTGATGCCTATATAATGATCTTTTCCTGGATATCGTCATAATTATTTTAAGTTCTATCAATTGCCCAACAGTAATTTGTTTACCCACCGGATGCTATTTTTCTCTAGAGAAGCCACTAGTGAAATCTACGGCCCCCGGGTCTATTTTCTCATCATATATTTTCAGATGTATTTTGCTATTTGCCTTTTCATTTATTTGCCACTTTTATTTTCAGATCTATATTACCAAAAACCCAAAAATACCTCGCTGAATTTTATTTGCTTTTATTTGCATCTATCACTCTACTATAATTTATCTCCCGTCAACTTGACAATTTCTGGTGCCGTTGCCGGGGAGGATCAAGTCAAGATAGTCTCCCGGTCACGTGTGAATTTCTGGCGCCGTTAACCGAAAGGGATTAACAACCCCTTTAACATGCCAGGTTGCAAGTATTTGTTCTTTGTGTGCAGGTACCGTTTACATAGTGTTGCTTGGTTCTCCTACTAGTTCGATAACCTTGGTCTCATCACTGAGGGAAATACCTACCGTTGCTATGCTGCATCATCCCTTCCTCTTTGGGGAAATACCGACGTAGTTCAAGCCACCATCAAAAGGAATTTCTGGCGCTGTTGCCGGGGAGACATCATCAACATCTACCAGGTTCCTACTCACAAATCTCATCTCCTTGCAATTTACATTATTTTCCATTTGCCTCTCATTTTCCTCTCCCCCCATTTTACAAAAAATTGCCGTTTTATTCGCCCTCTTTTTCATTCGCCGTTTTCTTGTCAGATCTGTTTTTGTGTGCAACTTTGCTCATCACTTTTTGTCACTATGGATAGTTCTTCCTCTATTGCGTGCACCCCCGAGAACGAGGTTCTTAATTTCAAACAAAGGGGAGGGGAGAATTTAAAAGATGCTTGGTATATAATTTGCAATGCTCACAATAGATCTATTCGTAAGCAATCTACCGTTGTTCTTCTTTGCTGTTTTTATGTAGGCATCACCACTTGGTATAGATTCGTCCTTGTACGATTACCTGTGGAAATTTCTTGATGTGTCCCTCTCTTGATGCTTTTAATGCTATGGGAAATTTAGTGGGATCACCACCTCTTATGGTTAATGAAACAACTTTAACTCTAGAGCACGTTATGGAAAGGCTAGATGCTATTGAAAATAAAATGCTCACTGAAGAAAATATTGAAAAATTAGATAAAAGAATGCACAATCTTGCTAATAGAATTGGGTCAAAAGCGGGAGACGCTCTTAAAGTACTAAAAGAAAAAAGAACCCGCTTTCAATGAAAGAATAGAGGAGAGCCCCGCTAGAATTGATAAGTTAGAAGAAATTTTTAGTAATCTAAGCATGGCTTTTTCCTCCACTCAAACTATTGAAAAAACTCTTATATAAATAGGCAAGATTACTCAAGTCACTAAAAACAAGAGTGCAACTTCCAATAGTAACAAAGAAGATCTTAAGATGATTAGTGTTCACCCAGATTTTGTTGAAGTTATAAGAGACCCTACGTGCAAGAATGAATTCTTCAAACTTGTCCCTAGGAGTATTGTTATTGAAAATTTGTATGCTAAATCCTTGAAAAATTCTAAGTGTTTGATTGAGGAGTTGGAAAATAAATATGGCA
This sequence comes from Thinopyrum elongatum, assembly GCA_011799875.1. Classification (NCBI taxonomy): domain Eukaryota; kingdom Viridiplantae; phylum Streptophyta; class Magnoliopsida; order Poales; family Poaceae; genus Thinopyrum; species Thinopyrum elongatum. The sequence continues at coordinate 581,995,756 of CM022299.1, forward strand.
ACACTTAGATCTATACATTATGCCTAGCTAGGGGCGTAAAATGATAGCGCTTGTTGGGAGGCAACCCAATAAATAAAATTTATTTTTGTCTTTTTCTTTCAGTTATTGAGTGTTTGCACAATTATGCTACTGTTATGATTGTGTTTTTTATGTTTTAATTAGTGTTTGGGGCAAAGTAAAGCCTTTGGGATAGCTTTGGTGATAGTTGATTTGATCTTGTTGGAAAACAGAAATTTTGCGTCCAGTAAAATAATGGTTTTAAATCACAGAAGCGACGAAAAATTCTGAATGTTTTACGCAAGATTAATATACAAATTTCTTCTGTTTTCCTAATTTTTCAGAATTTTTGGAGTTACAGAATTATGAGAACAATTCGCATCTTTACGGATTGTTCTGTTTTTGACGGATTCTGTTTTCTTTGCATTGTGTGCTTATTTTGATGAATCTATGGTTTGTATTGGAGGGTATAATCCATGGTAAATTTAGAATACAGTAGATATAATACAATAACAAAATTTGAATGGGTTTTCTACAGTACTTAAAGTAAATATTGGTTTTCTTATACTAACGGATCTCACGAAGGTTTTGTTGAGTTTTATGTGATTGAAGTTTTCAAGTTTTGGGTGAGATTACGATGGATGAACGAATAAGGAGTAAGAAGAGCCTAAGCTTGGGGATGCCCCATGGCATCCCAAGCTATTATATAAAAGATAAGCAAGCAACTAAGCTTGGGGATGCCCGAGTGGCATCCCCTCTTTCTTCTAACGACCATCGGTATTATACTTGGAACTATATTTTTATTCATCACATATCATGAGTTTTGCTTGGAGCATCTTGTATGATATGAGTCTTTGCTTGTTTTTCTTTTTATTTTGTGTCATCTATCCTTTCTGGACACACCTATTTGAGAGAGCCAAAATGATGCTATGACTTGTTAGAATTGCTCTCTATGCTTCACTTAAATCTTTATGAGCTATGGAGTTGCTCTAGTGCTTCACTTATATCTTTTTGAGCACGGTGTGCTTTAGTATTTTTGAAGAAATGATCTCATGATTTACTTAGATTTATTTGAGAGTTAGTAAATTTTTTAAGAAATTCTCTCTTGCTTCACTTAAATTATTTTGAGAGAAGAAATTTTTTATGCTCATGTTCTTCACTTAGATTTGTTTGAACTATCAATAGCAACATATGAAATTAGTCCCAAAGTGATAGATATTCAAGAGAGATATAATAAAAACTTTCATGAAGATCATTGGACAAAATAAACTTGATTCTTTGTAATAGTTTTGCGACGTGTTGCTAGTGATATGTGAGTGATGTTAATGAGTAATTATGTTTTACTAAGAATATAGGTGTTAAGGTTTGTGATTCCATGTGCAAGCACGAAAGTCAATAGTTATGCAATGAAATTACATCCTACTTGTGGTGCATTATTCGGTGTTAGTTATGCTTAATGCTCGCTTATGAGATTTTTTGTTTCTTGGTTGGATGCTTCCCAATCTTTTGCTAGCCTTCACTTGCACTAAGTATGATCACTACTTGTGCATCAAAATCCTTAAACCCAGTTTTGCCATATGAGTCCACTATACCTACCTACATGCGGTATTTCCGTGCCATTCTAAGCAAATTTGTATGTGCCATCTCTAACTTTCAAAATAAATTTCTTTTTTGTGTGCTCATACCGCTCATGAAACGGTAGGGGTGGCTGATATTTTTCCATGCCAGATGTGTTTTATCAAGATGAGTGTTTATTCACTTGTCATTGCACGAGAGTACGGCAAAGGTATTAGGGATGCCCAGTCCTGAAATGAAAAATGAGTTTACTTTATGTTGTCAAATAATAAATTCCTTGGAAAGTTTTGGTATGGACGGCACCCGTGGATTCGGTTAGCCGTGGAATGTGAAAGTATGGTCGAAAAAGGAATAAACTTTATTTTCTGTTTGGGAACCGCCTATGATATATCTAGCATGTAAAGTATTGGGAACTACTCGATCGTTTTTGTTGACAGGAAAAGCATGCCACCCAAAATTTTTTATCTCTATCTTTTTTGCTTTGAGCTCTGGCACCTCTACGAAGCCCTACTTCCCTCTGCGAAGGGCCTTTCTATTTACTTTATGCAATTTTTTTTATTTGAGTCTCCATCTTCTCTTATAAAGCACCAACTAAGGGGCACTATGATCGTACTTGAGCATTAGGTGTAGCTAATATGCGAGTGTGTTTCATGAATGGATCAATGATAGAGCATAATGGGCTAGGGATAACTTGCTTTAGTATTGATATTTTGAAGGGCATGGTTGCTTGTTGATATGCTTGAGTATTGAAATCTTCATGTCAAAACTAGACTATTGCTTTGAATCATATAAAAGTCCAAATGTCCATGCTACAAAGAAAATATTATGTGATGAACATCTTAGGCAGCATTCCACATCAAAAATTCTGTTTTTATCATTTACCAACTCGATGACGAGCAGGAATTAAGCTTGTGGATGCTGATACGTCTCCAACGTATCTATAATTTTTGATTGTCCCATAACTTGCTTTAGTATTGATATTTTGAAGGGCATGGTTGCTTCTTGATATGCATGAGTATTGAAATCTCCATGTCAAAACTAGACTATTGCTTTGAATCATATAAAAGTCCAAATGTCCATGCTACAAAGAAAATATTATGTGATGAACATCTTAGGCAGCATTTAACATCAAAAATTCTGTTTTTATCATTTACCAACTCGATGACGAGCAGGAATTAAGCTTGGGGATGCTGATACGTCTCCAACGTATCTATAATTTTTTATTGTTCCATGCTTTATATTATCATTCTTGGATATTTTACAATCATTTTATAGCAACTTTATATCATTTTTTGGGACTAACCTATTGACATAGTGCCCAGTGCTAGTTGCTGTTTTTTGCTTGTTTTTTACTTCGCAGAAAATCAATACCAAACGGAGTCCAAACGCAGCGAAATTTTTGGTGATTTTTTCTGGACCTGAAGACACCTGTTGGGCCAAAGAAGTACCAGAGGGGGGCTCCGAGGGGAGCACAACCCACCTGGGTGCGCCTGCAGGCCCAGGCGCGCCCTGGTGGGTTGTGCCCACCTCGGCCGCCCCCCGCACCGCCTCTTTGCTCTATAAATACCACAATATTCCAGAAACCCTAGGGGAGTCGACGAAAAACGATTCCAGCCGCCGCAAGTTCTAGAAACCACAGATCCAATCTAAACACCATCACGGAGGGGTTCATCATCATCATTGGTGCCTCTCCGATGATGCGTGAGTAGTTCATTGTAGACCTACGTGTCCGTAGTTAGTAGCTAGATGGCTTCCTCTCTCTTTTTTGATTCTCAATACAATGGTCTCTTGGAGATCTATTTGATGTAACTCTTTTTGCGGTGTGTTTGTTGGGATCCGATGAACTTTGAGTTTATGATCAGATCTATGTTTTTATCCATGAAAGTTATTTGAGTCTTTTGATCTCTTATATACATGATTGCTTATAGCCTCGTATTTCTTCTTCGAATCTTTGGTTTAGTTAGGCCGACTAGATCGATTTTTCTTGCCATGGGAAGAGGTGCTTTGTGATGGTTTCGATCTTGCGGTGCTCGATCCCAGTGACAGAAGGGGAAACGACACGTATGTATCGTTGCTATTAAGGATAACAAGATGGGTTCTATTCCTATATGAGTAGATCTTGTCTACATCATGTCATCGTTCTTATTGCATTACTCCATTTTTCCATGAACTTAATACACTATATCCATGCTGGATAGCGGTCGATGTGTGGAGTAATAGTAGTAGATGCAGGCAGGATTCGGTCTACTAATCTTGGACGTGATGCCTATATAATGATCATTACCTGGATATCGTCATAATTATTTGAAGTTCTATCAATTGCCCAACAGTAATTTGTTTACCCACCGTATGCTAATTTTTCTCGAGAGAAGCCACTAGTGAAATCTACGGCCCCCGGGTCTATTTTCTCATCATATATTTTCAGATCTATTTTGCTATTTGCCTTTTCATTTATTTCCCACTTTTATTTTCAGATCTATATTACTAAAAACCCAAAAATACCTCGCTGAATTTTATTTGCTTTTATTTGCATCTATCAATCTACTATAATTTATCTCCCGTCAACTTGACAATTTCTGGCGCCGTTGACGGGGAGGATCAAGGCAAGATAGTCTCCCGGCCATGTGCGAATTTCTGGCGCCGTTACCCGAAAGGGATTGACAACCCCTTTAACACATCGGGTTCCAAGTATTTGTTCTTTGTGTGCAGATACCGTTTACGTAGTGTTGCTTGGTTTTCCTACTGGTTCGATAACCTTGGTCTCATCACTGAGGGAAATACCTACCAATGCTGTGCTGCATCCACCCTTCCTCTTTGGGGAAATACCGACGTATTTCAAGCCACCATCAGGGGGCCACACCCCGGAGCAACAAGACGGGCGTCTACGCATGCCACATCACTTTCACACATGCATGAGGACCCGTGCGGTGTTTCGGTCGCATAGCTACAGCCCGAAGCCCTGTTGACCAGGAGATCTAGCCCTTTGACTATCGCCGGATGGGGTTCGACCAGTGGACGCTTCCACCTGGTTGCATTAGGTCAGCCCACAGGAACACCCCCGAACACGGTCTGGACCCAACCCACCACTAGATTCCCCTCGGTTCTACCCGACGCGCTTGATTCCCCCTCCAAGTCATGGCAGCAGTGCCGTCCGTGGAGGGGGGGCCACACCCCGGAGCTACAAGACAGGCGTCTACGCATGCCACATCACTTTCACACATGCATGAGGACCCGTGCGATGTTTCGGTCGCATAGCTACACCCCGAAGCCCCGTTGACCAGGAGATCTAGCCCTTTGACTATCGTCGGACGGGGTTTGACCAGTGGACGCTTCCTCCTGGTTTCGTTAGGTCAGCCCACAGGAACACCCCCGAACATGGTCTGGACCCAACCCACCACTAGATTCCCTCCGGTTCTACCCGACGTGCATGATTCCCCCCTCCAAGTCACGACGGCAGTGCCATCCGTGGAGGGGGGCACACCCCGGAGCAACAAGACGGGCGTCTACGCATGGCACAGCACTTTCACACATGCATGACGACCCGTGCGATGTTTCGGTCGCATAGCTACACCCCGAAGACCCGTTGACCAGGAGATCTAGCCCTTTGACTTTCGCCGGACGGGGTTTGACCAGTGGATGCTTCCACCTGGTTGCGTTAGGTCAGCCCACAGGAACACCCCCAACACGGTCTGGACCCAACCCACCACTAGATTCCCTCCGGTTCTACCCGACGCACATGATCCCCCCTCCAAATCATGGCGGCAGTGCCGTCCGTGGAGGGGGGGCCACACCCAGGAGCAACAAGACGGGCGTCTACGCATGCCACATCACTTTCACACATCCATGAGGACCCATGCGATGTTTTGGTCGCATAGATTCCCTCCGTGTCGGCCCGACGTGGCCGTTTCCCCCCTCCGTGGCACGGCGGCAGTGACATCCGTGAGTGGGGGCACACCCCGGAGCAGCGTGTTGGGTGCTTGCGCCTGCCACCACGCTTCCACACGCGTAAGAGGGCCCACCGCAAGACCTGGCGGCATTGCTACTCCCCCCCCCCCAAGTACCCCGTCCCATCTAACCCTGACACAGTCGACCGGCGGATCTAGCCCTTTGACTTTCATCGGACGGGGTTTGACCGATGGACCTTTTCACCGGGTTGTCATAGCCCAGCCCATAGCTACACCCCCAACAAGGTCCACCCCCCCCCGTACCGCGTGCAGTCCCCCTCCAAGTCACGACGGCAGTGCCATCCGTGGAGGGGGGCACACCCCGGAGCAACAAGACGGGCGTCTACGCATGGCACAGCACTTTCACACATGCATGACGACCCGTGCGATGTTTCGGTCGCATAGCTACACCCCGAAGACCCGTTGACCAGGAGATCTAGCCCTTTGACTTTCGCCGGACGGGGTTTGACCAGTGGATGCTTCCACCTGGTTGCGTTAGGTCAGCCCACAGGAACACCCCCAACACGGTCTGGACCCAACCACCCACTAGATTCCCTCCGGTTCTACCCGACGCACATGATCCCCCCTCCAAATCATGGCGGCAGTGCCTCCGTGGAGGGGGGGCCACACCCAGGAGCAACAAGACGGGCGTTCTACGCATGCCAACACTTTCACACATCCATGAGGACCCATGCGATGTTTTGGTCGCATAGATTCCCTCCGTGTCGGCCCGACGTGGCCGTTTCCTCCGTGCACGGGGCGGCAGGGACATCCGTGAGTGGGGGCACACCCCGGAGCAGCGTGTTGGGTGTTGCGCTGCCACCACAGCTTCCACACAGGTAAGAGGGCCCACGCCAAGACCTGGCGGCATTGCTACTCCCCCCCCCCCCAAGTACCCCGTCCCATCTAACCCTGACACAGTCGACCGGCGGATCTAGCCCTTTGACTTTCATCGGACGGGGTTTGACCGATGGACCTTTTCACCGGGTTGTCATAGCCCAGCCCATAGCTACACCCCCAACAAGGTCCGGGCTCAACTGACCGCAAGATTCCCTTCATGTCGGCCTGACGTGGCCATTTCCCCCCTCCGTGACACGGTGGCAGCGACGTCCATGAGGGGGGCACACCCCGGAGCCGTGTGTCGGGTGCTTGCGCCTGCCACCACGCTTCCACACGCGTAAGAGGGCCCACCGCAACACCTGACGGCATTGCGACCCCCCAAAGTACCCCGTCCCGTCTAACCCTGACATAGTCGACCGGCGGATCTAGGCCTTTGACTTTCGCTGGACGGGGTTTGACTGATGGACCTTTTCACCGCGTTGTCATAGCCTAGCCCATAGCTACACCCCCCAACACGGTCCGGGCCAACCAACCGCAAGATTCCTCCTGTCGGCCCGACGTGGCCGTTTCCCCCTCCGTGACATGGCGGCATCGACGTCCGTGAGTGGGGGCACACCCCGGAGCCACGTGACGGGTG